>JANAVB010000195.1:2261136-2360497 GCA_029216955.1 Iris pallida
TGTTTACTTGTGAAGTAACCTAGGGAGTATTGAGTCAGTGTAGGATTGACTCAATGAGCCTAGAATGGCCGAGTCGACCAACAAGTTGACGAAGTTGACAAAAGTCAACTTTGTGTCAAACTTGATCCAAATCGACTCAAACGAAGTTAGAATGACTTGTAACTTATGCTTGACCTAAAAATTAGTAAACGTACTAGTTGACCTATTTGACCAGGTTTTACCAGAGTTGACCAGGTTTGACCAGAGTTGACCAAGGGTTGACTTTGACCTAGAAGGACCTAAAAGCATGTAGAAGTGCATTGTAGACCTTTCTTATGATATTGTGGACCATGTTATGACTTGTGGTTATTTTAAAAGGGTTACATCACTCCAGTTCAGTTATACTGTCTCATCAGCAGCTTGGATTATCAGGCGAGTACATTCTCTGACTGTTTCATTCCGGTGGACATATTTACTTGTTATGACTAGTTTACTTATTGTTGTCACGATATTATCACCGATTAGTACTATATGGATCTCTTCATACGATGTTATCCCCTCGGATACATCGGGTATATTGTACTCATATACTTTATCATGTGCATCGTCTACTCTTTGTATTCGTATTTTCATGTATACTCATGTGACATTCATGTACACTCATGATCATGTGAGCCTTTATGTATAACCCAGTGTTCATATGGACTAGCTATCCATGTGACATACTACTTCATGTGCAATAACATAACCTGGACAGATCCTTGTATACTGATTGGGGGGGGGGTATTTATTTGGTTATTTGATCTACACCATTATCATATACAACTCCAAATTAGATTTAAGTCATATATAACCTTAGCCTGTTTACATAACCAAACATGTGCTCTAAATCACGTAGTTAGTTCAGTTTTCTTATTATATCATGTATATCTATTTTTATATTCATGTTCACTTTTACAGCCTCATTTTTTACAACAGTTCACGTATATTAATCTATAGCTTATTTCATATTTCCATTCATGTTATGGTCTGTGTGAGAGATATGTATTTGTTCTTTTCTTGACTGGACCTATTGAAAATATTACAGATGATGAGGATTGCTGCGATACTTACTATGGAGCAGGCCTAGTTGAGACAGGTGACCTGGATCCTCAGGAGGATCCAGTAGTCACTGAGGACTTGCCATTAGCTTAGTTTAGACTTTTCTTATTATCTAGTTCCTGAGACATTTGTGATTGTACTGAGATATTATTTATGGAGTTTTGTACCGAGACACATTATTTATATTTGTGACTCTCTCTCTCTGTTGAGATTATCTTATCATCTTTTCCATCTTAGTTTGTGATTGAGATTACTTATTATGTTGTTCTCCATTCGGAGCATATTCTAGATTGTGTTAGATATTATGACCTAGGACAGCGTTCTACTGCCGACACTACGGTGTAGGCTGGACGTACCCATTTCTTGTGCCCTTACACTGGGTGCGGGTTGTGACACGTTTTTAGTGGTGGCCCAAGCAGGTCTAGTCGCAACTAGTGTAATTTTGTTGTGGTACTTGAACTAGAGTATTACTACAGCCTGCAGTAGGATATGGGATATAAGTTAAGGTACTCAATCACTGTTAGAATTCATTGAGAGATTCCTGGGACGACCCTTGAGAATCTCATCTTAGCTTCGATTTGAAATCTTTTTCCTTTGATTTGATTCACCCATTACTTCTTGTTATTGAATTTGATTTTGATGGATTCATTGTTGAATTTTGAATCTTGATGTTAGTTGTTGACTTTGAGTTTGTATTTAAATATCTATATTTTTATTTTTATTTTATTTTTTTGGAATTTAGGGTATAACCTGATAACATACTTGATAAGAACAGCGAGAAAGGTAAATGTCTGCCTTATTTATGGAGTTTAGAATTTATCGCAGTCATATTGGCTAGCATGACAAGGACATAGAGCTTGATTTTAGATATACTATCCTAGTTTTGGAATTTAGACTCTTGCAGCCATACCGGTTGGCGTGGTAAGAATTCTAAATAACATGATTGTAGGGTGTATACCTTAGTTACGAACTCTATTGTTTATTACAGCTATGCTTATTGGCATGGCAAAATTCTAGCAACATGATTTCAGAAAGACGTGTATGGTTATCAGATTATATCTTAAAATTGGTTCATACCTTTTGAACAGATGAGCAAGAACAGATTTTATCATTATTTCTTTCTTGCCATTATTTTTTGTATTACCATTTTTCCTCATCCTAGTTAACTCTGTTCCAATTACATCAATCACCTATCTCGTATATAATTCTGTCATCTATACTTTGAAACCTTTGAATCTCTATATATCTTTACCTTGGAAAGGTCGAGGAAGTAACGTAAATCATCTAGCTCAGAAAGGACGTAATTTGTTAACATATGATAATCTTGGTAGGAATATAATATTATGGACCTTGATATAGAATTTTGAGATAGAGATGTGGTAAAGATTGGGAATGAAATCAAGAGATCAATATTATCAATTGGAAACGATCACACATAGAGAAATATTTTGGATATAAATAATTCATAGATGTATTTCCTAACTGACGAGGATATTCTAGGTCGACGTAGTTTGAGGACTTGGATAATTTTGGTTATTGATTCTTGAGACGTTTTACTTTAAGGCTATGATGTTAAATTTAGGGATTTAGTAAAAGAGAAGAGATTTTAACTGTATTCGATGGCAATACAAAATTGAATAAGATATTGCAAGAAAATGGTTAAGAACAGAAAGAACACAAGGATTTTTGAGTTATAAAAAATATAGAGTTTTTTGTGAAATTTTAAATTTAAGAAGAATAATATTTGAGGGTGTACGTTGAAGGAAATATGTAGGTTGATTTTATAATGAAGAATAAGTTTTGTAAGGCCTAGTAGTTTTAGATTGAATAACACGAGGAGAGTAATTTGAACAAGTTCAAGGATTTCATAAAACTTGATTTAGAGGTTTCGGATCTAATTGAAGACAAGGTGGAAGAATTTGGATTTAAAGATGATTAAGTGGTTAGTATTGAGTGCTAATAAATAAAAGGTAGGCTTCATGAGTAATGTTTTGGAATTTAGGAATTGAACCTATGATGACTATGACAAGGTCCAATCTTCATAACAAAAGGGTATAAATTCTTGGTGGTAGTCATATAAAGGTTGATTTTCATATTTGGACTTATGAGATAAAGATATGATTGGAAAATGATGATTAGATAAGCTTGATGGTATCAGAGAGAGATGATTAACTTGACTTTCCTATGAAACCTTGTCTTTTGTTTTCCCTATCAAAAGGAAAAAATTGACTTATTCCATATCTTTGAATTATCCTTTAAAGGTATTCAATATCATTGAATCCTGACTCCCTTGATCACGACCAATCGACTTTGGTCACCTTTCCTTATCATATTAATATCCTGGGTCGTACTCAATTGAATTAAATTGAATTATGACCTAGATCTCCATCCTTGGATGCTCGTGCTCAAACTTCGATGGCCTTGTTCTCCATCTTGCCCAAATCTTCATTTATCCAGAGATTGATCAACTTAGATCGTGACAAGACTAAATTTTTTTTATATATATCGTGATTGGATTTCAAATGCTATTGACAGTCGTGCTTTAAACTTTCGATTTTGATCATCTTTAGAATAGTAACGCTTTATAGTTAATTCCTAGTTGTTTTTTTATAATTACCAGTTTTCATATAGGATGATAGACTGCCTTACAGCCCAATGATTTATTGTTTTTCTTATCTTTTCTAGTATGGCACCCATGACCAGAGTCTGTCCCTAGTGCACAGCTGCAGTTCCGGATGAGACCGATATTGTACTTCCCCCTTCCATTGCTCAGGAGGTGTTAGCAGCCTCACCGGAGAGTTTTTCTCCATCTCCTACCCTTCAGGAGAGGGCTGCAGTTCAGCCGGAGACTGAGGGCCTCACTTTGCCTCCTGGAGTGGTACCTATTGTAATTTCTGATGGGGCTCGGGTTTACAGACTTCTACAGGATATGTGAAAGGTACAGAGACTTCAGTCGGAGCTTATGAGAGAGCATAGTCTCAGTATCCAACTGTTGTGGGATTACATTCATTCGAGAGAAGAGCCTAGTCCCAAGAGAGCAAGGAGCAGTGTATACCCAGAGCCTCAGGAGTACCCGGCTTCCAGCCTTGACCAGCCTATCCAGTTCAGATTCCTGTCCAGCAGAGGCCAGTTGAGCGAGTGCCTACCTGTGCCTTCTGTAAGAAGCCTAGGCACGTATGGAAGGACTGTAGGAAGAGATTATGATTGTGCCTATTATGTGGGTTAGTTGGACATAGGATGCTACATTGTCCTAATGCACCTGCCCCTAGTCGAAGCCTATCTCTAGGAGAGAGTTCCAGCTACCAGACCTTGTAGAGGTGAGCTCTTGACCTATACCTTATCCTGTCTTGATGATTACTGTACCCCTACCATATTGTTGTATGTTTTGATACCTTATGAATACTTTTGATCTAGTATGACTATAATGGCTAGATGATGAGGCCCAGACTGATATTACCTGCCATAACCCTGTATGATATCTTTCCAACTGCATGATTTAGATAAGTTTTCTTAAGACTATAATTGTTGGGGGTTTGACCTAGATAGAGTACGACCACTTTAATTTCAAGGACAAAATTATTTTAAGGAAGGTAGAATTGTCACACTCATTTTTCTAATTCAGGGTATTCTAGTCATTATATGCTAATTTGATTATTTTTGTTTTAAAATATTAATTAAATTGATTGTTGTATAGTTTGGATTGGTATTTTGGTAGGACCAAGATGGTATAACCTTAGTCAACCTTGATTAGAAGCCTAATAATGTAATTAGATTTATTATTGGCTTTTTAGATTTAATTTAGAATTATTATCTATTTTTAAGAATTATTTAATTCATTTTTAGCTATTTTTCATTAAGCCTTTAAAGCCTTTTGTCAATGGGCCTTTTTAGCAACTTGAGGAGTGCTTGGCCCATGACTAAACCCTAACCCTAATACCCCTATGCTTGGTCGGCCATAGCAGCCCCCTTCATATCATTGTGCAAACCCTAGTTTTTTTCTTCTCCAAAAACCCTAACTTTTTCATCCGTCATCCGATTCACCTCAAACGAATTGCGTTGCGACCGTGGGGAGGAGGAGAACTTGCTGGAGCATTGCTAGAAAGGATTTGGAGACGTTTGCTCGGGAGAAACTGGTCATCAAAGCGCTCGAGGATTCTCTTTTATTGAGATTCCAACTCTCAATAGGTAAATCTCGTTCTATTATTGTTTGTTCTGATTTTTCTTCATTAGAGCATGCATCTAAGTACCCTCGACCTGTAGGATTAGTTTCGTTCGATTTTGTGTCCGTTCAATGTGCGTATCGGACACGTATCGGAGCTACAACGTAGGTGTTCGATGAAATTACTCAATGGATTGAAACTTGATAATTTGTGAAACTATTTATATATTTTGATAGCCCTAGATGTAGGGATCACGACACCATAGTTTGTGTTTCGAATCAGGCTCGTGTCCGTGTCCAAACAGGACACGAACACGCTGCACGCGCAGGCCGCGCACGTGCCCTGCTACCGCGTGTTAATCGCACAGGCCACGTGGTTGCGTGCCACTTGGCGTGTAGGTGGGGGTAACGTCTGTGGACACGTCCCCCAAGTTTTGTGACGTCTCGATTCGAATCGAGTGAGAGATCGCGACCGTACGGGTCGACACACGGACGCGCGTGCGCGCACAGCCGCCGCTGACATGGCCCACGTGCCGACACATGTGGACACGTGGACTCGATCCGATGTGTCCTACATGTAGCCCTATACCCAGCCTATCCTAGGACACGACCACGACACATGTGGTGGGACACATTGGTGAGGCATTCTACTATTTATGTATATATTTGGGTTTTTCCTCTTTATGTATGTATATATATGTATATATATATATATATATATATATATATATATATATATATATACATAAAGAGGAAAAAAAATATATATATATATATATAAATAGATACATTGGTGAGTTAGTCGAGATACGTAATCTCAGAGTCGAGTTTCATTCCCCCTTCGAGTGACCAACTTCCTTTACATATATGTGTATTTGTGTGTATATATATTAAAAAAAAAAAAAATATATATATATATATATATATATATATATATATATATATATATATATATATATATGGTATAGTCCTATAATGAAATAATTAGCTTTTGTTCTCAGTTTTGAACCCTCACAACAGCCCCTTGTCGACACACAACCACACAAACCTCTTTTCACAAGTATGGTTATATATATATATATATATATAAAAATAAAAATTATATATATATATATATATATATATATATATATATATATATATATATATATATATATATATATATATATATATATATATATATATATATATATATATATATATATATATATCCTACGTCGCCAAGCTACGCCCGGACTTAGGAACCACGAAGGGTCTCCTATTCCCTAACTTCAATCTCCCGGACATTGAGTACTCTCAGGATACCCTAGTGCCTTTGGTCCCTTTCTCCGACTTGGAATTGACTTCTCTGTCATCCTCCTTCCCCCGCACATTTATCCTCAAATTTTCTACTGGCTGTCCCAAACTCCCCAGGGTGCAGGAGGCGATAGCCAGTTGGAGACTCTCGATGGATTACCGAGTGGCCCCCCTTGATCCCAGACATATTCTCCTCCACCTCTCCTCCGACTTTGACCACAGGACCGTGTGGTCCAAGGGCACTTACAGGATCGATTCCCACCAGATGAAGATCATCAAGTGGTCACCAGGCTTTAGCACCAAAGAAGACTTAGCGAAGGTCGCCGCCTGGGTGACCCTGCCTAATCTACCCCTCATATGCTTTGTCCCAGTGACACATAGGCATATTGCCAATTCATTCGGAATGTATGTGGCCACGCCTCATGAGACCAGCAACCTCAGCAAGGCTCACTATGCCAAAATCTGCGTGGAACTCGACATTACTTCCGAACCACCCAATTTTATTACAATCGAGCTGGGCAACCAGACCCACACCCAACAAATCCTCTACGACAACCACATTATGTTCTGCAACCACTGCCATTTAAGAGGTCACCTCCCAAAGCACTACCACCGTCTTCACCCAGAACTCAAGAAGAAATCAATCCGGAAAGACAACGTACAAGAAGAGGGGAGGACACCCAAGCTACCCCTTCTACCATGTCCGAACTCGCACACACGATTCGGCTCCAGTGACGGCAAGACAGACAAGAGCGAGCCCCCTAGCAAAGCCCTGATCCCCTTCAACACCCAACCTCTCACTCTCTCCAACCAATTCGACGTTCTAGATTCGGGAGACGCGAAAGCCCCAACGGAGACTGCTTGTCCCCAAGCCGATCTTGCCCTCACCGAGATAGCGCCCAACCCCCCTATCTCGGAGGTGGTAGAGGCGATCACTGATACCAGCAATGCAGATCAACAACACACCAACGAAGACCCTGTTGAAGAAGCCCTTACAATCCTCACCAGCGATGCAGATCAACAACACACCAACGAAGACCTGTTGAAGAAGCCCTTGCAATCCTCGGGCCAGACCAAGCTCGGAGAGGACTATAGGTCCAAGCCGCAGGTTATCCTCTCCAGCAAGCTATTCTTCTGATTGGGAGCGCCAGTGACTCCCTAGTCATCCCCTCTTAGGATCCCATCCTGGACTCCGCTGGAGAATTGGTAGGCCTCCCCACGGACCCACACGAGCAATCTACTCGCGACCCTCCTACATCGACAAAGGTAGAAGCATCAACCTCGTGTGGGAACAATGCCAAGAAAGGAACCGCCGAAACCACAACCATCCAAATTAGATCCGCCGACAAGCGGAACAAAAAAACCTTCCACAACTTCATTAATGCTTAACATCCTATCCTAGAATATCCGCGGTCTGGCGAACAAACCTACATTAAGGAGAATTTCTAGCCTTCAAAAAATCTACAAGATCGATATCCTCATTATTCTCGAACCCAAAATCCCCCCCCCCAAAAGATTAAAATCAATCCAGCTGTCGCTGGGCCTCTCCACGGTCATAGCGGGCAGACACGATATTTGGATCCTCTGTACGAAGGACGTCAACATCGGGGTCATCCAGGACTCCTGGCAGGCCCTCTCCTGCTGGTTGGAACACCTCATGCTCCCAGAGCACGCTATCCTCTCAGCGGTCCACGGCAGCTGTGATATTGCTGAGCGGAAACACCTCTAGAACGACCTTCTTGACATCTATCTCCCCCACATCAACTCTCCTTGGCTTTGTATTGGGGACTTTAATGCGATCACCCGCAGAGAAGAGAAAATCGTAGGCCGCCCACCTCCCATATCGGCCATGCAAGACTTCAACAACTTCATCTTCAATGTTCATCTCGCCTGTCTCCAGTTCACCGGCAACGCTTTCACCTGGTGCAACATACAGGAAGGTGACCGTCGTCAATACTCCCGTCTGGACAGGGCCCTCACGAACGCACTCTGGCACGGAATGGGGATTAATACCAAACTGTCCCATTTTAACTCCTCTGAATCTGACCACGCCCCTCTGCTGTTTGTAATTAAAACAATACTAATCCATTCAAAAAGAACTTCCAATTCCTCGACTTCTGGACCGAACACCCCTAATTTTTGGGCATCGTTGCGGAAGCTTGGAATCGTGAGGACTCTCCCAATCCCCTCATTCAGGTGAGCAACAAGCTCAAAGCAACGAGAAAAGTTCTGTCATATTGGAGCAAACTTGCCTACGGGGACATTTTTCAAGCCATTCAGGTTGTAGAGGACAATGTCACCCGTGCCGAAGCCATATTCGCTTCGGACCGATCCCCGACGGCCAGAAAAGCCGTGAACCTCACCAAGGCTATGCTCAAATTCAGGCTCAAAGTGGAGACAGACTTCTAGAAGCAGAAAGCGAGGTTGAAATGGGACAGTGAGGGGGATAAAAATTCAAAATATTTCTACGCTTGCGTCAACGGCCGCAGACAGAAGCTATCGATTCACTATACTGCTGACGACTATGGGAACATCATTACAGACCATAAGAGCATCCAAGCGGCCGCTGCAGATTTCTTCTCCAAATTATTCTCCAAAGAGACAGTTTCCAAAGATAGATCATTCCTGGACCAAATCCCCCTACACATTAATGACACCGACAACGTCCAGTTGGAACATCCCCCGACTGAACAGGAAGTGAAAGAAGCAGTGTGGATTCTGAATGAGCACAGTATACCAGGCCCGGACGGCTTCTTGGGTGTCTTCTTTCGCACTTGCTGGGATATTATCAAGCAGGACATCACCGAAGCGGCTATTGCATTCTTCGAATGAGCTACATACCCCAAAGCCATTTCTAGTGCCAAGCTGATCCTTATCCCGAAAAAATAAAACCCGGAGTCCTTTCACGACTTTCAACCCATCAGTCTTTGCACTTTCACCAACAAAATTAACTCCAAGATTATCGCTACCAGAATGGCAGGTATTCTCCCGAAAATTATTTCTGAGGAGCAAAGCGGCTTTGTTCGTGGGAGAAACATCCAGGACAATATTATGCTGGCCCAAGAGTTAATCACCTGCATGAAGTTTCCAGTAAGATGGGGCAACATCGCCATCAAAATCGACATAGAGAAAGCTTATGATAGACTGGATTGGCAATTTATGATCTGGGTATTCAGGGCATTCGAATTCTCGGAAACTTGGACCAACACCGTGTGGAGATCCATCAGCAACTCGTGGTTCTCCACAGTTATCAACGGTCAGGCAGAGGGGTTTTTCTAATCCAGTCGCGGAGTTAGACAGGGCGACCCTCTATCATCCACTGTCTTCATCATAGCAGCAGATGCCCTGAGTAGAAACCTTATCAACATGGTCAGCACTCCGAACATCCAACACTATCACACTTCCAGTGGATGTCCTATCATCACCCACCTGGCTTTCATCGACAATTTACTCATCTTCTCGTCCGGGGACGTTGGAGCGATAGAAGTGGTCCACAACACCCTGCAGAGGTACTCTAGATGCTCCGGCCAGAAGATCAATCCTTCCAAGAGCGTTATCTATGTCCACCACAACATCAAAAGAGCACACACAATCAGTCTCTCCAACTTAACATCCTTCTCTGTTGCTCAACCTCCGTTCAACTATCTCGGTTGTCCCCTTGTGTACGGGAAATCCAACGTTGGCATCTTTGAGAACTTGATCACAAGAATCTGGAACAAACTTGAAGGTTGGCATAATGCCACTTTATCCCCAGGCGGCAAGATGATCCTCATCAAACACGTGCTCACCTCCATCCCGATCCATACTCTGGCTGCGTGCTCCCCGCCCATGAAGGTTCTTTCTTCGATCGAGCAGATCTTTTGTAATTTCTTTTGGGGGCACAAAAACGGACAAGACAAGCACCACAGGGCTAGTTGGGAATCCATGGCTCATCCTACCGAGGAAGGGGGTCTAGGATTTACCAAACTCACTCACATCGTTAAAGCTTTCTCGATGAAATTGTGGTGGAAACTTCGTACGAGCAAGAACTTATGGACCAAGTTTATGAAAGCCAGGTACTTCAAGCACATCCACCCATCAGTAGCCATATCCAACAGCAGATCCTCAGCGGCTTGGCGTCGTATCCTTATCGGATGCGACCTCGCTGAGCCGACGATGAGACTCCACCTAGGTGTCGACAATTCGGATCCTTTTCTGGAGAGATGGATTGGGGACATCTTGATCCCCAGTCTTACGGTGACCCCTAGAGACAGTAGGATCAGAGACTTGTGGAACTCTATTACTAACGACTGGAACTGGGACAAGATTTGTGAATGGTCCGGTAATGAAATGGTAGACAGCATCTGCCTGCACAGATTAAGCCTCGGTCGTGATGCTGATGCGCTGAGGTGGACGCTCGAGGCCTCCGGGGCATTTTCGGTGAGGTCGACGAGAATCGCTATCCAAGGGATCGGGCAGCCGCGTCATACCATTGTACGCTATTGGCAAACCTGCATCCCTAGGAAGTGGTCCTTCCTCATGTGGAGAGTCATTAGAAAGAAACTGACAACAGATAAAATCCTCAACACCATTGGGATTAGCTTAGCGTCGGCCTGCACTTGCTGCTCTGACCGTCAGATGGAGACTATTGAGCACATCTTCTATCACGGGAGCCTGACAGGCAGTATCTGGAGGACCCTTAACCAGTACTACAATATTGCTCCGGGTGGTGGACGCTTCCATGATCTGGCGGCATCCTGTGGTTCTGCCTCCCATGGCCACCAGATCGTCGCAGCGGCCGCCACGTGGGCGATTTAGAAGAATCGCAACAAGGCGAGATACGAAGGTCACCAATACTCAGCCGAACAGCTCATTCGGGAAGTCTTCCGCCAATGTCGTAAACGGAGCACCCTGTGCTCCCACAGTCCGAGAGCATTCTGGTCCTCGATCCAGCCCTAGCTCTTGGTGGTCGAGTTGTCTCTCCCCCTCTTCGTTCCTTTTGGTGGTATACTTGTATAGGCTTAGTCTTTTTGTGCCTTGTATACGTGGTCAGGCTTCGGCATTTTGAGCCTTGATTAATAAAATGAGGGAGTTCTTCTTTAAAAAAAATTATGTGTATGTGTATATATATATATATATATATATATATTACTTGAATGAATGAATATATCTATATGTAATTTTGTGCTTGTGAATGTAACCTAGGGAGTATTGAGTCAGTTTAGGATTGACCCATTGAGCCTAGAATGGCCGAGTTGACCAAGTTGACAGAAGTCAACTTTGGGTCAAACTTGATCCAAATCGACTCAAACGAACATAGAATGACTTGGAAACTTGTGCTTGACCTAAAACTTAGTAAACGTACAAGTTGACCTATAGTTGACCAGGTTTTACCAAAGTTGACCAAGTTTGACCAGAGTTGACCAAGTTTGACCAGAGTTGACCAAGGGTTGACTTTGACCTAGAAGGACCTAAAAGCATGTAGAAGTGCATTGTAGACCTTTCTTATGATATTGTGGACCATGTTGTGACTTGTAGTTATTTTAAATAGGGTTAAATCATTCCAGTTCAGTTACAATTCCTCATCAGCAGCTTGGATTATCAGGCGAGTACATTCTCTGACCGTTTCATTCTTGCTTGAACATATTTACTTGTTATAGACTAGTTAACTTGTTGTTGTCATGATGTTATCACGGATTAGTAATATATGGATCTCTTCATGCGATGTTATTCCCTCGGATACATCGGGTGTATTGTGCTCATGTACTTTATCATGTGCATCATCTACTCTTTGTATTCATATTTATTCATGTATACTTATGTGACATTCATGTACACTCATGATCATGTGAGCCTTCATGTATAACCCAATGTTCATGTGGACTAGCTATCCATGTGACACACTACATTCATGTGCAATTACATAACCTGGATAGATCCGTGTGTACTAATTAGGGCAGGAGGAGTATTTATTTGGTTATGTGATCTACACCATTATCAAGTACAACTCCAAATTAGATTTAAGTTATATATAACCTAAGCCTATTTACATAACCAAACATGTGCTCTAAATCACGTAGTTAGTTCAGTTTTCTTATTATATCATGTATATCTATTTCCATATATCATGTTCTCTTTTACAGTCTTATTTCTTTACAACAGTTTATATATATTATTCTATAGCTTGTTTCATATTTCCTTTCATGTTATGATCTGTGTGAGAGATATGTATTCGTTCCTGTCCTGACTGGACCTGTTGAAAATATTACAGATGATAAAGATTGCTACGATACTTACTATAGAGAAGGCCTAGTTGACACAGGTAACCTAGACCCTCTGTAGGATCCAGTAATCGCTGAGGACTTGCCATTAGCTTAGTCTAGACTTTTCTTATTATCTAGTTCTTGAGACATTTGGGATTGTACTGAGATATTATTTATGAAGTTTTGTACTGAGACTCATTATTTATATTTGTGACTCCCTCTCTCTCTCTCTGTTGAGATTATCTTATCATCTTTTCCATCTTAGTTTGTGATTGAGATTACTTATTATGTTGTTATCCATTCGGAGCATATTCTAGATTGTGTTAGATATTGTGACCTAGGACAGTGTTCTACCGCCAACACTGCGACGTAAGCTGGACGTATCCACTTCTCTTATCCTTATACTGGGTGCGCGTCGTGACAGATCGGCACTGGATCCTTCATACCTTGATGATGAGACATCTTCCGCTTATATCTAGATTTATGTTATTCTTTGAGACTCATAGTGGACATCTACTTTATTTGAGATTATTTTTATAGCTTTTTGGTGTGGGCATGTCCACCCGGCTATCTTTTGACTCACTCATTTGTTCGATCTGGACTTCTTATATCTTTTGTGTGTGCTGTGGATGAGATATAGCTTTATGATTTACTGGCCTGTAATTTATATTATTATAGCTTATGTATATATACGAAGATTCCATATATTGGAGTATTCTTCGTATATATGCAGCTGGCATGTCTACGTACTTGGTCCTAAGTATTTTGGGACTGGACGTAACATGTTTTTGTGGTGGCCCATGCAGGTCAGAAATTATTTTTGTGTTATATGACTGTGCCCAATAACGTGCAAGTAGGAATAAGAATAGTATCTCATCCATGGTTATTACCTCCTTTGACTTCCAAACTTTTCGAATTCTCCTTGATTACCTGAATTGCCACATATCTAACCATTCCTAACATCATCCTATTTCATGCCTGATAGAGGTTAGGACGATGACTCGTACTAGATAGACATGTTCCATCATTCCATCATTACTAGCTTAACTCTTATAAGTTGGGTAGAATGTCTCACGACCTAACACTTCCTTGACCGTAACCATAGCCTCAGTCCAGAAGACAGTAGGACGGCTGTGTAGACACGAACCCCGAATAAACTTTGATTCTTAAAGAACTTGAAATTTTTATATTCTTTTATCATTATCTCGCGTACTTATGTTTTACCATCTTGACCAATGCTGCTATTATAGCCTAGATTTGCAGGCCTATTCATTTTTCGAGCTTGTTCATGACATATATGTTATTGGAGGTACCCCACTAACATATTGTTTATCAGAACGGGTGCATGATTGTCTGATCAACCTAGTGCACTTGGTTCGCTCTTCACAAAATTATTCAATGAGATATAGTTAACTTGTTTCCCTAAATCTCATCCACAACTGCGTTGACAACTCTCCTTCAACTGATTGACCTTTGAATCTATTCTAACGTTATCCTATTTTCGTGCTAGCAGTATGGATATACGAAGCGGACACAACTCTACCTTGGCCCTCACATCTGATGATGCATCTACCCAGGAGGAGCAGAATCCTCCAATGACCCTGGTGACTCCATATCAGCCAGGACAGCCGCAGACTACCATGACCCCATCAATGGTACAACAGGAAACCCAAGTGCCACCAGTCATCCAGATTGGATAGGCTACCGTAGTACCACCCGAGGGGAATGTACCACCACCCCCACCACCATTCACTCCGTAATATCCACCTCAGTCCGGACCACAAATGCCTCCACCACCAGAGGATGGAAACCCTACTACACAGTTTATGTATGCTATGATGCATGCTCAGTGGCAACTGGCTGAGCTGATGAGGCAGAGCATGACGGAAGCACTGACTAGGCCCCCACCTCCACCTCCGACACCAGTACCAGCACCACCTCTACATCCGTATGAGGGCTCTATCAAGGACTTTATGGATATGAACCCCAAGCCCTTCAAAGGTACCGAGGAACCACTAGAGGTCATCGTACGGCTTATCAGCACGGAGAAGCAACTAAGGGCATCCCAGTTGCCAACAAATGATTGGATGACAGTAGTGGACTTGTTCCTAGAAGACAACGCCCATCACTCGTGGAAAGCCGAAGAAAGACATTTAGGAGCCACTCAGACTTGGAAAGAGTTTTACCAACTTTTCAATGAGAGGTTTTCCCTATCCATGTACGTGATGTCCTCTATGATCATTTCCTTCATCTCAAGCAAGAAAACATGACCGTAGATGAGTACGATGAGGAATTCTGTCGACTGAGCAGATTCGGTACGATACTAATACCTACTGAGCATGAAAGGGCCAAAAGGTTTCACCAAGGATTGACACCAGAGCTCAAGAAGCATACTACCGTGCAGTCTAGAGTTTCTCATGCTGCTGTATTAGAAGAAGCTAGAATCTAGGAACTCCTTTTCAAGGAGGTACAACAGACTCAAAGATGCCCTATTCTAGCAACTGGGCCAAGTAACCTTATCCAGGGTGGACCAATCAGATATTCTATGACACCACAACAACGGAGTGCATCACCTTATCTAATTGATAAGCTCCTTAAATGTCGCTTCTGTCATAGGAAGGGTCATGCTATGAAGGATTATCGTCGCCGATTAGGATAATGCATGATTTGTGGCTGCAATCATCACCAGGCCCGAGACTGTATAGAACAGTTAAAGGCAGCACAACAGAGGATGTAAACTTCTTTAGCACCCGGACCAGTAGTAGAACCAAATCAACCACCGCATGGAGGTTATCCTAGAGGATCACTCTTAGCTGACCAATCAAAAGAAGTTAGTCAGGCTGGACAGGAGACAAATGGATGAAGCCATGAGCAAGCATTGAGCATGGCTGTGATAGACACCCATTCTGAGGTTGGGGATTTAGCAGGTATTATTCTAGTTATACCATTTATTTGTTTGACATGGCTTAGAATTAGAACAACACATCCATTATCTTGGTCAGCATGCATAGCATAATACTCGTCTTAGTATGAATTACTAGTTATCAGCAGCAATGAATATGTACTACCGTCAACCCCATTAGAAATCTACTGACCATAGTCTAGCAGGCTTACTACGAACAGAAATTTATGACTCAGTAGTTGGAAATCCTTGTAGGATGTACATTAATTATTTTTTTATCCCCATCAATAACCGTCTTGTGTGCTATAGGAGAGGGAATCATTCAATTCCCCCGGTACATGTGTCATCATGGCATCCCTCGCTAACATAGAAGCGCAAGGATACATACGTAGTCGTTTCTCCATTGTCGAAATTCAAAGCAAGACCTTCAACTCGACACATTTCCTCCAAACGAGCAAATAATCCAGTAGTTCACAACGTCTATTTCTATCTGTATCTCTATCGATACTCCTACCGTGACTTTGAAACTTGGAGCACAACACTAGCATTTTTCTTCCAACAAATTCCATAGGCGAGCCCTAGATGAGCCGACCTCCATCTAGGCATATCATGTGCCACACAAGTACGTTCCCTTGTACTCTATTTTATGATGCGACTTTCGGGTCAAAAAGACCAACTATAACTATTACCGTAATACCGATGAACTTTCCGACTTCGATTGGAGACCCAATTTAGACTCAAATATTTTGACCCAATATATGGTTGTGATCTACTCGGATCCCAATACGCACAAGCCACTAGTGTGCCACTCAATTTAGGTCCCATGTGCAACTTATACACAAAAGTCGTGAAAGGCACAATTTTAGACTTTCGACACCTATTTAACCAACCCGACTCAGAACTAGCCCAACCACTTGAGTTAGAAACTGTTCTAGGTTACCCTAACCTAATAGGGATGGTTTAGATTGGTATAACGAGATTTTGGCTAGTCAATATAGATTGAACCCAAGACTCCATCAATATGAAATCCCTCTGTGCCATTTGTCTCAGTTACATTTCGTCCAAATACAATTCCTATTGTCTTGCTTACACATAACTATATTCCAGCAATGTTAATTCGGTAAAAATATATATATATATATATATATATATATATATATATATATATATATATATATATATATATATATTTGTTACCGACCAAGAACGCCATGGAAATATCTAGGTTCACCTAGTATCCGTGACCACGGTTAGAAATGCCCAATATTCTCGTACTATTTTAGAAATCAGCATTTTCAGAAGTCTAGAAAGGACGATTTTCACAAATGAGCCAACTTCTATAAGTTGGGTAGGACCTTGCACCAAAGATAAGCTTACCTTGTAGGATATGGAGCCAATGTGGATTCTATTTATGAATACCCCTCCTTCTTTTCGAAAATCAAGTTACAATCCGACGTACCTGCCCTCTCTTGGTATTTAGTTTCGTATTCTTGATATTAAGACTTTTTTTAATTCTGAGGACAAAATTTTTATAAGTTGGGTAGTATGTAAACCCCTAAAATTTTACTGTACATTTTTTTTATTTTTTTCCTATTATTTGTTATACAAATTTTATAGTAATTATAGATAATATCAATAATATATACACTAAAAATTACTATGAGTTTGCTATTTTATCTTAGGAAAATAAATATGTTATGTATATGGTACAGAATACTTTTTACAATATATAGAAATATAGTATTTTGTGTAAAAGACATTTTTAACATTTCATATTGGAAGTTTATTTTTTTATTATAGAATATGCAGTGGAGAATATAAAATATACTAATTATATTTAGTGTATAGAGATGATAATTTTTTCGATATAGTAAAAAAAAACTATGTGCAAAATAATGGGTAAATATTATAGAAAATATTCTTTTAGATTTTTTGAAATTATTTAAATGTATTATTAGCATTTTCATAGCATTTTTAGTTTTTTATAAAAGAAGAGTTTTTATAGTAAAAAAAAAAAATCTGAATGAACAGTAGCCGTAGCTACTGTTCATTGATCCCCTTCCCCCGACTTTAGCACAGAACATTGTTCTGTATATAAAAAAAAACCGATTGATTTGAATCAAATTCAAATCTTGATGAATATTTGATCAAATCTTTTCTTTCAATCCCTTAACCTATTCTCCTCCAAGATCGAATCAAATTTGAAGTTTTTAAACCAAGTCTTTTAAATCCTAATTAAATTTGGATTCAATCCAAATAACCTACGGAATCCCTACGGATATATAGATATCCGAAGAACAAACCCTTTCGAACCCCAACCCATCTTCACGAAACCGAGCCCCAGAATCTTCACCAACTCCACCGACAACTCAATGAACCCAGCCTATCGTCGACCACCAGAGCAGCAGCCACATTTGACGCAGCAGCCTTCGCCCGCACAGATCTGCAAGGAGCAGCGGTGCCAGCGCCCGAGGTACCCCTTACCTCGTCACGTATCTCCACCTCAGCTCGATCGATTTTCGATGTGTCGAGCCCTACGCGTGGACAACCCTACCACCTAGAATCCCTATTATATAGTTTCGATTAACATAGGTTAAACCAGTGAGAGAAAACAAACTAAAAATCATGGAAAATATGTTCGTGAAACAGAGAAATTAATCAGTCCAAGTACCCGTTTTGGAAGGCAAATCCCCGGCTGGAACTTGAGCAATCTCGAAATCCAATTTAATAAATAGACAACCTATATGAGATTGAAACACTTCTTGTAGAACTATTTTTTATCTATTGTACATAAAATTACTTGATGTCAAAAATCCAGAAAAACTTGTTTTGAAAACTGTGAAAATTTGATAAACCTGTCCGATACTGCGTACGCCCCGACAAACCGGGCGATGTGGCCGTGCACTATATGCATCGAAAGGCACGTATGGATGTTTTCGATGTGTGGGAACTGACAGAACTAGATTTCGTTGTGCGTGCGCAACGAAATTGATACGTATCCGTCAAGATACCCTGTATCGGTCACATTACAAACTAGGTCATAACTTCGTATACAATCGCCGATTCGAGAAGAAACTTGCGCCAACAGGACCGTATCATTTTTTTGGTCCTGTATGCCAAGTTTGGTCCGATTCTGAGAAGGTCGACCAGAACGCCTTTTTGGCGGGCCCGTGACCCGATCCAACGGCTAAAATTGTACACAGCCCTCCGAAATCCAACTTTGGACATACGGTTGGGTTCGTCTCCTCAAACCAGACCCGTAGATATGTAGTTTGATGACTTTAGAGACCGTAGATACTGGCACGCGTTTCGATGCAAAATAGGTCCAACGACGGATATCGTTTTGATCCGAAATTACAATTTTGCCCCTGTTCCAGAATTGGACTTTTTGACAGGCATTTATAAACATATCTTTTATACCAAATATGTTCGTGATGTTTATTTCAGCATACAGAGCTCCTTGTGGATTTTGACTTTCGTGTTGACGATTCTGATTGTTGGATTTTGCTGCTTCTCGCACCACCCTCAGGCTAGATACCTTGCCTTATTTACTGTTTATAATTAGATGCATCATTATTTATTTATTTGCTGCATATTTATTGTCTTTCTTTCAGTTGGATCCATGACTTGCTTTTCATAGTTTCTTTGCTTACTTTCAGTTATTTTTCTTTCCTTGTCTTTCAAAATGCATGTGAACCTAGCCATAGCGGACTACCTTCTGTTAGCAACCTTGGAAGGGAGAAGAAAGTTAAATGCATGGTCTAAGCAATTCCAAAGGCTGTAGTAACTAAGTATTACGGTAGTCGTGTCGCGACGGTCACTAGCCTAGAGCTAGGTGGACTGATGGGTCACGTGGGCCGCTAGCCTCGAGTTATGCCGGCTGATAGCATTAGTTGATGTGTGTATGTTGTGAGTTGTTACCTTGTCCTGGGGGAGTCAGCATTTACCTGCCCATATATTATGATGTCTTATAAATTGTCTACTAGAAAGGTTAGGAGACCTTAGTCAATTTCATGTCCCAGTCATGGCATGGGAAAATGTTACATCGTAGAATAGTATGTTACCCCTTGTCCTTGTTTGGTTGTAGGGGTAGTCCACTGTTTCGATGATGGGATATTGAGCCGTGTTATGATTTGGACACTTTACTTTTATCTTTACTTTATGGTGCATTTATATCTAGTTAATATGGCATGTTCTTCCTGTATCTTGTTACTTCTCTCTGAGGACCTGGTGATCTCTCCAGGTATAGGCGATTTCCTGCAGGAGTATGGATCGGCACTGGATCCTTGATACCTTGATGACGAGGCATCTCCCACTAATATCTAGATTTATGTTATTCTTTGAGACTCATAGTGGACATCTACTTTATTTGAGATTATTTTCATAGCTGTTTGGTGTGGGCATGTCCACCCGACTATCTTTTGACTCACTCATTTATTCTATTTGGACTTCTTATATCTTCTGTGTGTGCTGTGGATGATATATAGCTTTATGATTTACTGGCCTGCAATTTATATTATTACAGCTTATGTATATATACGAAGATTCTATATATTGGAGTATTCTTCGTATATATGCAGCTGGCATGTCTACGTACTTGGTCCTAAGTATTTTGGGACTAGGGCATTACATGTGGAACCGATATACTCGGTGTCGATGTCGACGTACGATCAAAAAGTGTCTGCTTCATGGCTAGTAGTCTAGAGTTGCATAAATCCATAACAGCCGTCAGCCTCGAAAGCTGATCGCCCATAGCCAGCTGTGTCCCCTGTACCACCTGAACGGCATGATCCGTCCTCTCGTTCATCTCCCTTATGGTCCCCTGCATCTCCTTCATGGTGTGCTCGAGTATATCAAATCGTACGGTCAGCGCCGCATCTGCCATCTACGGCTGAGACTGGGGCTGCTCCACAATCCTCCGTAGCATCTTGTCACGCAGCTCAACAACCTGGTGATGCAAGCTCTCCTTGACTCGAGCCTACTCCTGTGAGGGCTGTGGGGAATGCACACTACCACAGGGGGCCCTGGATGACTACGTCACCTAAAAGGTATCGTAGGATCCCGTACAGTAGAACGTACCCCTCTGAAGACCACTAATGGCGGTCTAACAGAGCTCGTCCTCAGATTGAGACGGAAAGGGGCTGCGAAGAAGTACCAGCCCCTCCCTCTGCAGGTGCACTAGCACTTGCACGCTCACATAGCGTAAGAAACTCATCCTAGAAAGGTACACATCTCGATAAGCATAATATTTATAAGAAACTCATCCTAGAAAGGTACACATCTCGATAAGCATAATATTTACTATCAAATCATTGTAGCTGCTAATATCTAAGGTACTTACTAGTAACTATACTATTGCATATTTTCTAAGTTATATTAAAGTTAATGAAACATAAAGTAATACTTATATAGCTATGCGTGGCCCTATCATCGATGAGCTTTCCGTCCTTCCGATTGGGGGCCAGGAAGACAGCCACAATGTTGGCATACTCACCCCTCTGTATCTGTTAAAATTAACGTGTTTGTTTTTAAAATTAAACTTTTTCTAATTTTATTAAAATAATATATATTCAATAAAATATATATCAGGCGACCAAAATGTTCCGTCATGCGAATCGAGCCACAGCACAACTTCCATGCCCTCGTCCTAGCCGCCTTCGCCTTCTCCAACTGTTCCTTGTACCTAGGATCATCGAATCTAGCCATCATCGCAGTCCACTACTCGGGCATGATCTAACCTTGGATCGATCTTCCGGAGCTCTCTTGAGCCTTCTGGTCGTCGATCGCATCATCGATCAACTTGGCGATAACAGCAGGAAATTGTTTTTCGATCATCTCAGCCCGGTATGGTAGATAAAAATATATTTTCTACAAGAATTAGAATAGTTAGTTATATAATATGCATAAAAGATGATTGATACTAAAAGAAATATACTTTAGTTACCTTGAAGTGCTCAAACCAGTATGCCTTCCTCTAGTTCGAGGCATCCGAGTAGTTGATCCAAGGGCCACCATAGTGGAACCTCAGAAATAACCCCTGCGCCCTCTGAACCGATGGAGGATGAAATCTATACAACGATAATTATATTCATGAATATATGGATATATGTATAAATTAATATTAACTAATTAACTTACTTTGTAGGGGCGTCGGACCAAATCTCCATCAAAGTCTCGTCCGGAGGGGCGCATGGGGATCGCTCTGATACGGAGACGGAGTAGGTTCGACCTCCTCCTTCTGCTCCTCCGTCTCCATAGTGCCATCAGCAGAAGAAATGCTGGACGGGGTAGTAGTCTCAGGCCTGGAACTGCCCGTCCTAGGAGTACTGCCATGTACTGTCGACGTAGTCAGAGATGTGACTGGTTGGTTCACTAAAGTACCCAGAGACAAGGGTTCAGAACCATTATCCGATAATGGAGAGCACTCCGTCCACTAGTAGAACCTCTACCTGGACGGTGTGCTCCTCTACCTCAGGATTGACCAAGGTACGATCCTCTTCATCCTGCAATATCTAATAATAACATTGTTTGCAAAAACAAAAGTTTGATTACAAACTAAGAAAAGAGTACAAGAGTACAATTGATTTCTGGGGAAATATAACTATAGGAATATGATCAGAAGATGATCACTTTATCCCCGGAAAGATGTGATATTGAAGACACAAGCCTCTGGAAAATGCAACAGCACTTTGTCAGGAGATTATGATCATTAGTGATGCTTTAAGACTGATTTGAAACTCTATTTATAGAGTTCTGAAATAACTGTTTTCTGAGTTACGCGCACTTCAGGTTGCGCATCTTCTATCCAGTTGCGGGAACAGTTACATGAACTGCTGGGGACGTATGGCATTCTGTGATTGAAATGCACGTGGTCGTGAGCAGTATAGTGGACACAATCTTCAAAATTAGTGGCATGCGCGCCACGTTATCCTGCTTCTGAATAAAATTTGATCGGGTGGCACCAACAGGCTAGGTGGCACGAGCACACAACTTGATGTTTGCCACCTTTGACTGGGTCTTTTGTGCTATGATGATTGATCCTCACGCTTTTTGTGTGCGAGCAAGCTGTCAGCATTAATTGCACGCTGACAAAATCTTCCCGAGTTCCGTATTGTACGAGATTCGAATGGATTTTCTTCGACTGACGAGTTGTCAGAGCTGTCAGTAATGATGGCAGCTATTACAGCTTTTCGAGGATGCTTGCCACATGGAGCTTGCGCACCCTGGCTTAGGCACAACTTAAGACTGGTGTAACCTAGTGATCTGGCACCACTTGATGCTGGCGCCTTGTTGAGAGGGGCACCCATTGATTTTTAGGCTTCTACATGACCCCCTTCAAAGTTTTCAAAGTTTAAAAGATTTCTAAATTTGAAATACTTTGAATTAAAAAAAATTGACATGAGTTGCGTCAGTCAATGTTTAACCAACTCTGCTTTTTGAGCGCAAGTTGCGCAACAATTTTGAAATACCCTTTAGGCTATAAATAGCCGTTCAAAGAGGAATTTTAACTTTTTACTAAAAGTTATTTTCCTCAAATCCTTCATCTTCTTCCTTCTAACTCTCGAAGCTCCTCCAACGATCGTCAATGGCACCAAGGAAGTCCGTCGCCGATAAAGGAAAGGCCGTTGCTGGGCCTTCATCGTGTACATCACCGCCATGGGCACCTCGCTATACGCCTCCATCATCGAGAGCTGAACAAGCCAACCTACCTCTCGAAGGTGATCTTCATAGAATAAATTGACCATCACTTAGGCGCTAGTGAACAAAAAAATCTGCTATGCCAGAGTCGATCATCTCATTTTAGAGCTCTGATTTTTTTTAGAGAAAAAGACTTTATTAAAACAAAGGAGCCTAGGCTCAAAGATGGCACCGGGAGATAGCCTGACGACATACAAAAGGGAGTGTTCCAAGCCAAAGACCTGGCCAAAAAAAGAAAACCTATCCACCCCGTGGAAGCCGAGGGAACAACAGGAACTAAAACACGGTCTACCCTTAAGTAGGGCGTTGCCGACCACGGATGGACACAACACCCCAAGCCTAAAAGCTACGGAGCCCTAACTCGGGTGGCCATTTTTTCACAAAACGGCCATTGTTGGAACGTAAGTAACATTTCCCCACCGCAACAAAATAATCCTGCACAAGATCATCGTCGGAAGTATCATCTTTTTCTTCTTCCTCCTCTTCTTCTTCCTCGTCATCTACTACTACTGCTTCTTCTTTCTCTTCAACCTCTACCTCAACGTCAGAAGCCACCGAGAGAGACTAGGATATGTGGGCGCTGGCCATGGTAGACCTGGACGGGAGCATGGGAGTGTCCAGAACAGGCGTCGTGTCTACTACCATCTTGGGGTAACCGGCCCCAGATGCAACATCAGATGCATGGTCACTTTCGCCCAGCTCAGAAGCCAGGATATCAAATTTATTGGCAAGGTTTATGTAGATTTATTGGTATAGGAGTTGGCATTTTTCAGTGGGGGGATGGTAATCTTCTTGCTACGGTCTTAGTCCCTGGAGCAACCTGTACTGTTCCCGAATCGCAAATGGAAATTAGGGAGTGGGAGCAGCAGGGATTTATTTTTTTGTTGTGTTTTATGATGAGCGGCATCTTTGTGGGTGGTTCTCTTCTTTAGGGTCGGTTGTACCTAGAAACAGGCTTCCATAGAGTGACCCCTCTTATGGCAGTGTTTACAGAATAAGATGTTGTTATCGTATATAATTTGTTAAGTATGGGGTTTATCTCCCAGCATGATTTCGATAGACGGGGGTAGATCTTTGGATACGTCCAACTCCATGCACACCCTGGCATAGTTAGCTTTAGTCAGATTGCGGGTTTCCTCCGCCATGGCAACCTAAGTACTAAAGGAGTTAACCAGGCATTTCATCGTCGAAAGAACAAAACAGATGAGGGGAAGATTAGAAAAAATGACCCATACAGACACTAC
The DNA here is from genome assembly GCA_029216955.1 of Iris pallida. Lineage (NCBI taxonomy): Eukaryota > Viridiplantae > Streptophyta > Magnoliopsida > Asparagales > Iridaceae > Iris > Iris pallida. Next base: position 2,285,758 of record JANAVB010000195.1, read on the forward strand.
GTGGGATTCTTTCGTCTTGTTGAAGTACTGGGACCACTTGACAATTTTCATAGTGTGCGCATCGACTTTGCATGATCCCTTGGTCCGTACTAAGGTGTAATCAGACATGTTGGCTAAATGAAGGAGTATATGTTTTGGGTCCAAAGGAGCTACCCTGTAGGTAGCCCCGAGATTCCAAGAGGCCATGACCTCTTGGACCCTATAAATTTTCGGGCAGCCCATGGAGAATTTAAGCACAAAGGTGTATGTGAACAGATCTGATAACGCTGCCACTTCCTTCGAAGAGAACGGAACGCTAATAGCATGTACGTCGATCGTGGGAGGATCCACGTCCGGTAGCTCCATTTCTGGAACAGTTAGGGTCTTCGACTCAGGTCTGACCATGTCTATGAAGGAGGGGGTCGGTGCAGCAGGGGGGGCCCTGGGAAATTTGTGCTCGACTGGCCTTGCCCTGAGTGTGAGAAGCCTCCATAGCCTGTGTGGCACCGACATGCGCATGCGCTATGGAGAAGTTGATGGTAGTTGCGCCAGGAAACATTGGTTGGATCTGTGTTGCGCCTTGCGCCCTGGATGTGATGGATGCGCCCATAGGCAAGCCGTTGACCCGAGTTGGGTCAAGGATAGGCGCAAGCTGTAGGGTGACCAGAGGGCGGTCGATAGAATGCGTCTGGTGCTCGGTTGCACCACAATTAGCTGTACCCAAATGTGGTTGGGTTACGCCCCGTAGAGGAGGGGGCTGCCCAATAGGGGCCCAGCTTGCGTCAAGGATAGGCTCAGGCTGTAGGACAACCAAAGGGCGGTCGACAGAATGCGTCTGGTGTTGGGTTGTACCAGAATTAGCTGCACCCAGATGTGGTTGGGTTGCGCCCAGTAGAGGAGAGGGCTGCCCAATAGGGGGCCCAGGTTGCGCCAACGAGGGCAGCTCAACCTGGTTCACAAGTTGTGCCAAGTAGTGAGTTGTGCCCAGATGTGGTAGCGTCGGGTGCTGGGATGCGCCAGTAGAAGCTGCGCCCAGTTGTGGTTGTCTTGCACCCAGAAGGGGGGAGGGTTCAATTGGGTCCCAAGTTGCGCCCAACAGGGTGGACCCAGGTTGCGCCACAGATGGTAGCATAGGTTGTGCCAACCCTTGGGTTATGCGGGGGAAAAGTGTGGACAGGATGGGAGGGAGATTTGAATTTGAATTCAAATCATCTATGGGGAAGGGAGTGGGGGAGAAGAGGTAGAATCTGGCTACCATAGCCGGCGGTGGGAGCCCTAGCCCGGCCGCATCGGAGAGAAGCATAACGTCGGCGGCTGCCAATCCGTAGGAGGAATGGAGGGAGGCGACGACTGAAGGAAGCAATCCAGTCCAGGGGAGATGCTACCCAGTTCGGCCAGAGCTAGCTAGTCCAGCGACCACGATGGCAGGGTCGAGCGGTGGATGAGGTAGCCCCGAGGGGGCAGTGGAGGGTCGCAGTCCATCGTCGTAGCAGGCTGGAGTCGACAGGGAGTCGATGAGGAGCCTACGGAGGACGAAGAAGGGTGGAGGAGCAGTTGCACGCCACGGGAGAGGAATAGGAAGTAGAGAGAAGTAGGAGGAGGTGGGAGGGGGATAGGGCTTACCGGAGGGGGCGGCCGTCGGGGAGAGCCACCAGTGGGGGCCAGCGGGGGCTGGGAACACAGGTTGCCCATCGAATCGCCAGTGTACCTACCTCTCCCTTGAATTATAGGTAACAACCATTTCCTTCTCCGACCTGGGAAGCTTTAGAAAGTAAATGCTACGAGCTGAATTGACAAAAGTAACACCCTTTTTAGAGTTTCCTTCCCCGACCTGGGAAGCTTTGGAAAGTAAATGCTTAGAGATCTGGTTGATCTGCATACTCTGTAATGTGCGTCTCCTCTTTTTAGAGTGTAGGCGCACACTTTATTACTCGCGCCTCCTCTTTTTAGACTGTTGGCTGCATCAAAATACACTGTTTATTTTTGTGAACTGTGTTGTGCAAGCTTCGAACTTGTGCCTTCTGGGGCATGCTCATGAAGAGAAGATCGTTGAGAGTCAAGCTTGCGATCCTTATTTCTTCAAACCGTTCAGCCGCAGCGATGTAGAAAAATTTAAGCACTACGATAACATCCTGGATGTAGATTGGTACCAATTCACTGCTGGTGCCCTAATCGAAATTTATCTTAGCCATGGTTACAGACCCATGTCTCGAGAAGCCCAGCTGGCGGGTTTCTTCTCTTTATGGCTACGACAGTTTGTGATACCAGGAGCCAGTGCCGTCGACCGATTCCATCGAGGTGTGCTATTTACCGTACTACGTCTAGTGTTCGGCTACAAGATGGATCTTCTCTCGGCGATGACCTGTCGCTTGAACGCAGGCTTGCGTGCTTTCGTTAACACCATGGTGTACGATAAAAATTCTCGGGATGACTTCTCTCGTACAGAAATGTTGTATACATATCTATTTGGGTGGTTGTTGTTGTACTACTTTAACTTGATGGACCCCGATATAGGTGAAGTCGAAGGCGATTTTATCAGACGTTATTCCAATGCTCGACGGGATATAAAAGCACTGTCAGAATGCCAAAGAGCTTTGAACTGAGGGTCTGGATGGAGATTTCAATGCGTTCCTCCTCCTCCAGGATATGAGAATCTCCCTCTACAACTTATGGATCTAGAAGCAACATCTCTCTGTCTATCTTCGGCTGAGTCCACATGGTTAAAGACGATCCAGCCATCACATCTAGTGTATCGGTTTGAGGGCGAGTGCTTTTTGGAACCGTACTTACCTAGCCGATTTGCTCAACAGTTCGGCTATGGTCAACTGCATGTAGGTAATGCCACCACCTGTTTACCGGCTAAGGGTTACCAAATAGTTGGTGGTAGGGCTTAGAGATATTACAATGTAAGAGGCACCAAGGCCACATTCTCGATGCCCAATGTCTCCAAGATAGGGCCGTGTATGTTATATACATACATAAATTTTTATACTTCGGCCAACACCTTTACTGAAAGCTTCCACCTGGCTAACAGTTTTGCCAGTGATAAACATTCAAGAGCTGGAGTTCGCACTGCACAATCCTTCAAAGATGAAGAGAATCACGAACCTGCTGACGAACCTCTGGAAGTCTCTCTCGTAGGCTTTTGTGACGAAGTCAACGATCTACTAGATGTGTCACTGAAGATATTGAAGAAGAAGTCTCCTACAAAGGGACTTGGAAAGAAAAGAAAAACTGGAGAGTCATCTGCTCCTTCGCACCCTAGTGATCTCCCTTCTTCTTCTAAGGCTATAGGAAAGAAAAAAAGGAAGGCCATGTTGGCCATTACTGAGAAGCCCACCACCAGGACAACATGGACTCAGTCAAAGCAAATACATATTAGGGCATCCCTTGGAGGATGAGAGGCAACTCCTTCTTCAGTTCCAAGAAGCAACCAAGCTGTCCAAGAAGAGGTGACCAGGGTACTATTATGTAATACAACCTTGATGAGATTGAAAAAAAACCTGTGGCACCTTTGCTGCGGAAGGCCAGAAGGAAATTGATGGTGACTCGAGAGGATCGTCAAGAAATTGATGCTTTATCCACTCCTTCCAGACCAAGAGAATCTTCGAGTCGACCTGATACATCATTACCCTCGCAGAAAGATCTACCACCTCAAAAAGGTAATCTCTGGTACTTTTTAAGTATAATCATGATTTGAATAATATATTGAGATTATTCTTTTTCATCTGCAGAGGCTACAGTAATCAATACTCCAGCCTTAATCACTATAACGGAGATCCCAGGATACAGGGTTATGCAGTTGACTGTTCCTGTGACCGCACTGGCTGCAGCAGGAGTAATGCTGTCATCTCCAACTCCCGAAGTCCCAGAGACCATACTTCTTGAGAAGGAGATGCATCCTACAGAATCTCATGTCGAGGTTGCAGATCCTTCGGCTGCCCAAACTCCTACTCTTTCTCAAGAAGATCGAGAAATAATAGCAGCCCTCGAAGGTTGCGACTACGGCGATGTCTCCATCGGAGATGATTCCATGAGCGCTGCTGAAGGAGAGCAAGCTTCAGTGGAAGTCCCATTGAACCCAGAACTACCGGTCGAAGAAGGCTATACCACTGTTGAGGGTGAGGAGCACCCCTGTTGTTGAAAAGGGGCTTCCAAGTCCCAGAACTGATGAGCCTAAAAACAATGACAATTCTGATGATCATGAAAGAATGAATGAAAATCAGACCATGGTTCCTAAGGATGCTGAGATCAATAAAAATCCCAACACTGATACTGCGGAGGCTGAAACCCTACCAACCATGCTTTTGAGGTCAAGGATGCAGAAGTGATTGCCCCAACTGAACATGCAGAATTAGGGGTCAGAAGCAGTCGTTTCCTATCAGGAGGCTCTGAAGCTGGAAGTAGTCAGGCAGCCGTGTTTGAAACTACCAAGGCCAGGCTCCGCTCAGATCTGGACATGCCCCATGAGACCCCATACGTATTGCCAGGATCAGGTAAATTTTTGACTTTTATTTACCCTAATTCTTTTAATATATAATGACTGTGTATCTTGATTACAGTGGGTCCTGTGGAGACGCTTGCAACAACTGGTTGACCACATTCAGTTTTAGCTCGACCATGGACCCCTGGATATGGGGATCCAAATTGGAGAGGGAAGTTCTTCTATGATGCCAGTACTTGGATCTCCTGGTGCACAATCTGTAATTCCTCAAGCTACTGCAGAAGTAATAATTCAAACATAAGTGGCTACTCCGGGTAGCTGTCGTTCAAGCTTATATCAATGCTTTCTTCACCTCTCTGGGGCCTCTAATTCAGATGGTCAAAGAAAAGGACTAACCTTATGAGTAAGTAAGGGGCCATTCCTCCTTCATTATTGGAGTTATCTGCAAGATTGGTGATCTGGACAGAGTCAACTATTTAGATCATATATTGAATGAGCTTAAGGAATCCATCAAGTCTTATAAAGGTCTAACAAGAGGAAATATCTAGAAGCTCGTAGATGCTGATTGCGAAGTAATAGCTCAGGAGGCTGCAACAAGAAAGGATAACTTTGAAGCTTCTGTGGTGGCTTTCACACAGCGCTCTGCAGAGTTGGAATCTCGTATTGTCGTGACAACTTCTTCTATTGAGCATTATAAGACTGAAGCTGCAAAGAAAGAGAAAGAAGCTACTAAATGCCAAGCTCACCTCCGGGATTTAGAAATTGAAATGGCCCGGCTCCAAGAAGCACTCAAAGCGGCTCGACGACGTGAAGAGGAAGTATTAGAAATGCATCAAATTGCTGCGAGCCAATTAGATGACCTGAGGAGGCAACGGGATGCACTTATCCGAACTGAAGGTGCAGAACTGGAACGTCGAGTTGACTCACTACAACCATTTGATCTAGAGTCTGGGAGAACTCTTGCTAGGCGAGGGTACTCGACTCCAGAATAAAGAGAGCAGAGAATCTGAAGAGACTGATCGTTGATCTCCGTACTCAACCTCTCCAGTGAAGTGATCTATAGAATCTTTTGTCTTTTTGTTGTCTTTCATATGATGTACTTTTTGAAATTTTGAACATAATTGAAATAAAAGTTAATGCTCTTTTTGTGATTCCATTACTTATTATATATCTATAGTAGATATAAGTAATAGATAAGAATAGGAAAATATGTTCAAAGGTACCGGACATGACATATCTCCTTAAAAAAAATAATAATACTGATTTTATCTGTTCAGAGGTAATGTTGACATGACACAGAATATTTTTATTTCAAAAGACGACTTTATCAGAGGTAATATTGACGTAATAGGTCGTTGATATAGATAATAGAATTCAGAGGTAATGTGGACGTGAATTCATGTATCTATTGGTTATCTTCAAATCAGCTGGACTCAAGGATATGACATCTTTTAAAACAACTGGGGTTCCAAAAGATGAGGTTTGTGATAAGGTGACACAATCTGGATATACTCTACTATAGATTTTGAAGGTTTATTATTTGAGGTTTTATTTACAGAAGAGTGAACAAAAGATAATAACTCGGTGTTTTAGGGTATGTACAATATTCAAAAGATGTTTTTGTACATTCTTCAAACATAGTATTTTTTTAAGAATTTGCCATTAATGGGCATCACAGCAACTCGGCCGTCCATACTAGTTAGTTGAAGCTCTGTTTGAGGAAACCTTGCTTACAACATAGGGACCTTCCCATTTTGCTTCGAATTTGCCTTTGCTCATGGGTGTCACAGTCATAGGACTTCTGAAAGTAAGGAATAATTCGCCTTTTTGGAATGCTCATACTTTGACTTTATGGTTAAAAGTTTTTGAGATACAGGCTTGATATAGTTCGATATCTTGTTGAGCTAATAGCCGCTTTTCATCAAGCGCTTCAAGCTTTTGAAGTCGAAGAAGATCATTATTTTCTATTGTGAGCTCATTGGCAATTGCAATCTTAAGAAGAGGATTTGAATTTCTAATGGTAGGACGGCTTCGTATCCATACACCAAGGAGAAAGGTGTGCAACCGGTTGGAGTGTATATAGTAGTACGATAAGTCCATAGACATTCTCCAAGCTTTTCACTCTAGTTTCTCTTATTGGTAGAAATGAATTTCTTGATAAACTTGATGATAGTTTTGTTAAATGCTTCAGCCAGACCGTTAGCTGCAGGATTGTAGGTCGTAGAAGCAACAATGTTAATTCTGTTATCATCCCAAAATCGAATAAACTTTTGACTGATGAATTGTGGTCCATTATCGCGAATAATTCATCGAGGAATGCCAAATCTGTATATCATATGATGGTTGATGAAGTTGATGATGCTGCTAGTCTTGACTTCAAATAAAGGTATGGCTTTCGCCCATTTCAAGAAGTAATCGGTTATAGCTAGTATAAACCAATGTCCTCTAGAGGACGGTAGATTGATAGGACCAATGATATCTATGCCCCAAGCTTCAAAGGTCTATGATGCGGCAGTCGGGTGAAGGAACTTCGACAGTTGATGGATGAAATCTGCATGGATTTGACAGGCTCGACATTTCTTTGCATATTCAATGGCATCTGATACCATAGTGGGCCTGTAGTAGCCCATATGTCGGATACGATCCTGTAACTTAGGACCGGGCTGATGTGCACCACATACACCATCGTGAGCTTCACGTAGTATTTGTTTTGCTTCGTCTCCCGCAAGATAGCGTAAGAGTAGACCATCAAATATTCGCCGATAGAGGGTCTTGGAGGTGTGATTGTAATAAAACTGGAGTGATTGCCTACGGATTGTTATAGCTTCCTTAGAATCTTCAGGTAAGATGTTATATACTACGAAGTCAATGAAAGGAGCTCTCTAGTCTTCAGTAATGACATTCATTTCAGTTGAATTGCTAGACTCAATATTTGAGTTATCCTCGATGTAAAATAACTCTCTGTTAGTGATGACAATCATCCGTTGCCTTCTCACTGGGATTGCTAACACGGCTGCCAGATTAGCCAATGCATCAGCCTTCGTATTGCATGCCCGAAGTACATGTTCAATGAAGAAGCCCTTGAACGATGTAGCCAGTCTAACTATCGCTTCATGATATGAGACGAAATCCTGGTGCCGAACTTTATACGTTCCTCTAACCTGATTGACGACTAGTTTAGAGTCTCCATATACTTCAAGATATTCAATATCCAATTGTTTAGCCAATTGGAGACCAATGAGCAAAGCGTTGTATTCAGCCAGGTTGTTGGAACACGACTCGTCTAAAGAATAAGCTCTTTGAATAGTTAATCCCTCTGGTGATACGAGGACGTTTACAACTCCAGCGATAATGGCACCTTTTGGTCCTATTCTGGATGCACCGTCAAAGAATAGACGCCATGCAAGAATTTCTTCTGAAATCATGTTGGATTCTAAAGTATTGTCTGGAATCTCGTCGTAGAGTTTAGATATCTCCGGAATTGGATGAGCCGCGAGGAAGTCAGCTAAGGCTTGACCCTTAACAGACTTTTGTTGGACATAGACCATATCATATTGTGCGAACAATATGGCCCATATAGCAAGTCTAGAATCGAGTGAATTGGGCTTCTTCATCAAGACCCGAAGAGGGTCAACTCTTGAGATAACATGAATAGTCTGGCCTATGATATAATGTCTGGTTTTCTGAACAGCAAATATCAAAGCTAGACACTATTTTCCACTGGGCCTTATCGATGTTCAGCCTCGATCGTGGTGCGGCTGAGATAATAGATAGCTTGCTCATAACCTTCTTTGTTCTTCTGAGCTAGTAAGGCACCCAATGAATGATCCATTGCTTGAACATACATCAGGAAGGGTATTCCTGAGACTGGAGGTACTAGAACTGGAAGGTTCATCAAGTACCGCTTTATGTCTTCAAATGTTGCATGCATTCTTTAGTCCAAATGAAAGATACACCTTTCTTCATGAGTTGAGTGAACGATCTACAGCGTCCAGAAAGATTTGAGATTAATCTCCTGATGTACGCAAGCTGTCTCTGGAATCCTCGTAGCTCTTTTAGGTTGCATGGAGGACGCATCTCTTGAATAGCTTTAATTTTCTTAGGGTCAACGTGTATACCTTTAGAGGTAATAACGAATCCGAGAAATTTTCCACTAGAGACTCCCAGGAACGACTTGGTAGGATTCATCTTGAGTTGATGTTGACATATTAGATCGAAGATAGTTCTCAAGTCTTGGATGTGATCTTCTTTTAGATGACTTATGACAGCAATATCATCGACATAGCATTCAACAATCTTCCGTAAATGATCACGAAAGATAGTACTCATAACCCGTTGATAAGTTGCACCAGCATTTTTATGACCAAATGGCATGACAGTGTAGCAATAGACTACCGGAGGAGTACGGAAAGATGTATATTTTTTATCTTCTGGATACATCTTGATTTGATTGTATCCTGAGAATCCATCCATAAAAGACATTCGTTCAAATCTGAAAGTATTGTCGATCATGACATTAGTGATAGGAAGAGGAAACTCATCCTTGGGACAAGCATCGTTGAGATCTCTAAAGTCAATGTAGACTCTAACCTTCCCCGTTTTCTTCATAACTGGGACAATATTGGCAATCCAGTCAGGATGTTGTTTTTCTCTGACAAAACCACAAGAAATAAGCTTATTGACGTCAGTTTCTATGGCATCCATCATATCAGGTCGGAATCGATGCTGTTATTGTTTGACCGGCTTTGCATTGGGCAAGATGTTGAGCCTGTGGGTAGCAATCTGAGGATCCAGTCCCGGCATATCCTCATAACTTCAGGCGAAGACGTCAATGTATTCCCTAATAAGGTGAATTAATTCTTGTTTATCCGTTTCTGGGAGACCCTTGCTGATGAAGATAGGTCTTGGCGAACCTTCTTCTCCAACATCAATCTGAATTAATTGATCTTTAGTAGGGGTTCTCGTTGCTCAAAGCAAAGTTTCCATTAAGTGTCCATCTTTTGTGCCTAAGGATCTGCTTCAGGAGCTTCAGTAAAGTCATCATCGTCTTCTGAGAATTCAGCAGACACCATATTAGAAGATAGTGTCACCCGATGGACGTGGCCTACACTGGTATCAGAATCCCATAAAACAGAATCAGAAGAGTTAGATCGCTCCTCTTTATCGGATTCGAAGGCTTCTAGGGTCGAAATCAGTGAGGTATAACCCAATCCATGCTTCGTTTTACCGTAATATTGTTGTGATTTCCCTTTTGGAGCAGGGATACAAATAGGAGTTCGCCTTTCCTTACCGCCATTGAGACGATCTTTAAAATTATAGTCTATCTTTTGAATCATATCTTTTGATTGTTGACAATAACGACGTAGTTGGAGTCTTCCATTATCGTCATTTTCTTCCAAGCTATCGGGCGTAGTCTTCTGCTCTGTTCCTTTACTAAACTGTACAGAAAGTTCATCTTTCTTCCTAGAAAGAACTAAGGAGTCTTGCACTGGTTCGAGCAATACTTCGTCTTGGAGAGGTTGAACTGCTCTTATTTTAAGTGGTTCGAAGCTATCTAGCATTTCTAAGTAACATCGAGTATAATAAAAGACATCAGTATACTGTAAAGGAGATGCTATTTTATTGATTTGTACATCATAATTTACAAAAAGGTTCTTGGCCTTAGCAGAAAGCTTGATAAGGTTGATAACTAGAGGAGGAGAAGGAGAAGGAGGATGCTTGTTATGACGAAGGTCGATAATAAGAGGCTCAGAAGAGATGGGCTCCCTCGGTTCTATCTTTCCAGCAGGAGGCTGCTTGTTATGAGAGGAAAGATGGATAGTCAATGTCTAAGAAGAAGATGGACAAGTAGTACATCCTTTGACTGGGATTATGAGAACATCATCTGAGGTGTCTCTCCGATCTTCTTCACTATCCATCGCCAGTACAACCTTCATGAACTCTTTCTTGTACATTCGAGAATCAATACAGTATGCTTCGATGCCTCTAAAAGGATTTAGATTAGCTACTTCCTTCTGGACTTCTCCATTGACGTCCACATATTTGAAGCATTGGTAGAAAGTGGATGGTACAATGTTATGCTCATGCAGGAATGGTCTTTCTAGCAAAGCATTATAGGAGCCATGATTATCGATCACATAGAAGGTAAGCTTTGTACGAAGATTGTCGATTTGAACTTTCAGGCGAATCTTCTCCAGGGGTTCACTTCTTCCAGAATTAAATCCCAAGATTGTTGTGATAGTTGTTGAAAGATTATGTATAGGAATCTTTAATGCATCCAGTAGAGTCTTTGGCATGATGCTGAGTGCAGACCCAGGGTCGATCAAGATATGAACAACGTTCATATCTCAATATATCCCGTAAAATAGAGAGGCCAATCATGACGATTATCTTCCAGCAACATATCATCTTGTGTAAAGGTGATGTTGGACATCAGCTCCATCACACTATGATAATAAAAGCAGGTTACATGCTCCTCCTCTGGCTTCTTGAGTAGTGTCAGACAAGTATCGGCTTGTATCAAAGCTTCACTCAATGTTTCTTGAGTTTCATTCAAGAGATGCAGTAGCTCAAAGATTGATAACCTTGTCGGGGTATTAGCCAGCTGAGCCAGTATATCAAAGTTATACGACATCTCGAGTCCCAGAGGTGGGGTCTTTTTCTCATATTTTATCGAAATGGACTGGCTGTTTTTCCTTATCTATTGTCGTTGGTTTCGGAGGAGTCGGTTCCACTGAAGGTGATAAAGCAGATGGAACATTCACAACAGGGGAAGAAGGTGCAGGAATAGCCTCCAGAGATGGAGCAGGATTCTTTTGACCTTTTGAGTAGTTTCGTAAGTAAAGTCTACCAGACCTGGTACCAATTAAAGCTTCTTCTTTAGATGTAGGTTCGAAGGACACCATGTTGCAATTCTTCGTGCGACGCTTGCTTTTAGAATGTTTCTTTTGACATAACGAAGAGTTTATCCAGAAACCCAAGCCAACACGAGATTAATTGTGTAGAATGCATAGAGAATGTGGTATTGGAGATCCTTTTCCATGATTCAAGTCGGGGCCTTCTGTAGATCATATTCCATCTTTGTCATTAGTTTACGGGATTGTGAACTATACAAATGGAAAGCTGGTTGATATTTGGCCTTTGGCTTTGGCAATGTGTCACGACCCGCACACGTTTTTCGGGCGCGAGCTCATGAACAAGCCAGCTATGTATCGAGTGGACTGCAGCGCGACACGAGTACGTATAAGTTGTCAAGATTATGGTATCAAGGCTAATATGGTAATCTACAGTGTATCTCAATCCACAAGAATATATAAGACAAGAATGAAGAATTATGGGTCATGGTCTGCAGCCCATTAGCATATTATCCGATTAGACTCCAAGAATGATATGAGTCTATAAAATAAGCAGAATATATCATGGCATAGAATATAAAGCACGAGAAAGATAGTAAATCAATAACACTAACAAAATACCTGAATCATGCAGATGAAGTCAACTACCACATGCTCAGCTAACTAACTCCGTACAATCAGCTACCTGAAGAGATCATCAGGTCCCCAGGGGACATAGCAGGATACATAAAAATATGTCTATCTAATAGTTTAATCATGCAATAATATATAGGGTATAAACAGGAACTAGACATGAGACTGACATGTGGCTACTGACAGGTAACTATGAACACGGATACAGGTTCAACTATGCATAAATGAACTGCTGGAAGAATAAGTAAACAAGATATCAATGGAATACTAACCCTCGCCCCATTGTGGACTTGCAGGTCAGTTTCAAGACAAGTCACCCTCGTCCCGTGTGTGGACTCGCAGGTGCAATGGACAACCCTCGCCCCGTATGTGGACTCGCAGGTTGTGGGAACTATACAGGAATAGCAGTTCAATTACACATACTTGCAGACACGACTCAATCAAGATATACGTGACAACACAGTACAACTCAGTCATGACACTGGTAAGGGCAACTCTAGCATGAACCATAATGTGGACAAGCCTGGTGTAACTACGCTATCAAGTAAGGAAATACTGATATACAAGCAAGACAATAAACTAGTAAACATGGTATCATATAAATCTATAGCAACTAAGGTAACTGAATATAAAATACTAAAACGGATGAACTATAAGCATGAAAATGAACTGTAGAGGGAGGCAAGGTATCTTGCCTGGTGGTAGCACAAAGAACCAATAAGATACCGTCAACTAGTTCGCCATCAAGTCCAAAATACACAAATATCTTCGAAAGCTGAAACAGATATTGCCAACATTCTCAGAATAGTCAAATTAGCTGGAATTGCCTGTCCTTAAGTCCAATTCTGGACACGGAGGCAAAACGGTAATTTTGGGCCAAAACGGTATCCGCCGTTGGACTCGCTCTGCACCGAAAAATGTGCCAGAGTCAATGGTCTCTAAAATCGTCAAACTACATGTCTACGGATTTATTTTGATGATACGAACCCAATGGTATGTCCAATTTTGGATTCCGGTGGGCCGTGCACAAAATTGCCCGTTGAATCGGATCGTGGGGCCCGCAAAACGACAATCCGATCAACTATCTCAGAATTGGACCAAACTTGGCATACAGGACCAGAAAAATGATACGGTCCTGTTGGCACAAGTTTCGTCTCGATCTGACGAGCGTGCACAAAGTAATTGGGAAATTTGCACATAAGCCGATACGGTAAATTTCGACGGATACGTATCAAATTCGTCGCGCACACGCGACCAATTTGAATTCCGTTAAAGCCCACACGTCCACGAAGCCGTTACGCACCTTTCGATGCTTTCGGTTCGTGACCACGTCGCCCGGTTTGCCGAGACGTATGTCGTATCGGGCAAAATTTCTAGTTTTCAAAAACTGTTCTTCCTATTTTTTGTTGATTTTTAGAATCAAATATCTTCCTGTATAGTGAGCGTAAAATAGTTCTACAAAATTGTTCTAATCTCGTATAGGTTGTCTAAAAGTCTCTTTAAATAGATTTCTAAAATTCTCGACAGATCGATCAGGAATTGCCTTCAAACAGGAGCGTCTGGAATCCCCATTTCTGTCAATACGACAGGGGTTTTTATGTCGACTTCATGTCGATTTTATTTCGTATCTGGATTGATTCAATACAAACCAGTTAGATAGGTTCCTAGAGGGTTACATGGGTTCTACATAGGACTTTACAGATTGGATTTTGGTCGAGAATTCACAAAGAGGTGAGGATTCGAAGTTACCTCCGCGGCTGTCCTGCTATTGTGTCCTGATGTCTTCGTGCACGCGCACGGCCTGTAAAAGCATGGAAAAGTATAGGAATTTCTATGCGGCCCAGAATCAACATGAAACTTTATACGGCTCAAAACCTGGGGAGTTTCATGCGGCTCAAAATCCCTGGGAGCTTCATGCGGCTCAGAAAGCTTCATGCGGCCTTATGCGGTTTGAAATCAGCCTAAACAGCTGGCCATAATTACTCTGACATAAAGACGACAGCTCTAACAGAGATGATGGCTCTGACATAAAGACAAGACATGACATGCTCCTAAAAAGACGAGAAAATCATCATGATATCTGGCACAGTTCACAAATTCCAAAGAAGATTCTTTATACGGATCGCCTATGCGACCTTCATGCAGCTCAGTCACGAGACCACTCTCATGCAGCTCAGTCATGAGACCACTCTCATACGGCTCGATCATGAAACCACTCTCATGCGGCTCGGCTATGAGACAACTCTCATGCGGCTCAGTTATGAGACGTCCTTCATGTGGCTCGGTTATGAGACAACCTTCATGTGGCCCGGTCATAAGACACTCTTCATACGGCTCGGCTATGGGACAGTCCTTCATGCGGCTCAGCCAGGATGCATCATTCATGCGGCTCGCCACAGAGTAGCAGTTGAGACACGTGGCAGAAATTGACCAAGTCTTAATAGTTCGGATTTAGTACAACAAACAAATCATGATCAATCTTAACCAATCCCTAGCTGCCCACTTCTCGAGGCACAGTTACAAGGATGTGGCCCAAAATTAGCCACGTGGCTGTACACCCCATTACTCATGAATTCCTATAAATAGCAAGGTGCTATTCCCTTGCATACAAATACACACAGAGAGATATACACACACCCAGGCGGAGAGAGAGCTTTTCTTCACCAGAGCCGAGGTTGCGTTCGATTGTCCAAGGAGCAAGGCAGAGTTGATAGCACTTTCCCGAGCCTCTATCGTCACCCCCCAGAATCAAAACTAAACAATTGTACTTAGATTGCTTTTCCTAGGTTTTTTTCCTAAGCTCTCTTTTGTACAAGCGAGTTTCTAATTGTGAGTTAAAGTTCAGTCCTCCTATAAAACTGTTCTGGTCTACGACGATCAATGGCAAACCTGATGGCGACTCTGCTGGGGACTAACTTCTCCACTGCTAAAAAGTTGGTGATGCAATCGAACGCAGCCAAACTCGGCTCCATGCAACAAATGCTGGTTGTTCTCTTCGACCAACAAGCATTTGAAGAGATGCTCTCCGACGGGAGCGCTAGCCCCATCCAGAAGCGAGCTAGCCCAAAGAAGGCCCACAGGGAGTGGAGGTCCAAAACCGTTGCCCCTCCCCAAGCTCTGGAAGAAGTATTCTCTGCTGCCCAAGACGGCGAAGAAGATTCACATGCGGCCCCACTTCATGCCGCAGAGGACCCTGCTGTCCCCAAGTCCGACAAAGGAAAACACTACGATGCTGGACTTGTGGGAGCAAATGGGAATTCTATGCGGTCCAGGAAGGAGCCGCATAAGGGTGTCAGCTGCATACAAAAGGCTTATGCGGCCACCAATCCCAGTCGCATGCAGAAGGCTCATGTGGCCACCAATCCCAGTCGCATGCAGAAGGCACATGCGGCCACCAATCCCAGCCGCATGCAGAATGCCTATGAAGCCACCAACCCTAGCCGCAGGGAGATGACCTATGCGACATCCAATCCCAGCCACCGGCCATCTGCCCTATGCGGCTCGGGTTCAGTCTTTGACCGCCTCTCATGCGGTCCTGACATCAGAAGCTCCAATGAGAATGTGCCAGATTTTATGCGGCACAGTTTGGACTCTTCCTACTAGGCACCCTCGGGTGCTAGAACGAAGAAGTCTAAGACAGCGCGGGCTCGTCGAGCTTAATCAGCTGTCCCAACCTCTGACCATCAGAGAGTCCCGCTAACTGTTATGCGGGCCTCTGATGGAAAGATGTACAGAACCACCCGTGTCCAGCCCCCGGCGGCAAACGGACAGGGAGGTTCCCAAGAGTCTTCCAATAATGATCGAGGGCAAGTACTTTTACTAGCCCCGCATCAGGGAGCAAACATGATGCCAACGCACTCATGTGCTCGAGATTCCCGGGCCCACAAAACGAGTGTAAAGGTTGATCGAGATGTACTTGACTTGCGAGATGTGATTCTTTACAAGCACAAGAAAAGAGAAGAAACCTTGGTGTGCAAAGAGTCCTTCCATGGACATCACTGCACTCAAGTCATTGTAAACTGCTGCTGTAACAAGACAGCAGTACAAGAGGACCGACAGTCTGTCTTCCAATGACTGCAGCAGCCAGGACCGGTCCTACTACAAAGCTCGGGAGACGAGGCGCTTCCTGTCGCCTCCTGTAACTCTGCCCGGAAGGTCCCTATCGGCAAAGGAGGGAAGAAAATAAATACCTCCAACCTGATGATCTCAACCAGCACGGCCAAGAAACCCTCATCTAAGCGATTGTCCACAGCCGTCACAGGAGGAGTTTATCAAGGTACCCGCTCAAAGACGAAATATTCAACACATGGAGATTCGTCATCTACATCCCTGGAGGTAGTTGAAGCTGGGGGTAGCACTCCTCGAAACATCCACAATAATCCGGTGTTTCAAGAAGATGAACCATGAGAAACAATCCCCCCCAACAAACTCAGATGTCCCTGAAAACGTCCACGAGAGCCAAGACGAGGCAACCTCCTATGCAAGGGGTAGCACTTCCTCCGAGTCCGAACCAGAGAAGAATATTCCCACATACCCCAACGACTTCTATATGCGTGGGTATGATTCGGAGGGCACGTCTTCTATAGTTTCTTCCACTTCTCCTCATGTGAGAACGGCATTAATGACTGAGAATGATCAAGACGGTCCCAGTGATCGGTAGTGCCTCGACACTCTCGAGGCCATACTTCATACCTTGGTTAAGTAAGTGGACGAGATCAAGGCAGCCCTATCGGCTCTCCAAGGAAGGACACCTGGCCAAACAAGCTTTGGTCCCGCTATCAATTGGGACTCAAACACGACCGCACCGACCCCGGGCGACAATCCACCCGGAATGTCGGCTCCTACTGCTGCAGAAGAGGCTAGGAAGGCGAGAAAAGAAGTCCAGGAGCTCCGTGCAATGTTCCACGCTCGAGAAACCTCTCAAGACCTCAGGATACGACAACCGTATCCCGCTGCATGGAAAGATGTCCCTTTCCCTCCATGATATAAGCCATTCAATATCAATCCATATGACGGGAAGACCTCTGCAAGTCGGTACATGACCTACTTCGAAGTCACAATATACCATTTGCCGCATGACGATGCCATCCTCATGCGGTTGTTCATCGGAGCGTTAGAGGGGGTCGCGTTCGACTGGTACCGCAACTTGTCGGATAACTGCATCCATTCCTTCGCCGGCTTCAAACATATGTTCCTGGAAAGGTTCTACGAGGTGGGACAAGATGTGACAATATCAACCCTCATGAAGATTATTCAAGGAGAAAAAGAGCTAACAAGGAATTACATTGAGCGGTTTTGCCAAACCGCGATGAAATTGCCCTCCGGTAACCCAAACTCTTCTTTAATTGAGATTTGCCAAAAGAGGCTTTTCCCCACAATCAGCTTCTGGATGGGCGAAAGTTAATTTAAGGACTGGAAGACCTTCATCATCAGCCCCACTAGCGCAGAAGCAAAATTGAAGAAGGCTAGTCAACTGGGATTGCATATCTCGGATGGAGAGGATAAGGGCAAACCCCCGCCAACAACAACAACGACGGTAGTTTCTCTAACAACCGAGAAACCAAAGGAAAATAGGCTATGGTGGCCGATACAGCCCAAAAGCCTGAACCAAAGCAGGTAGAGAAGCAGTGGCCTCAGGTGACTTACTCCTTCGAGGATAGCCATGTCAAGCCCATCCTTGACATGCTCTTGTAAGGAGATAGAATTCAGCTCCCTCCGCCGAGACGTGAATCTCGACCTACAGAGATGGAGAGCACGAAGTACTGTCACTTCTACCGCTACGTCCACCACGCTACTCAAGACTGCTTCCAATTGAAGCGGTACATCCAGAACCTCATCGATTCCAAGGCTCTGGCCATTAATTTCGAAGAGGTAACCGTGGCAGCCAATATGGTGTCGGTACAATTCGGTAGCTTCCCTCCAACGAGAACTCAAGATGGCGTAGTACCTGTCCCTCGAGTAACAATGGAGGTCACTAATCTTCTCCCTCCCTGAGACCAGACAACTGGGCTAGTACCCCTCACCACGTCATGAGGGGAGGTCATGTGGGTCCACCCGGACTTGGTGCCTGAAGTAACTCAGTCAGCATCATTCTCTACCGACAAAAAGAAGGGTGGGAAAGATAAGTACTGTCACACAATCTCAGCTGGCATTGAAGAAGCAACAACTGTCGTTACCCGATCCGGTGCACAATCTAAACCCATACCCGGTAACTCGACTGAAGATCGTCAGCCGGCCACTACTGATGCCCCAGGACCTTTTCAGCCTCTGTCGGTCGACAAGCCTAAGCCAAAAGAGACCCGCTTTGACAAGCCACTCCATAAAGTCGTACCTCAGGGGCTGGAGAGGCCTTACAATTTTGACATCCAGGCACAATTGGCCAACACACCAGCCAAATTTTTATTATATGATCTTTTGAGACTTTCAAGGATGTTCGCGTCGCACTGAGTGAAGCACTCCAGAATGCCGACGCTTATTTGGCTCAGGTCAAGCTTACAGGGGAGAGCTCGCCAGCAAATTTCCAGGACAGCACTTATACAGGTGCAATGCCCAACATTGTGTTCACTCCTTAGGATATGCTCATCAAGACCAACCTGTACGATCGCCCCCTGTATTACACTGGATACGTCGGCGACGTCAAGGTGGATCGGATGCACATTGATCCCGGTTCTTCAATAAGCAACATTCCGAAGAGCTTGCTCCACCTCCTGTGCATCCCTATGCATCGGCTGACACCAACCAGTACCGCCATCAGCGGTTTCAATTCAGGGAGAAGCTATCCTATTGGGAAGATTTGCCTGAAATGCCAAATTGGCGACCTCCAGTCGGAAGTGACTTGCTACGTCATAGACGCAGATACGTCCTACAATATTCTCCTGGGGCATCCGTGGATACACGATTATATGATCGTGCCCTCCACATTGTACCAGTGCTTCAAATATGTCGACAAGCACGACTTCGTAAGAACGGAATTCGCCGACATCGATCCTTTCAAAGCGGTTGAATCCTACTATTCGGATTCCTGCTTGTACGAGAAATCGAAAAGGCACCTGATCAAAGAGGATGCTCAAGAGCAGACAGAGGCTACAATGGGATCAGAAGAACCTCTGAAGATCCATCTCCAGCCCCACAAACCAGGCAGAACTGTACCTCTTATAGCCACTCTGCGTAAAGAAGTAGCCAGTCTACCAGTGCTCACTGCACAAAAGGAGCAAATGGTTATCCGACTTCCAAGGTCTAGCCAAGGACAGAGACCCACTGAGGAGCCACTGACAATCAGACTGCCAGGAGCCGGCCAGCAACAATCAGAGGAGATCAATCCTTCTGTTAAGCCGATGGTCATTCGTCTTCCCAGGATAAATCGACAGCTAAGCGCTAAGCCAGGGACCGCTAGTGAGCCAACGACTCTACGTCCAGCACCAAGCGCTAAGCCAGGGACCGCTAGTGCGCCAACGACCCCACGTTCAACACCACCAGTAGGACCCTTGACAAGCAAGCTGCCCAGGTCATCCTCCCAATCTTTATTAATACAGGGGTGGCTGAAAAGGAGTTAGAGCTAACCAAGTATGTGGCTCCGCACACTTATGTTCCTTCTGCTGATGATGTAATCCCACCAGAGAAAATACCTTATTTTATCAATAAAGGGCTATCTTTGAACTACCTCGAGCTTAACAAGCTTCGTAAAATGTATGCTATGGAACACGGTATGGGCATCAACTTACACACATAAGTGATAAATGTCTATACCACGAACCAACTTACTCTCGTGGAAGGCGCTTGCTTCATAGTCGCGGGAGAAGATCATCCAATCATCTTCGGTCGAAAGAATGGTCAACAGTCCTTTAGGCTAGAAGAAGTCGATCTTGAACACGACACCGGGAGACTGCCCCTTTATCTGTATAGCCCCTGATCCAAGTACCTCATGCAAAAATAGGAGTATGATATGGAGGCTACGCCAAGCTTGAACTACGGCACCGTCCGGCGATTACCTTTGCAATTGTCAGTCCCGACTGGAAAACTACGGGATTATTACAGCAAGACCAGACGTGGTCTAGGCTATGTTATACCTGTAACAAATCCTGAGAGCTCGGATGAGGAATGTGAATGGAATTCATATTCGACTGGATCACCCACTTCCGATTCGGATGTCAGCATCGGGGACGTACCCAAGCAAGCTTGGTCTGTCAACATGGCATTTGCTGACGCCTATAAAGAAGATGAAGATGTACCCGAACTTCTTGAGTTAAAGCCTTGGGTCCATTAGCTAGATGCGCAATGGGAGAAGCATTTTGAACAAAGAGATCCCCCTACCGAAGATGAGGTTACGCAAGTTGACCTCGGCGATGAATCCTCTCCAAAGCCAATCTTTGTCAGCAAAAGTCTGACAGACGAAGAACGGGAGTCATTATTGCAACTCATCAGAGAGTATATTGACGTGTTCGCCTAGAGCTATGAAGACATGCCAGGGCTAAACCCCGAGATTGCACTCCATAAGCTCAACATTCATCCGGACGCAAAGCCGGTCAAGCAACAGCAACGACGGTTTCGCCAAGACATCATGAATTCTATCGAAGCTGAGGTCAACAAACTAATAGCTAGCAGCTTCATCCGTAAGGAATAGCATCCAGACTGGGTTGCCAACATAGTACCGGTCCTCAAGAAGAATGGAAAGATCCAAATTTGCATCGACTTCTAGAATCTGAACGAAGCATGTCCTAAAGATGAGTTCCCTCTTCCTATTACGGACATAATGATTGACAACACATGTGGCTTTGAGCACATGTCGTTCATGGATGGCTTCTCAGGATACAACCAAATTAAGATGTTTCCTGATGACCAAAAGCATACATCATTCCGAACGCCAATTGGTGTATACTGCTACACAGTCATGCCCTTTGGTTTAAAGAATGCCGGCACCACATATCAACGAGCTATGAGCGTCATCTTCAGAGATTACCTGCCTAAGACAGTGGAATGTTACGTCGACGACATCGCCGTCAAAAGTCGCTCTAAGGAAGATTATTTACACGATCTGGGGACAGTATTCGACCTGATACGAGCACACAACTTGAAGATGAATCACACCAAATCCTTCTTGGGTGCATCCAGTAGAAAATTCTTGGGTTTTATCATTACCGCCCAGGAAATCCATATAGACCCTGAGAAGACGAAGGCAATCATGGAGATGGATCCCCCGAAAATCTCAGAGAACCCAGAGGCCTTCAAGGGAGGCTAGCTTATATCACGAGGTTTATCTCTAACCTCTCCGGATGATGTGAACCATTCACACACCTCATGAAGAAAGGCATCTCCTTCGTATGGGATGAAGAGTGCCAGCGCGCCTTTGACAATATTAAAGAATATTTGTCGAATCCTCCAGTCCTGGTGGCCATGGTCGCTGGAAAGCTATTTTTGCTTTATGTACGGGCGATGGAGCATTACCTCAATGCTCTACTAGCCCAAAACAATGATGCGGGGCATGAACAAGCTATCTATTACCTCAGCCGAATGATGATAGAACCTGAGCATAGATACATCGCCGTGGAGAAGGAGTGTCTCGCTTTGGTGTTCGCTATTCAGAAGACGCGACACTATGTTACAGGACAGACCATCCATGTTATATCACGAGTCAACGCCCTCAGGTTCCTCATGACCAAACCAGGTGTACTGAGCTCTTGCCTTGCTACCTGGGCAATATTATTGTCCCCCTACGACATGATCTTCGTCCCGCAAAAGGCTGTTAAAGGTCAAGCTCTGGCAGACTTTTTAGCGGCCCATCCAGGTTCGGAGTCAACCAAAATATATAAAGAGATCTCGGACGAGGTCACCAATTCAAATATGGCTTCCCATGATACCGTCTGGAGAATGTTCTTCGACGGTGCTTCAAGAACCGGGCCCAAGGGCAACATCGTCGTTGGGGTCGGAGTGGTACTGATTTCTCCCTCTGGATTGGTGATCAATCGGGCATACTCACTCACGGAACCTTGTTCAAACAACATGGCCGAGTATAATGCCTTGGTTATCGGCCTCCGACTTGCAAAGGAACTGGGGGTAGAGTACTTGGAAGCATATGGCGATTCACAGTTAATCGTTAATCAGATCCGGGGTTCTTATGAAGTTCGCCATGAGGACATGATCCCTTATCATCAAATAGAAATTGCCATCATTACGTCCCTAAAAGGATTCTTCATAGAACATGTTCCCAGACTCCGAAACATTGAAGCCGATGCCCTAGCAGGACTGGCAGCTTCCTTGGCAGTTCCAAATCATACTCATCATCTGGTTGACGTAATAGGCCATGAATTGGTTTGTCCTAAGAACAATGTTCAATTTGCTATGAGTTATTCTGCCCTGACGGTCGACGAGACATAGGACTGGAGACTCCTATTTATTAACTTTGTAGTCTATGGTATCTTGCCGAAAACCCCAAAAGAAGCCACTTCTATCAGAAGACGTTCTCTCAGATTCTTCTACGATACAGAGACAAAAATGCTGTATCGACGATCATATGATGGATTGCTTCTCCTGTGTTTATCAAATACAGAAGCCAAAAAAGCCATGCGCGAAGCTCACGACGACGTTTACGGGGCCCATTAACCTGGCCTAAAATTGCAAGACCGTCTTTGCCGAATGGGCTATTACTGGCCTATGATGGTAGCAGATGCGATAGACTATGCAAGAAAGTGTAAAGCTTGTCAGGTCCACGCAAATTTTATACATCAACCATCCGAATTCCTACATCCGACGGTGGCATCCTGGCCATTCGAAGCATGGGAATGGATATCACTACACCTTCGTCCAGAGGACACTGCTTCATACTCGCAATTACAGACTACTTCTCCAAATGGGCGGAAGCTGTTCCGCTTGCAGAAGTGAAGACATTAAACGTGAGCACCTTCGTCAAGCATCACGTCATCTATCGCTTTAGACTACCTCGAAGGATCATCCATGACAATGGTCCGCAGTTCACAAGCCACGCCTTCTATCGGTTTTGTGACAAACATCGAATTCAGAATGTTGCTTCAACACCATACAACCCGACGGCTAATAGTCTGGCTGAAGCATTCAATAAAACAATAATCAAGCTTCTTAAGAAGTTCGTGTCCTCAAACAAACGTGACTGGAATGAAAATCTTGGCGAATGCCTATGGGCGTACCGTACTACAGTCCGGACGGCCACTGGAAATACACCATTCTCTTTGGTTTACGAAAGTAAGGCAGTTATCCCATTGGAAACTCAAATCCCCTCGCTTCGCGTCGCCCTCACTTACCGATTAATGACGGATGATAACTACCGTCGTCGACTATAAGAATTGGAAGCCTTAGATGAGAAGCATCTGCTAGCTCAACAATGAATCGAGCTTTATCAAGCCCGTATCTCTGGAGCCTTCAACAAAAAGGTCAAGCTAAGAACATTCCAAGTAGGCGATCTTGTCTTGGCTGTTCGGAGGCCGATGGTTATGTCTCACAAAACTGCCGACAAGTTCCAACCCAAGTAGGAAGGCCCATTTATCATTGAGGCTATATTCTCCAATGGTGCTTACCGTCTCGCAAAGCGAAACGGAGACTTGCTCATGAAGCCCATCAATGGCAAGTTCCTGAAGAAATATTATGTCTAAACGACACCCTCTGAATCAACCTCGTTGTTGAGTTATGTACCCTTAAGTACCACTGAACTTACACTCTGGTCATTCCAAATAAATCCATATCGCATCTTCTTGGTAGTAAGTCATGTATGATCATACCTCTGAACTTCCTCCCTAAAAGAGCATCTTCCTCATAATCTATTACCCACGCTTTCAGTGCATAAAAAGGGTAACAGGTCCACAAAATTCCCGAAACAACCACGTCGATGTCACCTCTGAGTTGTTTCTCTTCCATCACAAATAAATCACCCCTTACGTAGAACTTCCACATCCATATTACCTCTGAGTTGTTCTATGTACCCTTCGTTGAGTCTACTCCTGCCACGACCTCATTACCTCTGAGTAGGAAGACACCGTTGCAAAACCCTCATATTTATAAAGTCATCATTACCTCTGAGTAAGTATGTTGGTTTTCTCTCGAATTATTATCCGTACCCAAAACTAGGGTACGCCAAGGGTAATAGCCCACAAATGTCCACAGTTGACCACAAATGTCCAAAGTTGGCCACAAATGTCCACAGTTGACCACAAATGTCCACATTTAACCTCAAATGTCCGCAGCTGACCACAAATACTGTACTAGGTCCTCTAGTACATGTGCCTCTTTTCTCACCTTCACATGCCTCTGGAGCCCAGCTGTTCCATGGCATTCTTTCGCCCAATACCAAGAACTTCCATGTCCGCCTTACCACGGAGTCGTTCCAGGTATCTCTATCGAGCTTATTATCCATACCTAAAACTAAGGTATACCAAGGGTAATAGGTCCACAGAAAGTCCCTAAGTGGGGCAAGTACCATAATACCAAAAGTATTATACGAACACAACAGATACCACAAATAAAGGATGAAGTAAACATATTCATTCATTTAAAATCAAAAGTCCTACATTTTACTTGGACCAAGTCCCTATTAAGAAAGGAAAAAATGGAGGGATACAATAATAAAAGAAAGAAAAAGCCGATTATGGTTCGGTGACACACAATTCTCTGAGCCGGGCCTTCAGCTTGGTCGTCGACCGCTCAATCCTCAGCGCGGCCCGGCGCTCAGCCTCTTGAGTCAACCTCTCTGCATCCTCCAGATGCGCATGTGCCTGCCAACCGTCTTCAAGTTTCTTCAATGCACGCTCCAAGGCATCAGAGGTTTGGGTGACCTGGTCGATCTCCCGGAGAATTAGCTTCTTACCTTTGCGGGAAGCCTGGAGCTCATATTCTAAAGAAGCCGATTTCCTCTAAAGCTCGAGGATCTGCTCGTTGGTATCGGCTATCCCATGAGAGACGGCCTCTTCCCGAGCGATACAGTCTTCTCCTCTGTGGCTTAGTTGATCGTACTTCAGAGACAGATCATGAAGGTCCTTCACTAGAGCAGGCTTGGACGTATCCCGTACCGTTCTTACCTTTTCTATGGCTGTTATAAGGAAGGCGTGCTTCTGATCTATTGCTAAAGACATATCGACTTGCCGCAGTCCTTTAAACTGAGCCACGAGCGGATCAGCTTCTATTAATTTGTGCTCCAAGAGCTCGACCATCCCTGCCCCGCCGGGGAGTGTTCTGAGGAGTTTAATCTGACCGCGGACACATTGACGAGCCAATGCAAAAGACGTCCCCCTCTCCAGGGCAGGTTCGACCCTTCATTTCAGATGGCGGTAGAAACTATCAATCACGTCCTTCGACGATTCATCCAGAACTTTCGAAGAAGGCGGTGTCAAAGGAAGGGTAGTTGGCAGAGTTGAAGACGGTTGTGAAGAAGATGCACTAGAACTTGATGCCCCTATTACTAAGGATACAAGTTCCGAGCGATAGGATGCCTGAATAGCAGTCATCTCCTCCTCCGTAGCCCGAAGGATTCGAAGACTGGGCAGTGCAGAAAGGTCAACCTCTGGTGATAGAGTTACATTAATCGAGGAGGGTGCAGGGACCATTTCTCTCCGCCCCGGCAGTCCCACTATGTCTCCTCCTGAACTCGACCGGGCAAGAGGTCCCTCGATAGTAATTGGAGGAGGAGGAGGCATACTTTCTTCCACCGGATCCCCTCTGGTGACTTCTCCTCCGATGATGTCCGTCCTCGACATCGAAGGAGTAGGACCTGTATGTCCGGAGCAACCATCGATCAACTTAACCCGAAGGATATGAAGATAGAGCAAATGAACCTCCTCACTAGTCAAGACATGACATAGCTTACCAGGGGAGGGTTGCTGAAGCTGAGGCTCACTCACAGCCACCGTATCCTCCTCAGCGGCGACATCTGAGCCACTTGCAGCTGCCTCCTCTGCCCCAGCTGCCCCGAAGGTGGGTACAACTGGGTCGGTATCAACCGGCTGAGGTTCAACAACCCCGGGGACTGGTTCAATAGAGCCTACATCACCCCGGGTTTAGATGTCAGCAGCTGAAGGAACCTCAGCCGTCGCCGGGACGACCTTGGTGCAAGTAAGCTCGGCAGTCATAGCACTAATTAAGGCGGCTATGGCCGGGTCAACCTCAGAGGCGGTAGCCGGCTCTGAGGAGTTCACTTCTCTTGACGCCTACACAAAAAAAATTATCAGATTATATTTCAGAAAAGGAAGAACTAAAAAGATGGTCGTAACTCGATTCACCTCCGAAACGGCTTCGGCGTCCTCACTTCTCTTCCTAATGCTCGGCCCGCGAGGCTTGATCGCAGCTCGTTTTCAGGAGTAAGTTATGCCGTCGATAGAGGATTCATGCCTGCTTCATTTTCGTGAAAGACTAGGCGCAACAGGGGGCTGATCTGCCACCAAATCATCTGGAGGAGGTAGAGGCAAGTTATCAGGGTCATCCTCTTCGTCCACATTGACAGACTCCGAGTCAGATACATCAACTGTCCTCCCCTTCTTGGTTCTTGGCTTCTCCTCCAAGCCAGTACCAATAATGAAGCTGATACTTGGGTCAAAATCTCTTGGGGGCTTATTCACTATAAAATGGTACAAGGCCGCCATGTATAAAATATGTCCTGACTCGTTAGCATCGGGAACGGAGAAGGTGGCACGGGTGTGAACCGCGTTATAGTAGTGCCAAGCCCGGATGCCATCAAGAACGCTACCCTCAAAACCCAGACAGGAGCTGGGATTCTCCAAAAATATTTGACTGTACCTAAATTGCCGGGAGAATCGGTTGGGTAAGTAAGGCTCCAAAAAGACAGAATTACGGTTGCGATACACCAGATGTGCATGACGGATGTTCTGCAACCAGAGAAGCATCTTCTCGGGCAAGAATTTGGGAGACACAGCACCATCAAGATGCACGGCTCTTACGTCTTCATCAGTAAAATGAGGAACATACACAAAAAAGGAGTATCTGTCCACTCGTGCCAGCGCCATCCGACAGGCTGACATGGTAGTGTACTCCCAGGGCTTACGGCGGTACTGGAAGATGAAGGCATTATCAGCAGTCATGTCATCCTCTGGGCCAGGCCTCATCAAAGACTGGTAATGCATTAACAGCCGCCCATCAGATAATGGTAGGGCAGCTCGATTCGTTCAAAATCTTTTGCCGTATCGCGAGCGATGACTTTGGTCGAGAAGGCGCGGAGGCCACGATATATGTTGCATACCATCGCAGGGAGTA
This sequence comes from Iris pallida, assembly GCA_029216955.1. Taxonomy (NCBI): domain Eukaryota; kingdom Viridiplantae; phylum Streptophyta; class Magnoliopsida; order Asparagales; family Iridaceae; genus Iris; species Iris pallida. The sequence continues at coordinate 2,312,890 of JANAVB010000195.1, forward strand.
GAGCTAGTCTGGCCCCAAAGACTAGCTTCACCGTAGAAAGGATCAGGTTACGGCTGATTCTCTCAATAGCACCCGTCCCTCTCGAAACTACAAAGTTTCGCAGCCATACCATCAGAAATCCCGCCAGAAGAGCCTTATCAGACATCTTCTGGGTATCCTGATAAAAGTAATTAAAGTAGTCAGATTGGCTTCCAAATCTGTCACCCGTGGTTTTCACCCTATTGGCAGTCGACACCTGGTTTTGCACCTCCTTTTGGGTTCGAGGACTTCGGGGAAAACCCGGCCTGAGGCGTCTAGCTTAAAAAGATAGTTGAGCCAGGTCTTGGTATGAGAAAGGTTCCCTTCCGAGCTATCGTTCTTCTTCTTTGACATCTGCTGGCACGTACTATGGTGACATATTAGTTCCCGATAAACAGCCACAAAGCCCGGGAACCATTGCTCCAATTCCTCGAATTATTCGTTCGTAGGGGTATACGCTTCAAAAACTTCATCTCCCCAGGGCAGCTTAGAGACTTCACACATCTCGTGGACAGCGAGTCCCATCTCCCCTCCAGGTGTAAAGAAGGTCCCCGTACGACGGTTGTACATCTCAAGAAGAGCCATGAACAGCTTCTTGTTTATGGGCAGACCATAACATGTGCCCCGTATGGCATGATAAAGACCAATCTCGAGCAGGAGATCCTTGTATGTCCGTAAGATCCACGAGGTCAAGTTGATCCATGAAGAGGTGGGGTTCATCCAGTTCAGCAATGACAGCCGACCAGTGGGGTAGGACCCCTTTTGAGCAATCTGGTTCAGGAAAGTGTCAGCTTGGGAGAACCGAAAGTTGGGACCATGCACATTTATGAAACTGCCCAGGGCCAACCCCATCACAGAGCGGCTGATCTATATCTTGCTTACAACTACCGACCTCGATGTTTTATTATAGTGAATATCACCCACGAACATCCCCTACTGGCTCAGGGTTAGGGAGTCCGCCATTTTCCTGTCAATCGGTAACATATTGAACCAAGACAGCAGGAAGTGACGCTCCATCTGAGGAATGTTGATCGCCATCCCGTTGGAAGAAAACTCCAACTTTCAGATATATCTAGAACGCTGGAGTTTTTCACAGTTAGGGCATCCCCAAAGAGGAACGCAGGCTTCAGATGTGTGCCCTCAAGTTTTCTCGAGTTCATCACGCCCGAGAGAAAGAAGAAGGATTAGTTTCTGATATCCCTCAGCCTGCCCTCAGGTTGATCTTTAGTGATTTAGGCTGACACATAATCGACCACATGGTCGAACCTCACACCCACAGCAGATTGAGCTTGACCAACCAAAAGCTCCCATGAAGGATTGATCGGCAACTTCACTGAAAAGGAAAAAAAGAAAGAAGTCAGAAGATAGCCAGAGAAAACAACTTAATGTTTTCTGAGCTTATGCGTCTCTGTTAGGTGGGTCTTCATGTGGACCAGTTCATAAGGTGCTTATGCGGTCATGAGACGTTTCTCATGCGGCTCGGCCATGAAGCAACTCTCATGCGGCTCGGTCATGAAGCAACTCTCATGCGGCTCGGTCATGAAGCAACTCTCATGCGGCTCGGTCATGAAGCATCTCTCATACGGCTCAGTCATGAGACATCTTTCATGCGGCTCGGCCGTGAAGCATCTCTCATGCGACTCAGTCATGAGATATTTCTCATGCGGCTCGGACATGAAGCATACCCCATGCGGCTTAGTCATGAGGCGTTTATACGGCCCATACGGTACAGCTTATGCGGATCCATCACACAGAACTTAAACAGTTCAGTGAAGACTAAAAGAGCATCAACTATGCCGAGGCATAACAGAGAAAGGCCCTCGCATAAAACATGCGACATAGCCATTGTGGTTAGGATTTGAATTCATGCAGTTTCTTTCCAACGCTCTTACCATCAATAAAAGGATGAACGTCAGGGTGAATCGAACTCGTCGTGTTCGACGAGGAGGCAAGTCCTTTGCCGTTTGCTGTAGTACTGGAAGAAGGCTTGGGAGCCATGGATGATCGAGAAAAGAGAAGACGGCGACTAGGGCGATAAAAAATTGGAAGAAGGAACCTCTCTCCTCAAAAACTACTCGTATTTATAGGCTGACAGAGGCGTGTAAACCGATAGACACCACTTCGGATTTCGTTCTGCCTAAAGAATAAAGGTGACTCTGGGGATTCTATCCCCTTTCATGCAAAAGACTGCTCCGAATCGTCAAAGCAAATCAAAAATTTAATGCTGACTCTTGGGATTCTATCCAAAAGACGGCTTTAAATTATCAAGGTAAATCAAAAACAATTAATGGGACACCTACGTGGCACGAGACCAGTATGCGGCCAGAGAAGCCTATGTGGCATGAAGAGCATATGCGGACATACCCATGCTTCTTATTCAAAGTATTTCAATTTTACAAATTGAAAACTTTGAAGGGGTCTTGTAGAAGCATGGAAAAGTATAGGAATTTCTATACGGCCCAGAATCAACATGAAACTTCATGCGGCTCAAAACCTTCAGAGTTTCATGCGGCTCAAAATTGCTGGGATCTTCATACGGCTCAGAAAGCTTCATGCGGGCTTAATTACACTGACATAAAGGCGACAGCTCTGACAAAGATGATGGCTCTGACAAAAAGATAAGACATGACATGCTCCTAAAAGGACGAGAAAATCATCATGATATCTGGCACAGTTCATAAATTCTAAAGAAGATTCTTTATGCGGATCGCCTATGCGACCTTCATGCGGCTCAGTCACGAGACCACTCTCATGCGGCTTAGTCATGAGACCACTCCCATGCGGCTCGGTCATGAAACCACTCTCATGTGGCTCGGTCATGAGACAACTCTCATGCGGCTAGGTTATGAGACGTCCTCATGCGGCTCGGTTATTAGACAACCTTCATGCGGCCCGGTCATGAGACATTCTTCATGCGGCTCGGCTACGGGACTGTCCTTCTTGCGACTCAGCCAGGATGCATCATTCATGCGGCTTGCCACAGAGTAGTAGTTGAAACACGTGGCAGAAATTGACCAAGTCTTAACAGTTCAGATTTAGTGCAACAAACAGATCATGATCAATCTTAACCAATCCCTAGCTACCCACTTCTCGAGGCACAGTTACAAGGATGTGGCCCAAAATTAGCCACGTGGCTGTACACCCCATTACTCATGAATTCCTATAAATAGCAAGGTATTATTCCCTTGCATACAGATACACACTGAGAGATATACACACACCCAGGCAGAGAGAGAGCATTTCTTCAACGGAGCCGAGGTTGCGTTCGATCGTCTAAGGAATAAGGCAGAGTTGATAGCACTTTCCCGAGCCTCTACCGCCACCTCCCAAAATCAAAACTAAACAATTGTACTTAGATTGTTTTTCCCAGGTTTTCTTCCTAGGCTCTCTTTTGTACAAGCGAGTTTGTAATTGTGAGTTAAAGTTCAGTCCTACTATAAAACTGTTATGTCCTACGATGATCAATGGAAAACACGGCCGATTCTGGTTCTCACGCGGCAGCGCGCCGGCGGCGGGTAGCCGCCAGGACGTCGAGGGATGAGCACGGCTAGGGTTTGCTTGCAGTAGGTTCTCGTCGAGGGAAGTCGGTTGCTCGTGTATTTAAGTATAGATGTGTTCTGTTATAGAATAAGGTCGGGTGGGGTTTTCTTTCCTCTCGGGCTGGCTTAGAAGTTGCTGGAAATTGTTGGGTTGGCATTGGCGGGCCTGGCTGAGATGGGCTCAGCCTATTGGAAGGGCTGGCTGGTTTATGGTTGCTGCTACTTCAATTCTATTAGCTAATGCTATGCCTATACATTTATATATGTATATACTCACACACTATATATATGTATATTTATTTATATGCATACACGTATACGCCAATTTATATATTTGTATATATTTATGTATATAATGTTTATTCATATATACATGCACATACACATATATATATTTATACATAACATATATATATGTATATATATTAATAATTTATAAATATAGTTACATGCCTATATAATCAATATATATATATCCTGGTATTTATACATATTTATATATATATATATATACATATACCACAAATTCCCTACAGACAATACAATATTTTAAATATAATCAATATTAATAATATCTAATAGTAATAAATCTATTTATTTAATCACCACAAAATAATAAAATAATAATAAAATAATTAAATGGTGGTTTGGTGAATCCATACTATTCACCTTTATCCGGGTCCAGAAAATTATACAAATATTATAAAATAATATTTAATAATAAAATGCCAACTTTTGTACAATATCCAAATAATCAAAAATGTACATCAATATCCAAAATAATTTAGGAAATATTTGCACACACATAAATATGCCTACAAGGTCGTCTTTGGTCTCACTACATACCTACAAAGGCTTGGATTCGGTTCGGGCCTTGTTCGGGCTAGGTTGGGACAATCGGGTCATCTAAAATCAATATATCTAATTAATAAATAAATAATTCATCGGTGGGGGTTAAGTCGCAACTTGATCTGGTTTTCCTAGTTAGGACACTTATGGCTGGGTCTTCCTTGGTATGGCTAATAATACACTAGTCAAGGCACGCCACTGCACTATCTGTGCCATGATTCCTAGTCGTCTAATACTTCAAAACTCAACCATGGCTAAAGTCATCTACCAAAATAATTAACTAAATAATCATTTATAAAATCCTAAAAATAACCATTTAAATCAAATAAATAATAATAAAAAAATAATTAAATTTTCGGGAAGGGGAGCTACAAATCTATCCACCTTAAAAATAATTTTGTCCTCGAAATTCTAATTCATAACTATTCCTTAAAATTCAAAGTCTACTATTACCCTGATCTCCTCAAATTTAAATTCTCAAAAATATTCTATAACCCTCTCTAGGCATTTTATAACTCTGAATACTTGAGGACTTCTACCCACCTTTGGTCACACTACTCGTCAAAATATGGTCACTAAAATCTTATGGTCTCATAACTAGTTGCTAACAATTCTACCGACAGATATCTAGGCATATGGCAACTACAATCCTTCATAACTATAAACAACCAAAACTTAATAATCATGCAATATTATACTATAATTTAAGAATTTCTGATAAATTCTAGACAGCACGATCATTCGTCACCCCGAAATATGAAGGGACGAGAATCAATGGTACAGAAAACAAGGAAGTATAATCGAGAGCAAATATGGAGTTTTCAAGGACGTAGAGAATTTCTAGGAGAATTTTCAAAGCAGAGTGGATTGAGATTTCTAAGGTTTAGTCATATTCGCAGGCTCGTACCAGTACAGTTATGTAACCGGTACGATATGCTCTAACCTGCATGGGCCACCACAAAAACTTGTCACGACCCGCACCCGTTTTTTGGGCACGAGCTCGTGAACAAGCCAGCTATGTATCGAGCGGACTCCAGCCCGACTCGAGTACGTATAAGTTGTCAAGATCATGGTATCATGGCTAATATGGTAATCTACTGTGTATCTCAATCCACAAGAATATATAAGACAAGAATGAACAATTATGGGTCATGGTCTGCAGCCCATTAGCATATTGTCCGATTAGACTCCAAGAATGATATGTCTATAAAATAAGCAGAATATATCATGGCATAGAATTTAAAGCACGAGAAAGATAGTAAATCAATAATACTAACAAAATACATGAATCATGCAGATGAAGTCAACTACCACATGCTCAGCTAACTAACTCCGTGCAATCAGCTACATGAAGAAATCATCAGGTCCTCAGGGGACATAACAAGATACATAAAAATATGCCTATCTAACAGTTTAATCATACAATAATATAAACAGGGTATAAACATGAACTAGATATGAGACTGACATGTTGCTACTGAAAGGTAACTATGAACTCGGATACGGGATCAACTATGCATAAATGAACTGCTGGAAGAACAAGTAAACAAGAGATTAATGGAATACCAACCCTCGCCCCGATGTGGACTCGCAGGTCAGTTTCAAGACAAGTCACCTTCACCCCGTATGTGGACTCGCAGGTGCAATGGACAACCCTTGCCCCGTATGTGGACTCGCAGGTTGTGGGAACTATACAGAAATAGCAGTTCAATTATACATACTTGCAGACACGACTTAGTCAAGATACAGGTGATGACACGGTACAACTCAGTCATGATACTGGTAAGGGCAACTCTAGCATGAACCATAATGTGGACATGTCTGGTGTAACTACGCTATCAAGTCAGGAAATACTGATATACAAGCAAGACAATAAACTAGTAAACATGGTATCATATAAATCTATAGCAACTAAGGTAACTGAATATAACATACTAAAATAGATGAACTATAAGCATAAAAATGAACTGTAGAGGGAGGCAAGGTATCTTGCCTGGTGGTAACGTGAAGAACCAATAAGATACCGTCAACTAGTATGCCATAAAGTCCAAAATCCACAAATATCTCCGAAAGCTGAAACAGACATAGCCAACATTCTCAGAATAGTCAAATTAGCTAGGATTGTCTGTCCTTAAGTCCAATTCTGGATACAGGAGCAAAACGGTAATTTCGGACCAAAACGGTGTCCGCCGTTGGACTCGCTTTGCACCGAAAAACGTGACAGAGTAAATGGCCTCTAAAGTCGTCAAACTATATGTCTACGGATTTGTTTTGATGATACGAACCCAACGGTATGTCCAATTTTGGATTCCGGTGGGCCGTGCACAAAATTGCCCTTAAATCGGATCGTGGGGCCCGCAAAACGGCGATCCGATCAACCGTCTCAGAATTGGACCAAACTTGGCATACAGGACTATAAAAATAATACGGTCCTGTTGGCGTAAGTTTTGTCTCGATCTGACGAGCGTGCATAAAGTAATTAGAAAATTTGCACAGAGGCCGATACGGTGAATTTCGACGGATACGCATCAAATTCGTCGCGCACACGCGACCAATTTGAATTCCGTCAAAGCCCACACGTCCACGAAGCCATTACGTACCTTTTGATGCTTTCGGTTCGTGACCACATTGCCTGGTTTGGCAGGACGCACATCGTATCGGGCAAAATTTCTAGTTTTCAAAAACGGTTCTTCCTATTTTTTGTTGATTTTTTGAATCAAATAACTTCATGTATAGTAAATGTAAAATAGTTCTACAAAAAGTGTTCTAATCTTGTATAGGTTGTCTAAATGGCTCTTTAAATAGATTTCTAAAATTCTTGACAGATCGATCAGGAATGGCCTTCAAAGAGGAGCGTCTGAAATCCCCATTTCTGTCAATGCGACAGGGGGTTTTATGTCGACTTTGTGTCGATTTCTTTTCGTATTTGGATTGATTCGATACAAACCAGTTAGATAGGTTCCTAGAGGGTTACATGGGTTCTACATAGGACTTTACAGATCGAATTTTGGTCGAAAATTCACAAAGAAGTAAGGATTCGAAGTTACCTCCACGGGTGTCCTGCTATTGTGTCCTGCTGTCTTCGTGCACGCACGCGGCCGATTCCAGCGCTCGTACGGCGGCACGCCGGCGGCGGATGGCCGCCAGGACGTCAAGGGATAAGCGCGGCTAGGGTTTGCTTGCAGTAGGTTCTCGTCGAGGGAAGTCGGTTGCTCGTGTATTTAAGTACAGATGTGTTCTGTTATAGAACAAGGTCGGGTAGGGGGTTTTTTCCTCTCGGCCTGGCTTGGAAGTTGCTGGAAATTGTTGGGTTGGCATTGGCGGGCCTGGCTGAGATGGGCTCGGCCTATTGGAAGGGCTGGCTGGTTTATGGTTGTTGCTACTTCAATTCTATTAGCTAATGATATGCCGATACATTTATGTATGTATATACTCACACACTATATATATGTATATTTATTTATATGCATACACGTATACGCCTATTTATATATTTGTATATATTCATGTATATAATGTATATTCATATATACATGCACATACACAATATATATATTTATACATAACATATATTTATGTATATATATTAATAATTTATAAATATAGTTACATACCTATATAATCAATATATATATATAATTATATATATATATTCTAGTATTTATATATATTTATATATATATATACATATACCACAAATTCCCTACAGATAATACAATATTTTAAATATAATCAATATTAATAATATCTAATAGTAATAAATCTATTTATTTAATCACAACAAAATAATAAAATAATAATAAAATAATTAAATGGTGGTATGGTGAATCCATACTATTCACCTTTATCCGGGTCCAGAAAATTGCACAAATATTGTAAAACAATATTTAATAATAAAATGCCAACTTTTGTACAATATTCAAATAATTAAAAATGTACATCAATACCCAAAATAATTTAGGAAATATTTGCACAAACATAAATATGCCTACAAGGTCGTATTTGGTCTCACTACATACCTACAAAGGCTTGGATTCGGTTCGGGCCCAGTTCGGGCTAGGTTGGTACAATCGGGTCATCTAAAATCAATATATCTAACTAATAAATAAATAATTCATCGGTGGGGGTTAAGTCGCAACTTGATCTGGTTTTCCTAGTTAGGACACACTTGTGACTGGGTCTTCCTTGGCATGGCTAATACACTAGTCAAGGCATGCCACTACACTATCCGTGCCATAATTCCTAGTCGTCTGATACTTCAAAACTCAACCATAGCTAAAGTCATCTACCGAAATAATTAACTAAATAATCATTTATAAAATCCTAAAAATCACCATTTAAATCAAATAAATAATAATAATAAATAATTAAAAAAATTTAGGAAGTAGAGCTACACAATGTTGTTTCAGAGGAAGAAGAAGAATCTGCCATCGAGATGAAGGTATCCGTTAAAGGTGGAAGACAATGTTCATCCAATGAAGTCATATGACTCTTCTTGGACTTTGTGGATGAAGAAGGTGCTTCGAAATCAGCCACTAAATCTGGATGGGTCCACATGGTTTCTCTTTTATCAGTATACAGAGGAACAAGGCCATTAGTTCGTGCAGGTGGGAGATTAACAATCTCCAAAGTGGTTCTCGGGATGGGGACGATGTCGTTCTATACATGTTGAGCAGGAAAATTGCCAAACTATAGAGAAACTACGTTAGCCATTACAGTCTTTTTGTCTTATTGGAGAGTGATTGCACCAGAATTGACCATCTCCTAGATCTTGCCTTTAATCACATAGCATGCTCGAGTCAGATGTCTGATAAACCTATGGTAAATACAATATTTAGGGTGGTCAGTTTTATCTACTTTCTTTGGCCATTTTGCATCTGGCAGCTGAAGTTTATTGCTCTTGATTAGGCAATCAAAAATGCTCATTACATCATCTTCATCAAATGAGTATTCTTCTTTCGGACGTGGTGCTCTCTGTGGTGGTGTCGTTGGAGTTGGTGTAGGTGTTGATTAACCTATATTGACGGCTAAAGTTTCTTTGCCTTTGACATAGATAGCCAAAGTCTTCTTGCCCTTGCGGTTGTTCTGACGGCCACCGCTATTTGATGTAGCATGTTTATCTCTGTCAAGATTACGCATCAGAATACCCAATTGTTTGAACTTATCAGCACTTTCTTCTGCTGCTTTAGCATTCACTATGAATTAAGGCCAATCCTGGAACTACGTCGATCTAGTCCACATGCTGATTATAGGTAACAAGTTTGATTTGCAAGTATCCATTGTCAAAGCATCTGGAGTTCCGAAAGGCATTTTGAGTGCCTCACGGCAGAATCGTTCAATGAACCATTCGGTAGTTTCATTATGTCGCTGTTTAATTTTGATGAGGGCAGACATAGTCATGTCGTTTGTTCCCTCATAAAATCATTCCAGGAATATTTGTTTGAATCCGGAGAAAGAGGTTATACAACCATCTGACAAACTGTGGTACCAGTCGTAAGCTGCACCTGCTAAACGTTCGACGAAAACCCTAGTAAGTAGAGCATCATTTGGCTATAGTTGACCAGTCATTACCTTAAAGTGATTGAGTATCCTCTCATTCTAACACCTATTCCTTATCTTTAATCGCAGGTGCACAGCAGTACAACTAATCGTCGTACTACCATGACTTTGCACAAATGCGAATCTCGACCTGTCACGCCCCAGAACCAGAATATTGGAGAGCGGGGGCGAACATAGCCAGCTGCGTATATTGAAATGAAGTCCATCTCGCTATACGGTCACGGCTGTCTAGATATGAGGGTTTACTACAAGCCAACAGTCTCTTAAGGTCGAGCCTACTGTCTCAATCTCAAGCAAATAATATAATTACAAGATGTTTGACCACCAAATATACAATAAAAGGCGTCCCAAATATTACATATCAGCTGATCATGAAGCTAGTCGTACAAATGCTAGGACTAGCAAGAGTTAAGTCATACATGATCAACCCTAGGATTTGTTAATCATGTTTACAGCCCGTAGGCAGACAGTAAGTAAAAGTGCATCGAGCTAACAGGTGCTCGTCGGCTAAATGCCTCAAAAGAATAATTTTTACATCAGAGTGTGCGAAACAAATAGAAAACCCACTCGTAGCCCGGGTTTCTTCTAGTCGCCACCATCGGGCTGGAGGTTCGGTAGATCCTCGGGTGCTGCTCCAAAATCTGGCCACACAAAACCAGCTGGGTCAAACCCCAGAAAGGGCAAGTGCCACAAAGTAGGCCACGAAATAAGAACAAAAGCCAGCATATCAGAACATAAGAAATGAAATAAAACTACAAGTAATAAAGAGCACGTCAGGACAATAAACGACTAGGGACGTGGAACCATTCTGGAAACCAGGTTACAACCCGTAAACCAAACAAGGACCGGGGTTGTAACCCTTTGCCTGAATAGCTCCTTGTCTCTACCCAATTATTGTTAAAGCAAGTAAAACAATCATGTTCAGGAGTACTAGGTACAGGGACTAGACAAGACTTAAACAGGACTAGACATCATCCATTCACAAGCGGCCAAGCAATTACTACGGCTTACTACTTTAACTAACTAGGGTTGTCACAAGCCTAATTACTAACAAGATGCAATGAGAATTTTCCCAGTCCCAAGCCCTGCAGACCATCCAGTTATCCTTCCGCGGGTTGAGAGTATGGTTGCGTACATCGCCCCGGAGACGATATACCCTTAGGTGACTTAGAGGGTGCAACACATGACAGTGCGCTAGAAATGTGCTCTACTCGTCGGCAAGCTACAAGTCCAATTAAAAGCGCCCAGATAACGAGATTGCCTGTGACTGGAAATTCTCCATGAAATATAGTTAGATCTAGTCATTAACCTAATCCATGTTCAGTACGAATCCCTGACCGTGGGAAACCAGGGAGTCACGTCCTAGACATGATGCAAGACAAGACAAGTGGATTGCACAAGCAAGCAAGCAGGAGCACCCACGGTGTCAAGTTAATTATACGAGTCAAGTTAGCCATCGCAACAGCATGAAGATAAATCATGCCAGGGTACTTGTCAGGAGTGCGCCACAACGGACCACTATCATGTCAGGTTGGTCATGTCAGGAGTGCACCACTACGGGTCACTGTCGTGTTATGCTAGTTCCTTGTCATACCATGCCATGTGCAATAGTCATTCCAAACATATTAAGTAAAATCAAGTTCATGAAAAAAGGCGTAAGAATATAAAATGGGCATAAAATATCTAATAAAATATCAATATACAGGGCTATAGAAGAGCCAAGCTTAAGGAAAAATAAAACCAAATCTCCATGGTTGGACAGATTGCGCAAGGGTCCCTGGGGTCGGGTTGCGCAGGAGTGGATGGCGCAGGAATGGTTGGCGCAGGAATGAACTGCGCAGGAATGGTTGGCACAGGAATGAACTGCGCAGGAGTGGTTGGCGCAGGAATGAACTACGCAGGAATGGTTGGCGCAGGAATGAACTGCGCAGGAATGGTTGGCGCAGGAATGAACTGCGCAGGGGTGGAGTGCGCAGGGTCCAAGCGCGCAGGGTTAGATTGCGCGGGAGCCAACCACGCAAGGGTGAGCTGCGCAGGGGGCTGAGCGCAATTCGCCAAGGGGCAAGCAGCGCGGTCGGCGTTGCACTAAAGAGCGCAGGCCGAGAGGGGATACGCAGTCCAGCACTGCGCTAAAGAGCGCAGGCTGCAGTCTGCTACTCCAGGCCGAGAGGAACTCTTCAAGAACACCAAAGTTTAAATCTTCATATCTTTATCAAATCAAAACAAAATCTGGATTTTCAAAGGTCTAACTTGAGTAAAATTGAATTCTTTTCCATATGGAAGCATTAAAACCCACAAAATCTCAACTAAAATAGATCAAAACCATGTAAATCCGAAAATAGAGAAACTTAGATCTAGAACAATGGAGACTCCAAATCATAAAATGCCAAGTTCTAAAGTTAATCTCCATGGCCTAATCTAGCTAATGGACAAATAAAAAGTGGTTCTCATGTGGTGGTAAGGTGCACTTGCCTATGGGTGTTGGTGTTGTGTAGAGGAAGGAAGAAGAAGGAGATGGAGAAAATAAATGAGAGAATAAAGAGGAGAGAGAAAAGTAGGTGGAGTTTTAATGAGGGTGAGTTGTGTTGTGTTGAGGGTGGAGTGTAGGTTAAAGTGCTCCAATGCATTTTAAACCAAACCAAACCAAATCAAACCAATTCTCCTCCACAAAATCAAACCAAGTCATGTCAAAACCCGTTTTAACCTAAAATTCCACAAGTCGAGCCAAAATACAATTACAGGCCAGAATCTGAGAAAATAAAATACAGGTCCAAGGTACATGCAGGCTTAACCAAAATACGTGTTCTGAGATATGGGTGTTACAACTCTACCCACCTTAAAAGAATTCCGTCCTTGGAATTTTAATTAAGAGGCTAGAGAGACGAGTGCAAGCCATATTAATCACATGCAAGCTATAACCAGGCAAGCCATCAGACAATCATACATGCAAGCAAGGGATGGAAGACATAAAGCATAAGGAAGACATTATACCTTACGAGTCAAACAGGTAGGGATATCGCGATCGGATGTCATCCTCACGCTCCCACGTTGACTCACCAAGAGAGTGATGACCCCAAGCAACACGGACTAAACTAATAGTCTTGTTCTTGAGTATCTTCTCTCTCCGGTCCAATATAGACACGGGCCTCTCTTCATACGAAAGGTTGGTACCAACAACCTGTTCCGAATGGTCTAGGATGTGGCTCGGGTCTGGGACGTACCGTCGTAATTGGGACACATGGAATACATCATGCACCTCACTTAGCGACGGCGGAAGAGCAAGACAATAGGATACATCTCCTACTCGCTCCAGGATATCGAACGGCCCTATATACCTAGGACTAAGCTTTCCCCGTACGCCAAAGCGAATGACGCCACGGTTAGGTAAGATCCTAAGGAATACATGGTCGCCGATAGAAAACTCCAAGGGACGTCGATGAGCATCGGCCCAATGCCGCTGGCGATCTTGGGCAACTCGAAGACGATCTCTGATCCTTCTGACCACTTCAACTGTCTGGGCAATCATCTCTGGACCGAGCATCTGCCTCTCTCCAACATCATCCTATGCTAGCGGGGATCTGCACTTCCTACCATACAGAGCCTCGAACGGAGCCATCTGGATACTGGCCTGGAAACTATTGTTGTACGAGAACTCCACCAGATGTAGGTGATCTTCCCACGAACCACCGAAGTCGAGGGTGCAAGACCTCAACATGTCTTCAAGAGTCTGGATTGTGCGCTCTGACTGACCATCTGTCTGCGGATGATATGCTGAACTAAACTGGAGATGAGTTCCCAAACTCTCTTGTAAGCTACGCAAAAAGTGTGACGTAAACCTTGAATCTCGATCCGAGGTGATACTGACGAGTACACCATGAAGCCTGACAATCTGTCTGAGGTACATCTCTGCCAACTGAGCCGTTGACTGTCCAACTCTGAATGGGAGAAAATGAGCCACCTTCGTGAGCCGATCAACTATAACGTAAATAGCATCTCGACCAGCTGAGGATCTAGGCAATCCAGTCACAAAATCCATGGTCACATGCTCCCACTTCCATTCTGGAATAGGCAAGGGCTGAAGAAGTCCAGCGGGCCTCTGATGTTCAGCTTTAACCTGTTGGCAAACCAAACACCGAGAGATAAACCAGGCTATCTCCCTCTTCATGCTATTCCACTAGAAGTGCTGACGGATATCACGATACATCTTCGTGCCATCGGGATGAATAGAATACTGCGAACTGTGAGCTTCTGCCATAACTTCCTGTCTGATATCTCTACTGGGTACACAAAGACGAGTGCCGTGCCGAAGTGTACCATCCTCGTGAATAAATAACTCTAGCCTTCTTCCAGCCTCATACTCTGCTCTGAGCCACTGAAGCTTGGAATCTGTAGACTGCGCCATTCGGATCCTCTCAACTATGCTGGACTGAACTTGTAGGCTGGTTATCAACGCCACGTTGGTAGGAAGAACCACTTCAATTCCCATCTTCTGAAAATCTGCCAATAACTCTGGTTGCGTCGTTAGGAAATAAACTCCAGCTCTCCGGCTCAATGCATCTGCTACAATGTTGGCCTTCCCTCGGTGATACTGCAAATCCACATCGTAGTCCACCAATAGTTCAAGCCATCTTCTCTGCCGCATATTAAGATCCTTCTGGGTGAAAACATACTTCAGGATCTTGTGATCAGTAAATATCTCCACTGTATCTCCGTACAAGTAGTGCCGCCAAAGCTTAAGTACAAATACTACTACTGCTAGCTCCAAGTCGTGGGTCGGGTAATTCTTCTCATGGTCACGAAGTTGGCGTGATGCATAAGATATTACCTTCCTATGCTGTATCAAGACACATCCCAATCCTCTGCCTGAAGCATCGTAATAAACTGTGAATCCTCCGGTCCCATCTGGAAGTGTGAGAATGGGAGCCATTATCAATCCTCGCTTCAACTTCTCAAATTATTCCTGACACTCTACTGTCCAAACAAACGGCACATCCTTACGAGTCAACTGGGTCATCGGCGCTGAAATCCTTGCACAATCTGAAACGAATTGCCGGTAGTAGCCGGCCAATCCAAGGAAGCTGCGAACCTCTGCCACTGAACTAGGTGCTGGCCAAGTCTCGATAGCCACAATCTTCTGGGGATCCACTTTCACTTCTCCTCGAGTAATGATATGACCCATGTACGAAATACGATCGAGCCAGAACTTGCATTTGCTGAACTTGGCGTACAACTGGTGCTCTCTAAGCGTCTGAAGGACGATTCTGAGATGCTGCTCATGCTCTACTTCGCTCTTGCTGTAGACCAAGATATCATCTAGGAACACGATCACGAACTGATCCAGATAAGGCATAAAAATGCGATTCATGAGGTCCATGAATACTGCTGGCGCATTGGTCGCTCTAAAGGGCATAACAAGGAACTTCCAATGTCCATACCTCGATCTAAACGCTGTCTTTGGGATGTCCTGCTCTCTGACTTTGATCTGGTGGTTATCCTGATCGCAAGTCTATCTTCGAGAATACTGAAGCCCTCTGAGTTGATCAAACAAGTCATCTATCCTCGGGAGAGGGTATTTGTTCTTGATTGTCACTGAGTTCAAGGTACGATAATCTATACATAACCTGGACGTACTATCCTTCTTTTTCATAAGAAGCACCGGGACTCCCCAAGGTGATCCACTTGCACGAATGAATCCCTTGGTCCTGAGTTCTTCAATCATCTTGTACAAAATCTCCAACTCCGAAGGTGCCATTCTGTAGACTCTCTCTGATACTGGTGCTGTCCTGGGGATCAAGTCTATAGTGAACTCGATCTCCCGCTCTGGCGGTATCCCTGGAAGTTTCTCTGGGAAGACGTCTGGAAACTCTTCAACTATCCGGGGCAACTGCACTGCTGCTACTGCCATCCGCAATACTAGGGAGGATGGCTCCATCGCGCCTCTGGAAAATGAAAACTCTGGCTCACCTGGAATGCTAAAAACAACTCTGCCAACATGGCAGTCTATCCTAGCATACTGGTTCCTCAACCAATCCATGCCTAGGACTACATCATAGTCTGCCATAGGGAATTCTATAAATCTAGCGGGGAACTCTCTTCCGCTAACTACGATCCGACACGAGGAAAACACTCGATCTACCCCCACAAGACCATTACCAGTAAGTATATTGAGCCTCACTGATAATGACTCGGGCTCCAATCCTATCCGTGTCGCGAATCGTACAGACATGAATGAATGCGATGCACCAGAATCAAATAATACTGAAGCTGGAAAGGAGTTGACGAGAATAGTACCTGCCACTACCTCACCTGGTGTAACTTCTTCTTCCATAGCTATCATCATGGCCTGACCTCTAGCTGCGGGTCCCCTCTGCTGGAAACCTCTCTGCCTGCTCTGCACTGGAGCCTGGGCACACTGCTGCTGGAATGCCTGAGCCTGAGGCAACAATGGCCTTGGGTACTGCTGCTGCTGCATGGGTGCTGGTCCCCTAACCGATGGACTAGTTAGGTTGGAAGAGGACGAACTACCCCTATTCGGGCAGGCTCCTATCTGGTGATCTGCCGCTCCACAAGCTAGGCACAATCCTTGCGCCCTACGACAATCTGCCACTATATGGCCTGGCTTCCCACAATGAGAACATCCCATCGCGGAAGTCTGCTTCTGCTTCTGCTACTGCGGGTACGTCGGGGTTGAATGCTGAACCGACGTTACTGAGGCCGCCCGCCTCGGAGTTCCAATGGTCAAACTTCTAGCTGCTGGGGCTGGAGCTGATGATTGGTGCATCTGACTGTGGGACCGCTTCCTGCCTCCGATCCTATCCACGATCCGCTGGGAGGTGTACTCATGCCTCCTAGCTGCCCTCAATACTGTATCGAACGTCTGGTGCTCGAACTGCTCGACTGCCAACAAGATCTCCAAATGCAGCCCCTGCTGGAACCGCTGGGCCCTATCAAATTCGATCGCCACCAAGGTGGGGGCAAACCTACTGAGCCTAGAAAACTCAGTCGCGTAGCCATCGACTGTTCTGCCTCCTTGCTTCAAGTTGGTGAATCTGGTCTGCAGGTCGTACCGAGCCACAGCATCGAAATACTTCATCTGGAATCTCTTTCTAAATACTGCCCAAGCAATGGGTGCCACTAATCCCATGGCTTGCGCTGCCCACCAACTGCGAGCTAAGTCCAGCAACTACAGGCGTACCACCGCCACCTTCTCATTCTCAGGTGTCATGGCTGCTTCCAGAACCACCTCGGTATCCTGAAGCCATGCATCCGCGGCAATCACATTCTCGGTGCCGTCGAAGAAGGGAGGGTTCAATCGCTTGAAGCTGTTCGCCGCCTGGTTCCCTGGATGTCCGCCTCGGGTCAAAACATCTTGAACTGTCTGGTGCAGGGCGTCGCTTCGACGATCCTGGGAAGCTATCAAAGTTCTGATGAAGCCTACTAAGGTACCATCATCTGGCTCTGCGGGCTGGACGGGCCGAACTGGTGACTCTCCTCCAGTAGGCACAACTCTGGAGGCTACCCCGGAATGCTAGGCTTGATCTCCGGGTTGCTACGGGTCCACGGGAGGTGCTCCTCCTTGCTGATCGGCAGGGTCAGGTACAGTGCCGCTGAGGAAGACGACACAGGGAAACAATAAGAAAGGACCAGGACAGATCAACGATACAAGCATGAAATCAGGGCAAGAATTTCAGGGATTTGAAAATACGGGCGGAGATCAAGGGCGAATACTGATTGAGACATCTATTCGGTAAACCCTCACATTTCTTGATTGACAAGACCTGCATGGGCCACCACTTAAACCATGGCACGCCCCAGAACCAGAATACTGGAGAGCGGGGGCGAACATAGCCAGCTGCATATATTGAAATGAAGTCCATCTCGCTATACGGTCATGGCTGTCTAGATATGAGGGTTTACTACAAGCCAACAGTCTCTTAAGGTCGAGCCTACTGTCTCAATCTCAAGCAAATAATATAATTACAAGATGTTTGACCACCAAATATACAATAAAAGGCGTCCCAAATATTACATATCAGCTGATCATGAAGCTAGTCATACAAATGCTAGGACTAGCAAGAGTTAAGTCATACATGATCAACCCTAGGATTTGTTAATCATGTTTACAGCCCGTAGGCAGACAGTAAGTAAAAGTGCATCGAGCTAACAGGTGCTCGTCGGCTAAACGCCTCAAAAGAATAATTTTTACAACAGAGTGAGCGAAACAAAATAGAAAACCCACTCGTAGCCCGGGTTCCTTCTAGTCGCCACCATCGGGCTGGCGGTTCGGTAGTTCCTCGGGTGCTGCTCCAAAATCTGGCCATACAAAACCAGCTGGGTCAAACCCCAGAAAGAGCAAGTGCCACAAAGGAGGCCACGAAATAAGAACAAAAGCCAGCATATCATAACATAAGAAATGAAATAAAAGTAAAAGTAATAAAGAGCACGTCAGGACAATAAACGACTAGGGACGTAGAACCATTCTGGAAACCAGGTTACAACCCGTAAACCAAACAAGGACCGGGGTTGTAACCCTTTGCCTGAATAGCTCCTTGTCTCTACCCAATTATTGTTAAAGCAAGTAAAACAATCATGTTCAGGAGTACCAGGTACAGGGACTAGACAAGACTTAGACAGGGCTAGACATCATCCATTCACAAGCGGCCAAGCAATTACTACGGCTTACTACTTTAACTAACTAGGGTTGTCACAAGCCTAATTACTAACAAGATGCAATGAGAATTTTTCCAGTCCCAAGCCCTGCAGACCATCCAGTTATCCTTCCGCGGGTTGAGAGTATGGTTGGGTACATCGCCCCGGAGACGATATATCCTTAGGTGACTTAGAGGGTGCAACACATGACAGTACGCTGGAAATGTGCTCTACTCGTCAGCAAGCTACAAGTCCAATTAAAAGCGCCCAGATAACGAGATTGCCTGTGACTGGAAATTCTCCATGAACTATAGTTAGATCTAGTCATTAACCTAATCCATGTTCAGTACGAATCCCTGACCGTAGGAAACCAGGGAGTCACGTCCTAGACATAATGCAAGACAAGACAAGTGGATTGCACAAGCAAGCAAGCAGGAACACCCACGGTGTCAAGTTGATTATAAAAGTCAAGTTAGCCGTCGCAACAGCATCAAGATAAATCATGCCAGGGTACTTGTCAGGAGTGCGCCACGACGGGCCACTATCATGTCAGGTTGGTCATGTCAGGAGTGTACCACTACGGGTCACTGTCGTGTTATGCTAGTTCCTTGTCATACCATGCCATGTGCAATAGTCATTCCAAACATATTAAGTAAAATCAAGTTCATGAAAAAAGGCGTAAGGATATAAAATGGGCATAAAATATCTAATAAAATATCAATATACAGGACTATAGAAGAGCCAAGCTTAAGGAAAAATAAAACCAAATCTCCATGATTGGACAGATTGCGCAAGGGTCCCTGGGGTCGGGTTGCGCAGGAGTGGATGGCGCAGGAATGGTTGGCGCAGGAATGAACTACGCAGGAATGGTTGGCGCAGGAATGAACTGCGCAGGAGTAGTTGGCGCAGGAATAAACTGCGCAGGAATGGTTGGCGCAGGAATGAACTGCGCAGGAATGGTTGGCGCAGGAATGAACTGCGCAGGGGTGGAGTGCGCAGGATCCAAGCGCGTAGGGTTAGATTGTGCGGGAGCCAACCGCGCAGGGGTGAGCTGCGCAGAGGGCTAAGCATAATTCGCCAAGGGGCAAGCAGCGCGGTCGGCGCTGCACTGAAGAGCGCAGGCCGAGAGGGGATGCGCAGTCCAGCACTGCGCTAAAGAGCGCAGGCTGCAGTCTGCTACTCCAGGCCGAGTGAAACTCTTCAAGAACACCAAAGTTCAAATCTTCATATCTTTATCAAATCAAAACCAAATCTGGATTTTCAAAGGTCTAACTTGAGTAAAATTGAATTCTCTTCCACATGGAAGCATCAAAACCCACAAAATCTCAACTAAAATAGATCAAAACCATGTAAATTCGAAAATAGAGAAACTTAGATCTAGAATAATGGAGACTCCAAATCACAAAATACCAAGTTCTAAAGTTAATCTCCATGGCCTAATCTAGCTAATGGACAAATAAAAAGTGGATCTTATGTGGTGGCAAGGTGCACTTGCCTATGGGTGTTGGTGTTGTGTAGAGGAAGGAAGAAGAAGGAGATGGAGAAAATAAATGAGAGAATAAAGAGGAGAGAGAAAAGTAGGTGGAGTTTTAATAAGGGTGAGTTGTGTTGTGTTGAGGGTGGAGTGTAGGTTAAAGTGCTCCAATGCATTTTAAACCAAACCAAACCAAATCAAACCAATTCTCCTTCACAAAATAAAACCAAGTCACATCAAAACCCGTTTTACGAGAAAACCCAAAATTCCACAAGTCGAGCCAAAATACAATTACAGGCCAGAATCTAAGAAAATAAAATACAGGTCCAAGGTACATGCAGGCTTAACCAAAATACGTGTTCTGAGATATGGGTGTTACACGACCTGCATGGGCCACCACTAAAAACGTGTCATGACCCGCACCCAGTGTAGGGCACAAGAAGTGGGTATGTCCATCCTACGCCGTAGTGTCGACGGTAGAATGCTGTTCTAGGTCACAATTAAAACTAAATACAATATGATATACTCCCCGTACGGAGGACAATCACAGCAGGATACAACTCAATCACCAAAACTAGAAGTAGCACGATAAGATAACTATGAATCCACAAGAGAAGTACAACAGAGAGAAATAAATCTCGGTGTTATCAATACCAACTCAAACAAGCAAAAAATAAATACAACTCAAGACAACTAAAAATAAAATAAGAAAAACTCTAGCTATCTACTCCAACCTCTACTGTGTCTCCTCTATGCTAGCAGGTAACCTCCAACCTATCTGTAAAATTTATCAACATGTCCAGTCAGGACAGGAGCGAGCACAATACATCTCACGCAGTTCATATCATGTCAAAAGATAATAATCATGCAATAGAGTAAGATACATGAATAACTGAAAGAATGTACATGAAGTAAAAGAGATAACTGTAATGGAAATATCTACTATAAGTTAGGAACTGTAAGTGACTAGTGAATCAGAGTACAAGATAGACATGTGAATGGCTGGGGACTGATTCATGATTATATTACGAAATTGATTCATGATTACACTACTTGGGATTATTTACATGATCATTTCTACTCCCCCATCCCCAATCAATATACATAGATCCAGACAAGTTATGTTAAGATTCATGATCTCACTACCTCATAAATGAGAGCACGTGAAATTGATTCATGAGGGCTCTATGAACATGAGAGTACATGAATCACAAGAGTATACATGAATAGTGAAGCATGGAGATACATGATATAAGTGAAACACACATGACATAAAGTATCTCATGCTCCCGAGGGGGATAACATCTCATAAAAAGATCCATATAGTACCAATCCGTGTTACCAACGTGACAGCATCAAGTAAAGTAATCTAGAGCAGGAATATAAGTTCTAGCAAGTATGAAACGGTCAGAGAATGTACTCGCCTGATACCCTAAACAACTGATATGAAAAGATGGCCAACTGGAGTCACAGAGTCCTAGTTAGAGTAACACAGGTAATAAAGAGTTTAATTTATATGGTAATTGAAATTATAATGCAATCTACATGAGTCTAAGTCAATCTAGGTTAAAGTTAACTCTTGGTCAACTCTGGTCAACTATAAAGTCAAACTAGGTCAACTCTAGTCAACTGTGGTCAAACTAGCTAGGGTTGGGTCAACAATGGTCACCTAGTCTAGGTTAGTCAATTCTAGGTCTAAACAAACTAAGTATATGCAAATCAAGTATCCAAGATAGCTACTAACTCATAGCCTAAGTCACTTGCTAAACCAAGCACAAAATTAAGCCATAAGCTAACAAGGCACACAAACTTAGTCATATAATATATATATATTATTCACATTCACATATTCATATACATAGATATATATAGGATAGCTATATATATAGGCACATACATATATATAGAGAGAGAGAATGAGAAGTAAAAGAGTAAGTGAGTGTGTGTGTGTTTGGCATGTGTGTGAAAGGATATGTGTTAATGTTCTCAGATTTAGTGATAGGTAGGTGTATGTGACATGGGATACATGGTGTCAAGGGTGTATGAATGCATGTGTGTAAAAGGTTATAGGTTAACTCAGTTTATAGAAATACATACATACATACTTACATTACATACATGCATACATACATATCATGTATACATACATACATATATTACAAACATGCCTACATACATATCATATATGCATACTTGCATTCATTCATGCACCTATACCTACATACGTAAATGCATACATACATATTTGAATACATTATATACTTGTATACATTATATTCATATATGCATACTCTACATTATATTACTTTCATTCCTGCGTATATGCATACATATAATATATGCATACAAACTCATATATTTAACTCAAAATATATGTGAATACATACATTACCTTAACACATATATATATATATCATTCATTCATATCCCATATACATGCATACTTCAGTTCATGCATTATATCCATTCACATATCATTAAGTTGCATGCATATACTTATTTTTATTATATACATGTCATTCATACATATTACCTACTTACATGCATCTATACATTAAATACATTGTATGCAACATGTAAAAAATAGAAGAGGGAAAAAAAGGGAAAAAAACTGAAATGGAAAGGGAAGGGAAGGAAAAATGTAAGGAAAAAGAAAAACTGTGGACATATACATGCTTGCATCATATATTCTACATTACTATACATGCTATCATTATATATTGTATTACATTATGTATACATTATGCATTCATATCTAGCATTTATTATATACTTTCATGCATACAATGTATATCATTCTTTTATTCATGCATTTATGTTTTGCTTACATACATTATATTGA
Source organism: Iris pallida (assembly GCA_029216955.1). Taxonomy (NCBI): domain Eukaryota; kingdom Viridiplantae; phylum Streptophyta; class Magnoliopsida; order Asparagales; family Iridaceae; genus Iris; species Iris pallida. The sequence continues at coordinate 2,335,820 of JANAVB010000195.1, forward strand.
TTGCATTCCTACATGCTTGCATTCAACCATATATATATATATATTAATGTAAAGAGGATACATATCATATATATATCATTTCATTCATCTAATATATCATGCATTACATACTCTACATTGATTTAATATCCATACTACATAGGCTCATAGGTTACACAAAATGCCTATGTCGTATAGTCACTCTTCTACTTAAACCAATACTGTACCAATTGGACCTTTACTAAATTCTAGGATTAACGTATGTCGTAGCCCTTTGTGTTAGCTTTCCAAAACTTCAAACGGATCTCATTTTCGTGTCCGAAAGCTCACGGAATCGCGAAAACATCAAAACGCGTTTGTCTTTCGGACAGTTGATACTTAAATAGTTTTATAGAAAGTTCCAGAATGAATTTGGCTTATTAAAAGATATATTTGGAAAGCTAACTTTGACATGGTTCTTTTAAAAAAAGGGAGGTTAATTGGAGTTCTAAGCTAAAAGTTATGATATTTCTAAGTTGCTTTGGTTAATAAAAACGTGGGTGAATATTATGACGAATTTGAGTTGTTTTGGACCAAAAAAAATACATGTAGGCCAAGATACTTTGATACCAACATAGGTATCCAAATGAAACTCATTCTAAGCATCCTAACTAAGATCAATCCACTCTCTAACCATTCTAAAACTAAATTTAAGTATCTATTTAAACTATTATCATACATACATACACATGGGGTGTCCTAATTTGGGATCTATCAAGTAGGACACAAGACACATATCTAAAATCCTCAAGAGAGCTCCAAATGGTATCAAATTTGAATCTAAATAGGGTACATGTATGGGGGTGGATTCTATTGATTCAAAACTAACTAATATGCATGGAAAATCAATTTAGAGGGTTGGTTTTACCTATTGGGAGTGGAATCCCAATGATACTCCCAAGGACACGGCTCCGACACGAAGATCTTCCAAAAAGGACACTCCTCCTTGCACTTTGCTCCAAATCTTTGCTAGCACCCTCCCTTGGTAGTATGAGAAGGTTGGATGGATGTTTTGGTGGAGGGATGTAAGGATTTGGAGATCAAATCAAAAAGGGAAGCTCTCTAATTTGGGGAAGAACACTTTGTGAAAGAAAAGAGGCAAGATGGAATAAAATAAAAGGAATGGAGGCTAACCTACCTATAGTGGCTGCCATTAGATGAATTAGGGTTAGGTTTTAGATGTAGATGAGTGGCTAGGGCTTGTCCACCCAATTTCAAGTCTTCCTATTGGTTCAATTAGTCCTAAGGCTTTCTTTTTCACAAATATCCTAAGGGATAAATATCCTACTTAGAAATATCTAGATATTGTTAATCTTGTCATTTACTAGGTTATCCTAATCAAGATAGTAAGCTCAAGGCTAATCTAGATTAGGCTAAGATTCTAGGTCAAGTCTCAACTAAACAATTAGCACATATTTAATTAATACAATTTACAATTTCACAAAATTGTCAAAATGACCAAAAATACTCTTAGGCTAAAAAGTAGTAATATGACATTCTAATCACATGACTAGGCTTCCATGGTCATGATTAGTCTCTAGGCTTAGCAATTCTAGGGTTACACTAGTTAACCATCAAAATCATATTTCAATATTTAAATAGTTTTAAATTAATTAAAAATTAGTAAAAATCATAACATGAGTTAAATCTTATTATTGATTAATCAAAATTATAAAAGTTCAAAATTACCCTCATTTTAGAAAAGTGGGTGTTACATTACAGATGGATGAGATGGATTTGTGATCTTTCACTTCTGTTTAAGAAGTTCACGGAGATCGGTTACAACAACAGGACGATAAGAAGTCGGAGGAACATATTCTTTAATGATGTTAGGAACATGATTGTGATTCTTGAGATATCATGTTCTTGAGTGTACAATGAAGTGCTATAAAACCCCTAAATTTCAACTACGATTTTTTTAATAAATATGGTATTAATTTTTGTACTTCGTATTTGTACGTCGTGTACGGGTTTACGTTTCTTAAATTTCTTGTCAAGTGCGAATAAGTGCGAAGTACATTTTTTTATAAATGTTTTAATTATATAGATGTAGAAAATATTTCAAAATAATAGAAGATAAATATTTTATATTGCTTGAAGTTGTAAATATGTCGCGCTGAGGATTGCCAAACTTTATTTTTTATTTAAAAAAGACCATTTTATTTTATGGTACTAGTATAACTAGTAATCTAGAAAAACTATATTTTATGTATGTATTATTTTTGTATGCGAGTGTATATATATTTGTATTTTTGAAATTAATTATTATCATTAATATATTATTTCAAAAAAGGTATATTAAATATGGGTTGATTTAGTATGTAATTAATTATGGTGATTTAAGTTGCAAAAAAAAATATTAAGTTATTTAAATACAGTTTAAATTAGAGGTAGAAGCTATCTACATTGGACTATATTTGATTGAGTTACTTTTAAATTAATTTGAATTAAATAGTGGAAAATCTAATGGGAATTAAAACACTTCTTAGTCCTTATCTAGATAAGACTTTTGTAAACCCCCGGATTTTTCAAAATAATATTTATGGAATTTTTGGATTTGTAAATAACTATTTATTGACTTATTATATAATTTGTATTATTTTACATATATTTAGTATAGTGCTCATTAGTGAATTTAGTATAAAAATATATAAAGCTATTTTTCTAGTTGATTAAGGATCTAAACTATATTATAAAAAAATTTCTCAAAATTTTAGGATTTATTTCATAACTTTTATTACTTTTTACATGTTACTTGTATTGTAAACTATTTACATAATATAGAATAAATGTCAATTTAATATTATATATTTCAGCTTGTATAAATGAGATTAGATAAAGGTTGTTTAAATAAATATTAACTCTATTTATTATCTATAGTAATTTTAAATAATGTTATAGATAATTTAGATAAATATGAACTATATTTTAAGTTAATCATAATCCTAAGTCTAATAGGAAAGCATCCATATCTATATTATATCATAACAAAGTAACTCCTATCAATTTAAATCAAATCCTATCTAATTTAGGAGGTAAATCTGAAATAAGTACCTATATATACCCAATACATTCCCTTCCTATTAACCATAATTCAAAATTATTTTTAGTCCAATAGGAACTCAAAAATTCGTCATCAGAATTCAGCCCCGCTTTTTAGTAGCAAGAGCAACTTGGAACGACGATATCTCCTAGCTCCGAACTCCTTTTTGCCTCCTATTTTTTTAAAGAAGGGTATCGAGGTAAGCTTTCAAGAAACATATTTTAATAGACAAAATTCATTCTGTAGATTTTTGTAAAATTGTTTGAGTATCTAGTGTCCCAAAAATAAACCTTTTAGTATTTTTGCGATTTCGGGAGATTTCGGAAATGAAAATGCGATCTGTTTTGTTTTTCGGAAAGCTGATACGAAAACCTATACCATATCCTAATTTTAGAGTCTATTAAATAAATATAATAGGTGTAGTATTAATTATAATTAGATAATAGACTATTTTCAGCATCCGAAGTTATTCTTACACCTTCCCCTTTGTGTATTGTTGTTGATTCATCGTCAGAACATCATCTTACCTCACTCTGGACATCAGGTAAGATATCTTGCCACCTTACTCTGTGATTTATATATTCTTATTTTCAGTTGTTATTTTCAGTATTTCTTATTTGTTGTTATAATAAAACTGCGCATCCAAGTCACACTTTGGTACAAGCGACTCTATCGGGCGTTTTCTTATTTTTGTTTTATTCTCTTGCATTGACTTAGTCTAGTGACTATCCATTTGATGATGAGGTATTGGTATATCTCATACGGCCTTGACACCTACTTTATCATGTATTGTGAGTCACATATAGGATACGTACTCGCGTAGTCGGCCGGCCATCGATACGTATGAGGCGTACGACGGTTAGGAGTAACTGCCAATGGAATTGTATGCTAGTAGACTTGGCAGTTACTAGTGATTCATATGAGTCATGGATGTGACTCCACTAGGCATGCGGTGGGAAGAACAGTTCCTTGACGTATGGGCCACATATTCATTGCTATTGCACCTGAAGCTCCGCTGGAGACGCAGGTTCACCTTACTATTATTGATTCCCTCTGACGTTCATGGAGCATTATGGACATTTTCTTACTGATTCCCGCTGACGTTCACCGAGCGTTATGGACGGAGACGACTGCTTCCGAGGGAAGGGACGATGCCACTACTATACAGTCCGAGTGCCCATATGTGAAGGATTGTTCTTTATTACATATTCACTATAGTACGGTTAGACCCTATTGCATACATCCCTTATTTTTCTATTATATCAAAGTTTATACGGTATGGTATTTTCTTGTATCTTGTTAACTCCCTCTGAGGACCTGGTTATCTCTCCAGGTGTGTGCTATTGTCATTCACAGGTATTCGAGTCGTGGCTGTGATCAACTTTATTTCTTCGAGGATGATTGCAATTGGATCGTCTTTGCTTCGCTCACCAAACTCATTTCATTTTTCAAGTATTTCTTTCCTCACTTGTTAGTAGTGGATTTGTCTCCGCCCAACATATTGTACAAAAATATTTTAGTTGGTTATATGATATCTTTTATTCTTTATTTTGTGGATGAGATTAGTTTACTCTTGGTTTACTATATTTACAGCTTATGTATTCATACGAGATTTTCATATATTGGAGTATACTTCGTATGTATGCAGCTGGCATGTCTACGTACTTAGTCCTAAGTATTTTGGGACTGGGGCATTACATATTTTTATGGCCCATGCAGGTCAAGTTTATCACTTCGGTTACGTTATTGTACTGATGTGAGCCTGCAGATAGGATTAGAGTCTGGGATCTCATCCATATACTTGACATTCTTTCTTGACTCTAAACTTTGAACTCTCGTTTGCCTCCCTTGATTGCATCTTGTTTGACCCCTTTCTACCGTGAATCCTTACTTTCTCGTGTTTAATGTCGGTTAGGAAGATGACTACACTAGTATATGCTCATAGGTCAAACACGTGACTAGAAGATTACATTCACAATTAGTATATTGAGGTCTTATTTAAGATATAGAGGCATTTATTTTTCTAAAAGTATGATCTTAAGGATTAGTTAATTTTAAGTTGGATAGTAGCAATATTACCAACTTTGAGGACAGAGAGAATTTTATCTTGAGACTACTAGGAGTATTCACCAAAGGATTGATAGAAGATTGAGTAAAATCTTTGATTTTGAAGATTTAGAAAATATTTATGATTTTGGGTTATAGCTATTCATATCTTTTGAGGATATAAAAGAAAATTTTAAATTTTGAACTGTGTCATACGATCTATGATTGATAAATTTATTTAGATTTTGAGTTTAATATTTCAATTGTGAGAAAAAATTCTTTATATTTTGTCGCATAATTCACGATTGATAAGATTATCTAAATCTTGAGTTTAAAGTGTAGATTTATAATATTGCAATTTTGTGAAAATTTATTAAGAGATGATAAAGCTTATTATGAGATTGATTAGAGGAATCTAATTTTTTTTATGTTATGATGGATGACCTCAACCGACTAGAGAATAAAAAAGTTTAGTTTGTGCATATTGGAGGGAATATATATATATATTTTTTATATTGGAGGGAATATATATATATATATATATATATATATATATATATATTAATATAATATATAATATATATATATATATATATATATATATATATATATATATATATATATATTTTATCAGAATACTATATTTTATTGATAATCGTGAGTCCCAACTCAGGTTACAAAACTGGATGCAAAGCTCCTATTACAAAAGATAAAACTCGACAAGCTTTAAACATCAAAAGGAAATGGAGCATGGGAACACTTCACCATTGCTTTCTTAATTTGCCTTTTAACTTCGAAAACCAGTTGATCACTCCCATAACCATAATCTTCATATCTCCTTTTACTTCTGTTTTTCCACAAAACCCACACAATCGCTCTAGCAGTGATGTTCTTGATGTGTTTGTCGCCTCTAGACCAAATCCTTCGTAGTCTCTATTCAATTGAGGAATTTCCTGTATGTAAATTGAGAGAGTGCATAAATACTTCCAAACCTCATCTGCTAAGGCACCTTCAGATAGCACATGGCTAGTAGACTCCACATCAGGAACCAAACAGCAATGGTAAGCCGAGGCAAGATGAAAGCGAGTTTCTGAATAACATCATCAGTAGGAAGTCTCTGCCATAAAATGCGCCATAACAGTATCGACCACTTTGCAGGTATACACGATCCCCATATGTGCTTGAATCTCCTGTCAGTATCATAATGAGTTCTGATACAATCCCATGCTGACGTTATAGAGAAAACTCCAGCTCGACCCGGACTCCAGATATAATTTTGAAGTCCTTCATGATCGACTTCTAATACAATGTGCTGATCTTCCAATTCCCGTCCCTTGATGAGTCGTTTCCAAATATGTGAAGCATGCTGTGTAATAATAGCCTGAGATGGGTGAGTTGTAGGAAAATATTTGGCTTTCATAAAATTGATCCAAAGAGGTTGTGAAGATCTAAGCTTCCACCAAAGCTTGACAGTGAGTGCATCCATGACATCTTGCAGTCTACAGAGACCAAGCCCTCCTTCTTCCTTAGGGGTAGTCACTTTTGACCAAGAAACCCATGACCTCTTATCATGGCCATTCGAAGAGCCCCATAGAAAGCTCTGAAACATATCTTCAATCCGTTTTATCACACTAACAGGAGGATTACATGCTGCCAGGGTATAAACTGGGATCGATGTGAGAACCAAATTGAGTAATACAGTCTACCACCCATCGATAAAGATTTATGATACCAGCCTTTAATCTTGTTTCTGATTTCATCATCAATTCATCAAACATGGATGCATTTCTAGTACCCGCCATCATAGGCGCTCTAAGATATGTAATAGGGAGATTATTAACTTTAAAACCAATGAAGATATCTCTGCCAATCTGTTAGAAGTAATGCTCTGAGAAAGTTATATACCTGATTTCTCAATATTAACCTTCTGCCCCGAGACTTCCTCATATTGATGAACAACATTCATCATTTTTGAATGGATCTTTTTCACCACTAGAGAAAGCAACACATCATCTGCATACGCGAGATGCGTAATAACAGGACAGCCACTTGGGGTAATAAGGAATGAAAAATAATGCAACCTGAGATCATTCTGTTTAGAGCTGAAACCCTCCGTCGCAAGAACAAAGAGTAGCGGTGATATTGGATCACCTTGTCTCAATCCACAAAGTCTCTTGAAAAAACCCGAAGCATTACCATTAATCAAAGTGGAGAACCAGACATTGTCCAGGAGATGTAGAATCATGTTAAGCCACTCATTGCAGAACCCCATCTGTCTTAGAACCTTCAAAAGATATCCCCAATTGATTCTATCATAAGCCTTGCTCATATCCAACTTTAAAGCTGTATTGCCCCCCCAATATTTGTGATTAATCATGCTGATCATTTCCTGGGCAAGGATGACATTATCTACAATCTTCCGGCCTTTAATAAAACTACTCTGCTCCGGAGAGATAAGTCGAGGAAGAAAAGGAGATAACCGACGAGCCAGGAGCTTTGAGAATAACTTGTTCACAAAATTGCATAAACTAATAGGTCTATAGTCTGTCATAGTCTTCGGGTCAATCATCTTAGGAATTAGAAGCAAATGAGTGCTAGTGATAGATCTCGGAAAGGCAAATCCATCGAAAAAAGATGTACTGCCTCAAGCAGATCCTGCCCAATAATCTCCCATGCAACCCTGAAGAACCGCCCAGTAAAACCATCTGGCCCTGGCGCGCTATCCTGATCTAGACTCTTAAGAGTGTCTATCAGTTCCTCCATCTGAGGCTTTTCCATAAGCTTGTTGTTTTCATTAGTAATAGAAGTCTGAATAGAGTCTAAAAAATCAGAATGCTGAATAATAGGAGAAGGAAGGAAAAGCTTACTATGGTAAGAATTTGCCTCCTCTTGAATGTCCTTCAGGCTAGTGAGATATTACCCTCAATAGAGTTAATCCCATGAATCAAAAGCTTGTTCCTCTTTGCCGAAACACATGAGTGAAAGAACATAGTGTTTTTATCACCTTCACCATCCCACTTAGCTCTAGCCTTCTGCCTCAGTAGGAGTCCTCATAACTGATCCTTTGTTTCAAATCAGCCTTGGCCTTCATCCAATCCTCTCGACAAGAATTATCCCCCTGGTAAGCAATCTCCGCTGCCAAAACTCTGTCTTCTGCTTTCTTCACTTCTTGAAATATATCCCCAAATGTTTGATGGCTCCAGGCTGACAAAGCTCTCCACACAGCTGATAACCGCAGGCCCACGCGAACCATACTGTTCACATGATTAACTAAAGCCAAGCCTGTTCAACAACTCTGATAAACTCTTCATGAGTAATCCAGAAATTTAAGAACCTGAATAATCACCTATCTGAATCACTATTACTTTTAATAGTGACCAAAATAGGACAGTGATCAGACTCAGAACTATTGAGATGAGCAGAAGAGGATAAAGAAGCCCAAGTCGTCCAATCATGATCCATGAGCCATCTATCAAGTCTAGATCCTTGTCTATTTGGACCTTCCTCAGTCTTCACCCAAGTGAAGCAGCTACCCGTATATGGCAGAGATTGAAGACCAGCTCTCAATTGGAAATTAAGAAATTCATTGATTCCAACCAAACATGTTGGTGCCCCGCCAAATTTCTCATCAACAGCTGCAATACATTGAAATCTCCCCCTACCATCCATGGAAGCTTGAAGTTAGACTGTGTTTGTAAAAGCATGTCCCATAGCTCACGTCTACCTTCTTCTTGTTATGCCCATGCACCACCGATAGTAGAGATCGGAATGGAAACAGAGAGCCTGAAAGAATGACACTCACAACTTGATCATGAGAATCAACCTCTTCCATTGATACCTCCTGTCTAGCCATAATCTAAATGTTTCCCTTACTATTAGAGACAGAGAATTGAAACCCCATTTTGAGTTGATAAGAATACAGTTGCTGAACTGAGACTTTTGGTTCAATGATCGCCAAAACCTTCACTCTATGAATTCGACACAGTATTTAAGTCTTTTAGAAGTCATTTTGTCCGCAATCCCTCTAATATTCCATATTAGAATATTAAACATTATTGGAGGAAGAGGTGTGGAGAGTTGATGGACCTTTGGAAGAGGATCGGCTATGTCTCGGTTTACTTGGTGCAATACACTTTCTTCTTCCCTCTTGGTTTCTAGCTTTGATAGTTTGCGTTTCCTGTGATTCTCCATTAATTTCCTCCTCATCAACTATGTCGCCCAGTCTCGTGGCAGCTCCCCTTCTTCAGTACCAGAATAATTGGATTCCTCCTCCTGATCTACCGAATTTGAAATGTCACCCGTCTGTTTTTCCTTCTCCAAGTCGTCTGTGTCTTTTCTTTCCAATTCATCCACCATAGGGACCTTTTCCATAGTGTTATTAGCAATAGCCTCCACCTGAGGCTCGATTGGCAACACATCCGGATTGGCCTGACTGGCCTGAGTCTGGATAGTCACATTAGTGGCCATCAATCCGGAAGTGACCGGAGGGTTCACTTCACCATCGGGAGGAGGGTGTTCGTCAGCATCTTTACTCGCCTGAGCAACTATCCCCGATGTTCCAGCTCTCAAAACCAAGTGGTGGTTATCGATATTAGAAACATTATTAGTATCTATATGTGTAACTTCCTTTTAATTAATGGATCCTTCCCTTTATTCTGAGGACTGACGGCAGGGCCCACCACTTTACGATGAGCAGTAGAGTTCTCATTAACTCTTTGAGATTTGCACTCCTCTTTTGTATGGCCTTGATGAAAACATGCAGAGCAATATTTAGGGACATGTTCATATTCAATCTGTTGTGATAGGGTTCTACCATGTGGCATGCAGATACGAACAACTTTAGGAGTTTTTTACTGGATCAACTTCAACAAAAACCCTTGCCATACTTGGGCGAGATAGGTCCTCTGTAGCCTTATCAAGGCGAAGGGGAGTACCAATGCCTAAAGGAATGGAAAACAAAGCATTTTTTGTAAAAAATTGAATTGGAAGGCCGGGGAAGGAAACCCACACAGGGGAAAGAGGAGACTCCTTATTAGCAGAGAAGTCTTTAGTCCATTTAAAGATTCGCATTGGGGCACGAACAACATACCAGAGATCGCGAGAGTGAAGTCTCAGAAAATCTACCTCCAAGGAAGGACGAATCAGCACGTGTTTAGAGTCTATCAACCCACTTTGATTGAGCCCGTAAACTTGAAATCTTCGAAAGCTTTACGGATCGCAACAATAGATGGCCGATGATGTGAGAATTTTCCAATCAGTGCAAACTTGAAAGGATCAGCGAGGATGTGTTCATCTTCCTCCGAAAAAGTAACGATATGGACTCATTTGGAATATGAAGGAGATCTAATAGCAATTGATGGGAAGTGGAAGATCCATTCGCCACCACCGACGCAAACGTCGGGTTAGACATAGCGATATTGTGTACAGGTGGTCAACTGATCCACCAATACAAGGAAAGGACGCTGGCCTGGCCAAGGCCAAGCTGGAGTCGGGGGTGGAGAAGAATGTCAAGCAGAATCGTCGTCGCCTAACCCTAGGACGATCGCTTTATATTTATATTTATTATATTATTAATATATAATATATAAATATAATATATATAATATATTATATTATATATATATTGTCATACTAAGGGTTATCTTAGGGTTATTAAAGACTTGAATTATTTTTATGATTATGCTTAATATCGTAGTTTATGTCAAGCTTGGAAATACATATTGTGAACTCAAATTTTGGGACTAAATCTTCTTGATAGAGAACCAAGAAGCAGCAAGGTCACCCTAATGAGATAGAGGTACTCTACATTCCATCCATGACCAAGATAGTTGTATATACACAAGTATAGTTAGTCTTCGACCAACCATGTGACTATATCTCAATTTTGACTTACTCGACCTTTCCCCAAATCAGATCTTTTATTGTGACCTTCTAACCGTTTGAAATTTGAGAAATAATTTAATCGTTCCTTGACTGTATCCACCTAGGAGACTATCTTCTCTCTGAAAAATGTGTCCCTAAATTATTTTACTAGATTCCTTAATTAATTTTATTTCATGCTTCAACTTGATCTTCTTTAGTGTTTGTGCATTAATTGTCACTTCATGAACTCCCACTTTCTATTTTAGTTCGTTTTGTGTCCTTTACCGTGACTTTGATATTTAGAGTGTAATAGTAGCTGTTACCTTCCAACAAATTTTATATGTAAGATCTAGACGAGCTCACCTTCATATAGGTATATTATGTCCCACTCAAACATGTCCCTTGGTACTCTATTTTTATGATATGACTTCTGGGTCATAAATACTAGACTAAACCTTTACCATGATACCGATATATTTTCGACCAAGGATAGGGATTCAACCTCGACTCAATTCTTTCGATCCGATATGTGATTTTGTTCTACGTAATTCCTTAAATGCTTAACTTTGTGCTTTATCTTGATTGCTTGACCCATTGTCCATCACACTACTAGTTTAACTCTTGTAGTTAGGTAAATACCTCATGACCTAACAAATCTTTGTCCTTGTGACCCATATTGATAAGTTTACTTAGACTATAGAATTCAGAAGACCCTAACTTATCTAGTCAAACAAGCCATAGATAAGAAAACACTAGGAACTGCATAAGCCCAAACTTCGGGCAAGACTTAGATTTTAATGGATCTTCGACTATTTAATTTCCTTCATTAGTATTCCTTACTTATATTTTGACTATCTTATGATGCTAATTTAGCCTTAGTTTTGCAAGCTTATTCTTTTATCGAGCTTGTTCATGACTATATATTATTGGGGATGCTCACTAATAATTATCTAATCAGAACCGGTGCATGATGGTCTGATCAATCTAGTGCACTTTGGTTCGCTTTTCATATATTGTTCGACGTGGATGGAGACATATTTAAACTTGGTCTCTAGAATTCCATCCGCGACTGCCTTGGAAATTCTTTTGAAAATTTTCAATCATCTTTGAACCACTTATTCGTATTCGATAATATCTTCTTCGAACTCTTTATTTTCGATTTTCGTCTATATTAGAAAGACAAACACTCTTACTTGATATCCCCTTAGTTGCCCACCATCTATTGCCAAGATAGTTAACCACTGACCAACCAATGTGACTATATCCCCGTTTCAGTTACCTTTTTCCTCTATCCTAAATTCATTATCGCAACCTTCTAATCGTCCTTGAAACATGAAAATGATTCAAAACATTTTCTTAACCATACCTTAAACCTAGATGACCATATTCGCTCAAGAAACCATCTCTCTAAATGTCTAAATTATTCTCTTTGACCTACTCAATTCTTTGTATTCTTAATTCGTGTTATCATAATTTATTACCTTAACTAGCGACCCTTCTTCAATTCCATAACCATGATGTATTTTTACAGATATCAAAATCACGATCTTCCAATGCATGTTTGTGTCGAATGTCATTTCTTCGCCTCCAAAATTTAATCGTATTTCGGTATTGATGAACTCTTTCTATCTCCCTACCCAAGCTATTCCTAAATTTCGAGTAAAATTCTTGTAAGTTGGGTAGGATGTAAAACCCTAAATTTCTACAATTTTTTAAAAATATGTATTGATTTTTGTACTTCGTATTTGTACGCCGCGTACGGTTTGCGTTTCATAAATTTCTCGTCAAGTGCGAATAAGTGCGAAGTACATATTTTATAAACATTTTAATTATATAGATGTAGAAAATATTTCAAAATAATAGATGATAAATATTTTATATTGCTTGAAGTTGAAAATGCGTCGCGTCGAGGATTGCCAAACTTTAATTTTTATTTTAAAAAAAGGCCATTTTATTTTATGGTACTAGTATAAATAGTAATTTAGAAAAAACTGTGTTTTATGTAAGTATTATTTTTGCATGCGAGTGTATATATTTGTATTTTCAAAATTAATTATTAACATTAATATATTATTTTGAAAAAGGTATATTAAATATGGATTGATTTAATATGTAATTAATTATGGTGATTTAAGTTGGAAAAAAATTATTAAGTTATTTAAATACAGATTAAATTAGAGGTAGAATCTATCTATATTGGATTATATTTGATTGAGTTACTTTTAAATCAATTTAAATTAAGTAGGGAAAAATCTAAGGGGAATTAAAACTCTTCTTAGTCTTTATCTAGATAAGACTTTTGTAAACCCCCGAATTTTTCAAAATAAATATTTGTGAAATTTTTGGATTTTAAATAACTATTATGACTTATTATATAATTTGTATTATTTTACATATATTTAGTATAGTGTTTATTAGTGAATTTAGTATAAAAATATATAAAGCTATTTTTCTAGTACATTAAGGATCTAAACTATTATACAATTTTTCTCAAAATTTTAGGATTTTTTCATATCTTTTATTACTTTTTACATGTTACTTATGTTGTACACTATTTACATAATATAGAATAAATGTCAATTTAGTATTAAATATTTCGGCTTGTATAAATGAGATTAGATGAAGGTTGTTTAAATAAATATTAACTCTATTATTATCTATAGTAAATTTTAAATAATGTTATAGAATTTAGATAAATATGAACTATTTTTAAGTTAATCATAATCCTAAGTCTAATAGGAAAGCATCCATATCTATATTTATAATAACAAAGTAACTCCTATCAATTTAAATCAAATCCTATCTAATTTAGGAGGTAAATCTGAAATAAATACCTATATATACCAAATACATTCCCTTCCTATCAACCATAATTCGAAATTATTTTCAGTCCATTAGGAACTCAAAAATTCGTCATCAGAATTCAGCCCCGCTTTTTAGTAGCAAGAGCAACTTGGAACGATGATATCTCCTAGCTCGGAACTCCGTTTCGCCTCCATTTTTTTTTGAAAAATCGTATCGAGGTAAGATTTCAGAAACATATTTTAAAAGACAAAATTCATTCTGTATATTACTGCAAAACTATTTGAGTATCTAGTATCCCAAAAATAAACGTGTTTCAGTATTTTGCGATTTCGGAGATTTCGGAAACGAAAATGCGATCATTTTAGTTTTTCGGAAAGCTGATACAAAAACCTATGCCATATCCTAACTTCAGTAAATAAATATAATAGGTGCAGTATTAATTATAATTAGATAATAGACTATTTTCAGCATCCGAAGTTGTTTCTACACCTTCTTTTTGTGCGTTGTTGTTGATTCGTCGCCAGACATCATCTTACCTCACTCCGGACATCAGGCAAGATACCTTGCCACCTTATTCTGTGATTTACATATTCTTATTTTTAGTTGTTATTTTTAGTATTTCTTATTTTTGTTATTATAAAACTGCGTCCAAGTCACACTTGGGTGCAAGCGACTCTATCGGTCGTTTTCTTGTTTTTGTTTTATCTTTGATTGACTTAGTCTAGTGACCACCCATTTGATGAGGGTATTGGTATATCTCATACGACCTTGACACCTACTTTACCATGTATTCAGTCACATATAGGACACGTACTCGTATAGTCGGCCGGCCACCGATACGTATGAGACGTAAGACAGTTATGAGTAATTGCCAATAGAATTGCATGCTAGTAGACTTGGCAGTTACTAGAGTTTCATATGAGCCATGGATGCGACAACACTAGGCATGGGGTGGGAAATAGTTCCTTAATGTATGGGCCACATATTCATTGCTATTACATGAAGCTCCGCTGGAGACGCAGGTTCACCTTACCATTACTGATTCCCTCTGACGTTCATAGAGCATTATGGACATTTTCTTACTGATTTCCTCTGACGTTCGCCGAGCGTTATGGACGGAGATGACTGGTTCCCGAAGGAATGGACGATGCCACAGCTATATAGCCCGAGTGCCATATGTAAAGGATTGTTCTTTATTGCATATTCACTATAGTACGTTAGGCCCTATTACATGCATCCCTTATTTTTTTATTATATATCACAGTTTATATGGCATGGTGTTTTTTGTATCTTGTTACGTCCCTCTGAGGACCTGGTTATCTCTCCAGGTGTGTGCTATTGTCATTCACAGGTATTCGAGTCGTGGCCGTGATCATCTCTATTTCTTCGAGGATGATTGCAATTGGATCGTCTTTGCTTCGCTCACCAAACTCATTTCATTTTTCATGTTTTCTTCCCTTACTTGTTGGTAGTGGATTTGTCTCCGCACAACATATGTACAAAAATATTTCATAGTTGGTTATATGATATCTTTTATTCTTATTTTATGGATGAGATTAGTTTACTCTTGGTTTACTATATTTTACAGCTCATGTATTCATACGAAGTTTTCCATATATTGGAGTATACTTCGTATATATGTAGCTGACATGTCTACGTACTTAGTCCTAAGTATTTTGGGACTGGGGCATTACAAGTGCTAAGTTGATTAGTATATGTAAAGGGTTCTTTACTTTAGAAGTTTGTCTCTGGCGCAAGTTAGCCACTGGCGCAGGCTGCTTATGTCTTGCTGAAGTTGATACTGGCTGGCGTCTGTTGAGATAGGGGCACAGGTCAGAAAGGTGTGGCACTTGTGTATCTGTATGAGATACTAGCAGTTTGCCTTGCTTGGATCTTGAGATGTGTAGGTTTGGAAGATCCTGAGTTGCATTCTTGGGAGTAGAGAGAATCCCTTTTTGTGCTGTACAACCTATTTCTGTGCGCTTGGCCTGGCGCAACTGGGTGACAAAAAGTTCAGTTTCGACAGAACTCACTTTCTTAGCAGAGATTTGATTATTTCTGTCAAGAAGAGTAAGTTTTGCCCAAAAGAACTTTTGTACTGATTGGCACAAGGGCGCAACCAGAGTTGTTTTCTGTCGAGTCAAGAACCGGGAAACAATGAGAAAAGGCCAAAGGGCATTTTTCTTTGTTCTGTGACAAGTCAGGAATAGATATATTCATTGCCAAGTTTATTTTTGGGGAAAAAGGGAGTAGCTAAAGAGCGTTTCCCTTTGTTTTGTGGCTGAGAGGCCATAGGCGCAGGTTGCGCAGGTTGAGGAAAGGCCAAATGGCGCTTTCTTTTGTTATGTTTGCATTCCCGCAAGATAGGTTCTTCTCAGAATTCAAAACTGGAGAAGAAAAGGTAGTAGCCAAAAGGCATTTTTCTTTGTTCAGAGGCAGTGGTTGGCAGAGAGACAATAGGCGCGGGTTCGCAGAAGTAGTGGTTGGTACTGTAGATGACTTGGGAGTCTATACAGTCACGCCTTGCCTTGACAGCAATTGAGGTGCGCCTAGTACCCCCAGCACTGATCATTGCTTCGTAGGCGGTTTGGCGACTTTAACGACTAAAGTCTTCTGCGTCTTGCCGATCGACGTAGTATCACATTGAGTTGTCACTTTCTCGTCGAAGAGAAAGTCGTCCCCAGCGGAGTCGCCATTTTATTTGTAAAAATAAAAGTTTAATTACAAACTAAGAAAAGAGTACAAGAGTACAATTGATTTTGGGAAGTATAACTATAGGAATCTGATCAGAAGATGATCACTTTATCCCTTGGACGAAGATATCGAAGACACAAGCCTCTAGAGAATGCAACGGTACTTTGTCAGAAGATTATGATCATTAGTGATGCTTTAAAACTGATTTGAAACTCTACTTATAGAGTTCTGAAATAACAATTTTCTGAGTTGCGCGCACTTCAGGTTGCGCGTCTTCTATCCAGTTGCGCGAATGGTTACTTGAACTGCAGGGGACGCATGATATTCTGTGAGTGAAATGTACTGGTCGTGGGCAGTGTAGTGGACACGTTCCACGTCATCATGCTTCTGAACAAAAGTTGATCGGGTGGCGCCAACATGCTAGGTGGCACGAGCGCACAACTTGACGTTTGGCGCCTTTGACTGGGTTCTCTGCTATGATGATTGATCCTTCGCTTCTTGATAACTTGCATGAGATAGCTATCAGCAATAATTGCAGCTGACAAAATCCTCGAGTGTCGCATTACGCTGGATTCGAATAGATTTTCTTTGACTGACGAGCTGTCAGAGCTGTCAGTAATGATGGCAGCCGTTACAGCTTCTCGAGGATGCTTGCCACGTAGAGCTCGCACACCCTGGATTAGGCGTAACCTAAGACTGGCTCAACCTAGTGAGATGGCAAACTTGATGTTGGCGCCTTGTTGAGAGGGGCTCCCATTGATTTTTAGGCTTCCATAAACATATTATATAAAAAATAGATATACAAAAATATAATACATATTCTAAACCAAAACTGCGTGCATTTAAAAATCATTATTTATAAAAAAAACAGACCCAGAGCAACCCTCCATTGAATTTCTAGATAATAACCAAGTCTAGATAATAACCATAAATTCATCCAGAAACATCCAAGTCAAGATAATAACCAAGTCAAGATAATAACCATAAACATCCAGAAACATCCAAGTCTAATCCAAAAATATGTCTACCGGAGACAAATTCGGTCAAAAGTAATATCATATAACTCTATGCTCTACGTTGGGGAAGATACCAGTCCCTCAGCCACACATAAGAAGGGTCCAGGTGATCAAGATCCGCTGTAGGAGCTGGGTGAATGGAATTCCTGGTGCCACTGCCTTCTGGTGCCAATTCCTCCGTCACAACAATCTCAGCTTTAGAAATCACTTCTTAATAGTAGGAGGTACCAATTCCTCCTTAACAATAGAAGATAGCACTTTTTCTTAACCACGATCTCTGCTTTAGGTATCACCTCCTCAGCAGCAGGAGGTACTACTTCCTCCTCAGTAGAAGGAGGTACCACTTCCTCCTCAGCAGCCATCTGTGCCTATCTCAAGCGACATACTCGGGTCATGGGTGCCACCTGGTAAGATTAATGGAAATTATAGATTAATTAGTAGTTAAACAAAATGACAGTACATTTCACAAGTCTAAATAGATGTTATATGACATTATTCGAGTATATTGTACGATGATGGATAGCCATTATTCGAGTATATTATACAAATAGATGCATATGGATGCACATGTTCATCAAAGTACCAACTCTTACTGATGCGTGAGTATCCGAGTTGTGATACGTGAGTATCCATATCCTGATTGATGAGTTTCTGTTTTATAATTTATGACTATCTAAAAACTAGTAGACATGTGGACAACTCTAATTTCAAACCCTATTAAATAAGTGTCGTCACGTGTTCAATGGCAGCTCTTCTCTGCAAAAAAAATTCTTCTGCAAGCCTTTTAAGGCTTTCAGAGTTATACCATATTTTTAAAAAATACTAGAAAAGGCCAAGAATTCTATTGTTTTCCTAGGATTTTTCGTTTTTTGTTTTTTTTAAACTTTTACTCCTTTCATTCTTTATCTTTTCTCCTATTTTTTGGGAAGCGGTATAACTCCAAAAGCCTCAAAAATGCTTATAGACGTAAAATTACTTTTCCAAAGAAGGAACATGGACATTTGACTCTTGGCTAACGGACACTTAACATAAGCGAAAATGATAGCTCTATCGTCATGTGTTCGTTGTGAGCCCACAAAAAATACTTGACCTTAGAATATCCAATATAAACACAGGTGTTGATAACACTTGACCCTCCAGACTCCAATATAAACATAGGTGTTGACGCCTTCTCTAGTTATTTGATATCTATAGGAATGAAATATAAAGTGCTATACTCTAGAGGGGGTGAATAGAGTAGGTAGCGAAAATTTAGCTATTAAAAATGTTAACAGCAGCAGATCACAGAATATATATCACAGATATATAAATAAAAGTAGAGAGCAAAGAGCAAACACAAACACAAGGATGTATACTAGTTTTTCTCTTGTGAAGACTAGTCCAGTCGGAAGAACTCTAGCTTCCAGTTGAAATCTACTATAGAAAAATATCGCAAGTTTTCATCCAAAGTCCTCGCGAGCTTTGATCCGAAGTACTCGACAAAATTCAATTGTGAAGTGTCTTTCTTCAATCAAGCCTCTGATTACAATCACTCTAAAACTTATAAACCGTACCATACTGGCAAATCGACTAGAGGATTGTAACTGGCTTGGGATTTGAAAATGAATAGCTTAGAACACTTTGGAAGAACGTATTAAGCTTAGAGAGAAGAGAAGAGAGAGGTATGTTGAAAAGAGAATTTTTTTATCTATTTATAGGTTTTCCAAAGGAGAATTCGGGCAGAATTCTTTGAGAGAATCTTAGCAAATAGTCGTTGCATCCGTAACTGCGGGATGGCCAAGTTCAAAATCCAACGGACACCAACCGAATTCGGAGCGAATTTGGTCCGAACTCAGGCCAAATTCTCTTGGTGTCCAGAGTTTGATTTTTAGGGTTTTTGTAAATCGGATTTCGGGCTTTTTGAAAAGTTAAGCAGTTTAGGAGCTTTTTGTAAATGGACTATTTTCAAAACAAGAATATTTTGAAAATATTTTAGGGTGCCTATTTGCTAGTACGACTCAGTGTACATCGTATTCCTAGACTCAATAAATAATAAAAATTACATTGACAAGGAAATACAGAGTCAATAGTAAACTGGCTTCATGTTTGAACGGTAGTTATCAGCAATTGTCCAGGTCGCCCTTATATCGAGACAAAGTTAGATCAATTATTAAAATTAGGTTTGACCATGACCAATATGCCAACAATCTTTCCTATTTTGATAATTGAAAACCTTAAACCGATATAACATCTCGATCTTTGATTTGAAAAGAATCTAAATTTATAAGGTACAGTTTTGGACTTGTATGTACTATTTCCTCAAAAAAATCATGTATCATACAAAAGATTCGGGCTCAAAGAAGTGACGGACTGCCTCATCCTCATAGCAATAGCCAGAGACAGTGGGATCTTGTAGAAGTGAATTGACATACAGACCAGTCTGGGCAAAATGTATATCCGTAAAGGATTTTGCCAGGGCCTGAAACCTACTAGCATCTCGAAACTCGTGTTCCCTCAATGTGTCAGTCACAAATGCTCGTAAAGAGTTGTGCTCATTCAGCTGAGCACGCCGTATATCAAATAGGTGCTGGTAGATACCCTCAAAAGACATAGGGTAATCCTGAGGAGATGGAGTGGTACATTGGATGAACAGAGGAGGAACAACTGCGCTATGACGAGATAGCTGAAGATACTTGGGCTCAGAGTCACGAGCACAAGTGGATAGATTAATGCCAAAATGCTGAAAGTTTATTGGGAGGATCATTGCGTAAGCAAGGTTTATGTTCCTTTCGCAACAACGACCAATCATCTGAATGATCGTCTTGGGGATAAAAAAAGAATCCCTTTACGAATATAATATAATACAGACATTTCAAGGGTAGTCACATCGTCCTTGGAAGTGGATTTGGGCAAGATAGTGGAGTAGACGATATGATACAATTCATAGAAAAATAAGTTAAAATGTACAACTTTAAAGTTTCCAGAACGAACTCGATCAGGAGAGCAGAGTTCATTTTGAAACTGTTTAAAGTTGTGCCTTCTGGAAATTCAAATTTCGTGATATCGTCAAGCGGAGCACCTTCGTTTGGAATATCAAGGATTTTTACTATTGAATTGAATATCAATTCCAGCAAAACGATTCTTAACAGTGAAAGTGTCAAAGGTGAAATTGCAATAAAATAAACAAATAACATTAGTTGTAATAGGGTTAAATGAGTGACAAGGTTGTGCAACCCTAATGCTCAAAAATGTCAAGTAGGACGGAAAATAGTTCACTTAATCGGTGCACCGGGGCTTATGTTACGAACCGAGAAATCTGCATACCATATTAAGAATTGTTCAAGGGTTTGGAAGAAAAACCCATTGAACGCCCCGTCGTTCGATTGGACAGGCGAAAAGAGTGATCCTTGGATTGGATCTGAAGACGAGGCCTCTTCGCTAGCCGCCGTCTTCTTCCTCTTAAAGGGGTTGAAGTTCTTAGGCAAGATTTCTAGAAATATATAAAAATTATACAATGTTATAGAGAGAAGGAGGAGGTTATACCTTCTGAAATTTGAGTATGTGGAGGAGAACGAGATTCTATGCACGAATCAAAAAATTTGGATTAAAAACTCCAAAAGACTTGAGAGAAATAGGATAAAGAAAATTTAGGGTTTGAAGCTCTCCAGCGGCTGCTATTGTGCTTTGAAGAGATGAAGGTGATGAATAGGAAGGGGCACATTCAAATCTGACTTAAAAGTTCTCGACACCAACAGAATTCGGGCCGAATTCGGTTCGAGTTCGCTTGGGGTTCTGTTGAGGTATTTTTGTGCAAACAAATATGTCACTTTATATTCATCAATCCATTTTCATTATTTAATTCAAAGTATAGTTATTTTAAATTTCAATTAACATAACAAATATTATTTTATGAATTAAATTTTGTTATGCAGCAACTATTTCAAATTAGCTGTAGGGTACTGTCCCAGCTAACGGAGATTCACCGGAGAATACTTAAGTACCATTTCGCTTCGACCTTGGTCGTGGTGACAGACAGACCCTTTGAAGGCTTGTCTCAAAAATAGATTTTACATAATGAAAAATAATTAATAAAATAAAATTATTTAATATTATTGACATCTAAAATTCCTAATTCTCGACGTAAATAATTGAAACGATCTTCCGCTAATGGTTTGTAAAGATGTCAACTAATTGGTTCTCTGTGTCTACATATTCAAGGTTTATATCTCCATTTGTTTAATGGTCTCTAAAAAATGATGTCAATCTCAATATGCTTAGTACGAGAATGACATACAGGATTCTTAGTCAATTAATAGTACTGGTGTTATCACAGAAAATGGGTATGTGTGAATACTGTAAACTAAAGTCTTCTAAGATTTTCTTCATCCACAAAATTTGTGCACAACAATGTCCTGCAGCGATATACTCAGCCTCAGTAGTGATAATGCGACAGAATTTTTTTCTTGCTAAACCAAAGACTAGAGGCTTACCTAGGAAATGACACATGTCGCTAGTAATTTTTCTATCTACTTTGCATCCAGCAAAATCAGCAGCCGAAAAATTAGTTAGGTCAAAGAACGTGGTTTTGGGATACCATAATCCGACAGAAAAAGTACCTTTAAGGTATCGAAAGATATGCTTAACTGCGCACAAGTGTGATTCCTTAGGGTTAGCTTGAAAACATGCACACAACAAACACTAAACATTATATCAGGACGACTAGCAGTTAAAATTAAATAAAGTAAACTACCAATCAACCTCGATACCTACGTATGTCGACCAGTTTGCCTTGATCATCAATATCAAGCTTGGTTGAAGTTGCCATTTGAGTGCCAATAGGTTTGACGGTTTCCAGATCGAACTTATTTAGTAAGTCATTTGTGTACTTGGATTGATTAATAAACATCCTATTGTTGGTTTGTTTGATTTGCAGTCCAAGAAAGAATTTGAGTTCTCCTATCAAGCTCATCTCAAACTCATTCTGCATACACTTTGACAAAGAGACTCAACAGTAGATCCAAAGATAATATCTGTAACCACCACTTTTCTAAAATAAGGGTATTTTGGTAATTATGTGATTTTTTTTTTAGATTAATTTATAATATTTTAATTGGTGTTGTGTTAGTAGTCGGTTTAATATTAGCTAACCACGATTAGAGACTAAACATGACATTAGAAACCTAATTACCTGTCACACTCATTTTTCTAATTAAGGACATTTTAGTCATTGTGCATTATTTTGAATTTATTTAAATTAATTAAATTGATTGTTGTGTAGTTTGGATTGGTGTTTTGGTAGGACCAAGTTGGTATAACCTTGGTCAACCTTGATTAGAATGTAATTAGATTATTATTGGCTTTTTAGATTTAATTTAGAATTTTATCTATTTTATAGAATTATTTAATAAATTTTTAAGTCATTTTTCATTAAGCCTTTAAAGCCTTTTTGTCATTGGACTTTTAACTTAACTTGAGAGGATGTTTGGCCCATGAGCAAACCATGATCCTAACCCTAACCCTAGTGGCCAGCCAACACAGCCCCGTTCCCTATAAATATACATGCATAGCCAAGACACCACTTTACAAACCCTAGTTTTCGAATTCTCCAAAAACCCTAATTTTCTCATCCGCACCGATTCGCGTCAAACAAATTGCGTTGCGACCGTGGGAAGGAGGAGAACTTGCTGGAGCATTGCTATGAAGGAGTTGGAGCCGTTTGCTCGGGAGAAACCGGTCGTCGAAGCGCTCGAGGATTCACTTTCATTCAGATTCCCACCTCAATAGGTAAACCTTATTCTACCATTGTTCCTTATGAAATTTCTATATTTAGCATCCATATAGGTACCCAGACCTATGCATGATGTTCGGTAGGATTGTGAGTTCGTTTGATAGCCGTATCGGACACGTGTCTGTCCTATAGAACACGTGTTCGACGAAATGCCACTTAGAACTGAAAAGTGTTATTTTTCGATTCTTTTCACGAATTCCTTGCAAATATTATTTGTAACAATTTTGAAGATGGATCTGAAATCGACACGATTTCAGTGTCCGAATCGGACACGGACACGCGTGCACGAGGCCCGTGTACGGTACCGTGCACGCCCTGCTGTCCGAGCGTCATAACTCGACGCACAGGGCTCCATTTTGTGTAAAATTTTATGAGCACATAGTGGCAACCTCTGCCCACATGCCAGTAAAATTTCATGATGTTTAGTGAAGCATGCGCAGAGAAATTGTGCGTTCACTATTCAGCCCGTACTGTGCATGCGGCTGAAAAGTACGCTGACACGGCCTTCGTACGCGGACACGGTGCGTCGAGGACCCATTCCAGGAGCATGAGTACAAATCCCTATACCTAGATACCAGGACTCGATCCCGAGTCGTGGCATGGCTCGAATCAAAGCCAAGAGACCCGACACGCGTCCACGGGCATGCAGACACGCGCGCGCGCGCGGGGGACTCGAGTGTCGTTGTGTCGTAGAGCGACGCGGTATCATGTAACGTGTCATTGACCTACCCGGGACCTACCTATCTATGTGCACGAGCACGAGGCTTCTGTATTGCATATGGCGTCCAATCGGGCGAAACGCACGTGCACGACATGCAATTCAGTTTTCCGATACGCACTCCGGACACGATACGGACACGGATTTGATCCCGTGAGTATCCAAACACGTCACACACATAGACACCTTTGTGTTTGCCAAGTTTCGTGAATTCTAGTTGTGTATATTGCATTTGGGTATTGAGTTGGTTTTCCGATTTTTTTAATATATATAATTGAATTATTTTTCATATTTCAAACTGCTGAGATTTAATTCATATTTTCTGAGTTATATCAAGTTATTAGATTCGGACTTGTGGGTTTTAGTCCCTAATTTTACTTTCAATTATTCCATCATATATATATATATATATATATATATATATATATATATATATTGTGTGTGGGGTGTGTGTGTGGTGTGTGTGTGTTGCCAAGTTTCATGAATTTAGTTGTGTAGATTGCATTTTGGGTATTGAGTTGGTTTTCGGATTTTAATTTATATATAATTGAATTTTTTTCATATTTCAAATTGCTGAGATTTAATTCATATTTTCTGAGTTTATATGAAGTTAGTAAGATTCTGGATTTGGGGTTTTAGTCCCATTTTACTTTCAATTTTCCATCATATATATATATATATATATATATATATATATATATATATATAT
>JANAVB010000195.1:2360510-2395510 GCA_029216955.1 Iris pallida
GACATAGTCATGTCGTTGTTCCCTCATAAATCATTCCAGGAATATTTGTTTGAATCCGGAGAAAGGTTATACAACCATCTGACAAACTGTGGTACCAGTCGTAAGCTGCACCTGCTAACGTTCGACGAAAACCCTAGTAAGTAGAGCATCATTTGGCTATAGTTGACCAGTCATTACCTTAAGTGATTGAGTATCCTCTCATTCTAACACCTATTCCTTATCTTTAATCGCAGGTGCACAGCAGTACAACTAATCGTCGTACTACCATGACTTTGCACAAATGCGAATCTCGACCTGTCACGCCCCAGAACCAGAATAGGAGAGCGGGGGCGAACATAGCCAGCTGCGTATATTGAAATGAAGTCCATCTCGCTATACGGTCACGGCTGTCTAGATATGAGGTTTACTACAAGCCAACAGTCTCTTAAGGTCGAGCCTACTGTCTCAATCTCAAGCAAATAATATAATTACAAGATGTTTGACCACCAAATATACAATAAAAGGCGTCCCAAATATTACATATCAGCTGATCATGAAGCTAGTCGTACAAATGCTAGGACTAGCAGAGTTAAGTCATACATGATCAACCCTAGGATTTGTTAATCATGTTTACAGCCCGTAGGCAGACAGTAAGTAAAAGTGCATCGAGCTAACAGGTGCTCGTCGGCTAAATGCCTCAAAAGAATAATTTTTACATCAGAGTGTGCGAAACAAAATAGAAAACCCACTCGTAGCCCGGGTTTCTTCTAGTCGCCACCATCGGGCTGGAGGTTCGGTAGATCCTCGGGTGCTGCTCCAAATCTGGCCACACAAAACCAGCTGGGTCAAACCCCAGAAAGGGCAAGTGCCACAAAGTAGGCCACGAAATAAGAACAAAAGCCAGCATATCAGAACATAAGAAATGAAAAAAACTACAAGTAATAAAGAGCACGTCAGGACAATAAACGACTAGGGACGTGGAACCATTCTGGAAACCAGGTTACAACCCGTAAACCAAACAAGGACCGGGGTTGTAACCCTTTGCCTGAATAGCTCCTTGTCTCTACCCAATTATTGTTAAAGCAAGTAAAACAATCATGTTCAGGAGTACTAGGTACAGGGACTAGACAAGACTTAAACAGGACTAGACATCATCCATTCACAAGCGGCCAAGCAATTACTACGGCTTACTACTTTAACTAACTAGGGTTGTCACAAGCCTAATTACTAACAAGATGCAATGAGAATTTTTCCCAGTCCCAAGCCCTGCAGACCATCCAGTTATCCTTCCGCGGGTTGAGAGTATGGTTGCGTACATCGCCCCGGAGACGATATACCCTTAGGTGACTTAGAGGGTGCAACACATGACAGTGCGCTAGAAATGTGCTCTACTCGTCGGCAAGCTACAAGTCCAATTAAAAGCGCCCAGATAACGAGATTGCCTGTGACTGGAAATTCTCCATGAAATATAGTTAGATCTAGTCATTAACCTAATCCATGTTCAGTACGAATCCCTGACGTGGGAAACCAGGGAGTCACGTCCTAGACATGATGATGCAAGACAAGACAAGTGGATTGCACAAGCAAGCAAGCAGGAGCACCCACGGTGTCAAGTTAATTATACGAGTCAAGTTAGCCATCGCAACAGCATGAAGATAAATCATGCCAGGGTACTTGTCAGGAGTGCGCCACAACGGACCACTATCATGTCAGGTTGGTCATGTCAGGAGTGCACCACTACGGGTCACTGTCGTGTTATGCTAGTTCCTTGTCATACCATGCCATGTGCAATAGTCATTCCAAACATATAAGTAAAATCAAGTTCATGAAAAAGGCGTAAGAATAAAATGGGCATAAAATATCTAATAAATATCAATATACAGGGCTATAGAAGAGCCAAGCTTAAGGAAAAATAAAACCAAATCTCCATGGTTGGACAGATTGCGCAAGGGTCCCTGGGGTCGGGTTGCGCAGGAGTGGATGGCGCAGGAATGGTTGGCGCAGGAATGAACTGCGCAGGAATGGTTGGCACAGGAATGAACTGCGCAGGAGTGGTTGGCGCAGGAATGAACTACGCAGGAATGGTTGGCGCAGGAATGAACTGCGCAGGAATGGTTGGCGCAGGAATGAACTGCGCAGGGGTGGAGTGCGCAGGGTCCAAGCGCGCAGGGTTAGATTGCGCGGGAGCCAACCACGCAGGGTGAGCTGCGCAGGGGGCTGAGCGCAATTCGCCAAGGGGCAAGCAGCGCGGTCGGCGTTGCACTAAAGAGCGCAGGCCGAGAGGGGATACGCAGTCCAGCACTGCGCTAAAGAGCGCAGGCTGCAGTCTGCTACTCCAGGCCGAGAGGAACTCTTCAAGAACACCAAAGTTAAATCTTCATATCTTTATCAAATCAAAACAAATCTGGATTTTCAAAGGTCTAACTTGAGTAAAATTGAATTCTTTTCCATATGGAAGCATTAAAACCCACAAAATCTCAACTAAAATAGATCAAAACCATGTAAATCCGAAAATAGAGAAACTTAGATCTAGAACAATGGAGACTCCAAATCATAAAATGCCAAGTTCTAAAGTTAATCTCCATGGCCTAATCTAGCTAATGGAAATAAAAAGTGGTTCTCATGTGGTGGTAAGGTGCACTTGCCTATGGGTGTTGGTGTTGTGTAGAGGAAGGAAGAAGAAGGAGATGGAGAAAATAAATGAGAGAATAAAGAGGAGAGAGAAAAGTAGGTGGAGTTTTAATGAGGGTGAGTTGTGTTGTGTTGAGGGTGGAGTGTAGGTTAAAGTGCTCCAATGCATTTTAAACCAAACCAAACCAAATCAAACCAATTCTCCTCCACAAAATCAAACCAAGTCATGTCAAAACCCGTTTTAACCTAAAATTCCACAAGTCGAGCCAAAATACAATTACAGGCCAGAATCTGAGAAAATAAAATACAGGTCCAAGGTACATGCAGGCTTAACCAAAATACGTGTTCTGAGATATGGGTGTTACAACTCTACCCACCTTAAAAGAATTCCGTTGGAATTTTAATTAAGAGGCTAGAGAGACGAGTGCAAGCCATATTAATCACATGCAAGCTATAACCAGGCAAGCCATCAGACAATCATACATGCAAGCAAGGGATGGAAGACATAAAGCATAAGGAAGACATTATACCTTACGAGTCAAACAGGTAGGGATATCGCGATCGGATGTCATCCTCACGCTCCCACGTTGACTCACCAAGAGAGTGATGACCCCAAGCAACACGGACTAAACTAATAGTCTTGTTCTTGAGTATCTTCTCTCCGGTCCAATATAGACACGGGCCTCTCTCATACGAAAGGTTGGTACCAACAACCTGTTCCGAATGGTCTAGGATGTGGCTCGGGTCTGGGACGTACCGTCGTAATTGGGACACATGGAATACATCATGCACCTCACTTAGCGACGGCGGAAGAGCAAGACAATAGGATACATCTCCTACTCGCTCCAGGATATCGAACGGCCCTATACCTAGGACTAAGCTTTCCCCGTACGCCAAAGCGAATGACGCCACGGTTAGGTAAGATCCTAAGGAATACATGGGCCGATAGAAAACTCCAAGGGACGTCGATGAGCATCGGCCCAATGCCGCTGGCGATCTTGGGCAACTCGAAGACGATCTCTGATCCTTCTGACCACTTCAACTGTCTGGGCAATCATCTCTGGACCGAGCATCTGCCTCTCTCCAACATCATCCTATGCTAGCGGGGATCTGCACTTCCTACCATACAGAGCCTCGAACGGAGCCATCTGGATACTGGCCTGGAAACTATTGTTGTACGAGAACTCCACCAGATGTAGGTGATCTTCCCACGAACCACCGAAGTCGAGGGTGCAAGACCTCAACATGTCTTCAAGAGTCTGGATTGTGCGCTCTGACTGACCATCTGTCTGCGGATGATATGCTGAACTAAACTGGAGATGAGTTCCCAAACTCTCTTGTAAGCTACGCAAAAAGTGTGACGTAAACCTTGAATCTCGATCCGAGGTGATACTGACGAGTACACCATGAAGCCTGACAATCTGTCTGAGGTACATCTCTGCCAACTGAGCCGTTGACTGTCCAACTCTGAATGGGAGAAAATGAGCCACCTTCGTGAGCCGATCAACTATAACGTAAATAGCATCTCGACCAGCTGAGGATCTAGGCAATCCAGTCACAAAATCCATGGTCACATGCTCCCACTTCCATTCTGGAATAGGCAAGGGCTGAAGAAGTCCAGCGGGCCTCTGATGTTCAGCTTTAACCTGTTGGCAAACCAAACACCGAGAGATAAACCAGGCTATCTCCCTCTTCATGCTATTCCACTAGAAGTGCTGACGGATATCACGATACATCTTCGTGCCATCGGGATGAATAGAATACTGCGAACTGTGAGCTTCTGCCATAACTTCCTGTCTGATATCTCTACTGGGTACACAAAGACGAGTGCCGTGCCGAAGTGTACCATCCTCGTGAATAAATAACTCTAGCCTTCTTCCAGCCTCATACTCTGCTCTGAGCCACTGAAGCTTGGAATCTGTAGACTGCGCCATTCGGATCCTCTCAACTATGCTGGACTGAACTTGTAGGCTGGTTATCAACGCCACGTTGGTAGGAAGAACCACTTCAATTCCCATCTTCTGAAAATCTGCCAATAACTCTGGTTGCGTCGTTAGGAAATAAACTCCAGCTCTCCGGCTCAATGCATCTGCTACAATGTTGGCCTTCCCTCGGTGATACTGCAAATCCACATCGTAGTCCACCAATAGTTCAAGCCATCTTCTCTGCCGCATATTAAGATCCTTCTGGGTGAAAACATACTTCAGGATCTTGTGATCAGTAAATATCTCCACTGTATCTCCGTACAAGTAGTGCCGCCAAAGCTTAAGTACAAATACTACTACTGCTAGCTCCAAGTCGTGGGTCGGGTAATTCTTCTCATGGTCACGAAGTTGGCGTGATGCATAAGATATTACCTTCCTATGCTGTATCAAGACACATCCCAATCCTCTGCCTGAAGCATCGTAATAAACTGTGAATCCTCCGGTCCCATCTGGAAGTGTGAGAATGGGAGCCATTATCAATCCTCGCTTCAACTTCTCAAATTATTCCTGACACTCTACTGTCCAAACAAACGGCACATCCTTACGAGTCAACTGGGTCATCGGCGCTGAAATCCTTGCACAATCTGAAACGAATTGCCGGTAGTAGCCGGCCAATCCAAGGAAGCTGCGAACCTCTGCCACTGAACTAGGTGCTGGCCAAGTCTCGATAGCCACAATCTTCTGGGGATCCACTTTCACTTCTCCTCGAGTAATGATATGACCCATGTACGAAATACGATCGAGCCAGAACTTGCATTTGCTGAACTTGGCGTACAACTGGTGCTCTCTAAGCGTCTGAAGGACGATTCTGAGATGCTGCTCATGCTCTACTTCGCTCTTGCTGTAGACCAAGATATCATCTAGGAACACGATCACGAACTGATCCAGATAAGGCATAAAAATGCGATTCATGAGGTCCATGAATACTGCTGGCGCATTGGTCGCTCTAAAGGGCATAACAAGGAACTTCCAATGTCCATACCTCGATCTAAACGCTGTCTTGGGATGTCCTGCTCTCTGACTTTGATCTGGTGGTTATCCTGATCGCAAGTCTATCTTCGAGAATACTGAAGCCCTCTGAGTTGATCAAACAAGTCATCTATCCTCGGGAGAGGGTATTTGTTCTTGATTGTCACTGAGTTCAAGGTACGATAATCTATACATAACCTGGACGTACTATCCTTCTTTTCATAAGAAGCACCGGGACTCCCCAAGGTGATCCACTTGCACGAATGAATCCCTTGGTCCTGAGTTCTTCAATCATCTTGTACAAAATCTCCAACTCCGAAGGTGCCATTCTGTAGACTCTCTCTGATACTGGTGCTGTCCTGGGGATCAAGTCTATAGTGAACTCGATCTCCCGCTCTGGCGGTATCCCTGGAAGTTTCTCTGGGAAGACGTCTGGAAACTCTTCAACTATCCGGGGCAACTGCACTGCTGCTACTGCCATCCGCAATACTAGGGAGGATGGCTCCATCGCGCCTCTGGAAAATGAAAACTCTGGCTCACCTGGAATGCTAAAAACAACTCTGCCAACATGGCAGTCTATCCTAGCATACTGGTTCCTCAACCAATCCATGCCTAGGACTACATCATAGTCTGCCATAGGGAATTCTATAAATCTAGCGGGGAACTCTCTTCCGCTAACTACGATCCGACACGAGGAAAACACTCGATCTACCCCCACAAGACCATTACCAGTAAGTATATTGAGCCTCACTGATAATGACTCGGGCTCCAATCCTATCCGTGTCGCGAATCGTACAGACATGAATGAATGCGATGCACCAGAATCAAATAATACTGAAGCTGGAAAGGAGTTGACGAGAATAGTACCTGCCACTACCTCACCTGGTGTAACTTCTTCTTCCATAGCTATCATCATGGCCTGACCTCTAGCTGCGGGTCCCCTCTGCTGGAAACCTCTCTGCCTGCTCTGCACTGGAGCCTGGGCACACTGGCTGGAATGCCTGAGCCTGAGGCAACAATGGCCTTGGGTACTGCTGCTGCTGCATGGGTGCTGGTCCCCTAACCGATGGACTAGTTAGGTTGGAAGAGGACGAACTACCCCTATTCGGGCAGGCTCCTATCTGGTGATCTGCCGCTCCACAAGCTAGGCACAATCCTTGCCCTACGACAATCTGCCACTATATGGCCTGGCTTCCCACAATGAGAACATCCCATCGCGGAAGTCTGCTTCTGCTTCTGCTACTGCGGGTACGTCGGGGTTGAATGCTGAACCGACGTTACTGAGGCCGCCCGCCTCGGAGTTCCAATGGTCAAACTTCTAGCTGCTGGGGCTGGAGCTGATGATTGGTGCATCTGACTGTGGGACCGCTTCCTGCCTCCGATCCTATCCACGATCCGCTGGGAGGTGTACTCATGCCTCCTAGCTGCCTCAATACTGTATCGAACGTCTGGTGCTCGAACTGCTCGACTGCCAACAAGATCTCCAAATGCAGCCCCTGCTGGAACCGCTGGGCCCTATCAAATTCGATCGCCACCAAGGTGGGGGCAAACCTACTGAGCCTAGAAAACTCAGTCGCGTAGCCATCGACTGTTCTGCCTCCTTGCTTCAAGTTGGTGAATCTGGTCTGCAGGTCGTACCGAGCCACAGCATCGAAATACTTCATCTGGAATCTCTTTCTAAATACTGCCCAAGCAATGGGTGCCACTAATCCCATGGCTTGCGCTGCCCACCAACTGCGAGCTAAGTCCAGCAACTACAGGCGTACCACCGCCACCTTCTCATTCTCAGGTGTCATGGCTGCTTCCAGAACCACCTCGGTATCCTGAAGCCATGCATCCGCGGCAATCACATTCTCGGTGCCGTCGAAGAAGGGAGGGTTCAATCGCTTGAAGCTGTTCGCCGCCTGGTTCCCTGGATGTCCGCTCGGGTCAAAACATCTTGAACTGTCTGGTGCAGGGCGTCGCTTCGACGATCCTGGGAAGCTATCAAAGTTCTGATGAAGCCTACTAAGGTACCATCATCTGGCTCTGCGGGCTGGACGGGCCGAACTGGTGACTCTCCTCCAGTAGGCACAACTCTGGAGGCTACCCCGGAATGCTAGGCTTGATCTCCGGGTTGCTACGGGTCCACGGGAGGTGCTCCTCCTTGCTGATCGGCAGGGTCAGGTACAGTGCCGCTGAGGAAGACGACACAGGGAAACAATAAGAAAGGACCAGGACAGATCAACGATACAAGCATGAAATCAGGGCAAGAATTTCAGGGATTTGAAAATACGGGCGGAGATCAAGGGCGAATACTGATTGAGACATCTATTCGGTAAACCCTCACATTTCTTGATTGACAAGACCTGCATGGGCCACCACTTAAACCATGGCACGCCCCAGAACCAGAATACTGGAGAGCGGGGGCGAACATAGCCAGCTGCATATATTGAAATGAAGTCCATCTCGCTATACGGTCATGGCTGTCTAGATATGAGGGTTTACTACAAGCCAACAGTCTCTTAAGGTCGAGCCTACTGTCTCAATCTCAAGCAAATAATATAATTACAAGATGTTTGACCACCAAATATACAATAAAAGGCGTCCCAAATATTACATATCAGCTGATCATGAAGCTAGTCATACAAATGCTAGGACTAGCAAGAGTTAAGTCATACATGATCAACCCTAGGATTTGTTAATCATGTTTACAGCCCGTAGGCAGACAGTAAGTAAAAGTGCATCGAGCTAACAGGTGCTCGTCGGCTAAACGCCTCAAAAGAATAATTTTTACAACAGAGTGAGCGAAACAAAATAGAAAACCCACTCGTAGCCCGGGTTCCTTCTAGTCGCCACCATCGGGCTGGCGGTTCGGTAGTTCCTCGGGTGCTGCTCCAAAATCTGGCCATACAAAACCAGCTGGGTCAAACCCCAGAAAGAGCAAGTGCCACAAAGGAGGCCACGAAATAAGAACAAAAGCCAGCATATCATAACATAAGAAATGAAATAAAAGTAAAAGTAATAAAGAGCACGTCAGGACAATAAACGACTAGGGGTAGAACCATTCTGGAAACCAGGTTACAACCCGTAAACCAAACAAGGACCGGGGTTGTAACCCTTTGCCTGAATAGCTCCTTGTCTCTACCCAATTATTGTTAAAGCAAGTAAAACAATCATGTTCAGGAGTACCAGGTACAGGGACTAGACAAGACTTAGACAGGGCTAGACATCATCCATTCACAAGCGGCCAAGCAATTACTACGGCTTACTACTTTAACTAACTAGGGTTGTCACAAGCCTAATTACTAACAAGATGCAATGAGAATTTTTCCAGTCCCAAGCCCTGCAGACCATCCAGTTATCCTTCCGCGGGTTGAGAGTATGGTTGGGTACATCGCCCCGGAGACGATATATCCTTAGGTGACTTAGAGGGTGCAACATGACAGTACGCTGGAAATGTGCTCTACTCGTCAGCAAGCTACAAGTCCAATTAAAAGCGCCCAGATAACGAGATTGCCTGTGACTGGAAATTCTCCATGAACTATAGTTAGATCTAGTCATTAACCTAATCCATGTTCAGTACGAATCCCTGACCGTAGGAAACCAGGGAGTCACGTCCTAGACATAATGCAAGACAAGACAAGTGGATTGCACAAGCAAGCAAGCAGGAACACCCACGGTGTCAAGTTGATTATAAAAGTCAAGTTAGCCGTCGCAACAGCATCAAGATAAATCATGCCAGGGTACTTGTCAGGAGTGCGCCACGACGGGCCACTATCATGTCAGGTTGGTCATGTCAGGAGTGTACCACTACGGGTCACTGTGTTATGCTAGTTCCTTGTCATACCATGCCATGTGCAATAGTCATTCCAAACATATTAAGTAAAATCAAGTTCATGAAAAAAGGCGTAAGGATATAAAATGGGCATAAAATATCTAATAAAATATCAATATACAGGACTATAGAAGAGCCAAGCTTAAGGAAAAATAAAACCAAATCTCCATGATTGGACAGATTGCAAGGGTCCCTGGGGTCGGGTTGCGCAGGAGTGGATGGCGCAGGAATGGTTGGCGCAGGAATGAACTACGCAGGAATGGTTGGCGCAGGAATGAACTGCGCAGGAGTAGTTGGCGCAGGAAAACTGCGCAGGAATGGTTGGCGCAGGAATGAACTGCGCAGGAATGGTTGGCGCAGGAATGAACTGCGCAGGGGTGGAGTGCGCAGGATCCAAGCGCGTAGGGTTAGATTGTGCGGGAGCCAACCGCGCAGGGGTGAGCTGCGCAGAGGGCTAAGCATAATTCGCCAAGGGGCAAGCAGCGCGGTCGGCGCTGCACTGAAGAGCGCAGGCCGAGAGGGGATGCGCAGTCCAGCACTGCGCTAAAGAGCGCAGGCTGCAGTCTGCTACTCCAGGCCGAGTGGAACTCTTCAAGAACACCAAAGTTCAAATCTTCATATCTTATCAATCAAAACCAAATCTGGATTTTCAAAAGGTCTAACTTGAGTAAAATTGAATTCTCTTCCACATGGAAGCATCAAAACCCAGAAAATCTCAACTAAAATAGATCAAAACCATGTAAATCAAAAATAGAGAAACTTAGATCTAGAATAATGGAGACTCCAAATCACAAAATGCCAAGTTCTAAAGTTAATCTCCATGGCCTAATCTAGCTAATGGACAAATAAAAAGTGGATTCTCATGTGGTGGCAAGGTGCACTTGCCTATGGGTGTTGGTGTTGTAGTAGAGGAAGGAAGAAGAAGGAGATGGAGAAAATAAATGAGAGAATAAAGAGGAGAGAGAAAAGTAGGTGGAGTTTTAATGAGGGTGAGTTGTGTTGTGTTGAGGGTGGAGTGTAGGTTAAAGTGCTCCAATGCATTTTAAACCAAACCAAACCAAATCAAACCAATTCTCCTTCACAAAATAAAACCAAGTCACATTCAAAACCCGTTTTACGAGAAAACCCAAAATTCCACAAGTCGAGCCAAAATACAATTACAGGCCAGAATCTAAGAAAATAAAATACAGGTCCAAGGTACATGCAGGCTTAACCAAAATACGTGTTCTGAGATATGGGTGTTACACGACCTGCATGGGCCACCACTAAAAACGTGTCATGACCCGCACCCAGTGTAGGGCACAAGAAGTGGGTTATGTCCATCCTACGCCGTAGTGTCGACGGTAGAATGCTGTTCTAGGTCACAATTAAAACTAAATACAATATGATATACTCCCCGTACGGAGGACAATCACAGCAGGATACAACTCAATCACCAAAACTAGAAGTAGCACGATAAGATAACTATGAATCCACAAGAGAAGTACAACAGAGAGAAATAATCTCGGTGTTATCAATACCAACTCAAACAAGCAAAAAATAAATACAACTCAAGACAACTAAAATAAAATAAGAAAAACTCTAGCTATCTACTCCAACCTCTACTGTGTCTCCTCTATGCTAGCAGGTAACCTCCAACCTATCTGTAAAATTTATCAACATGTCCAGTCAGGACAGGAGCGAGCACAATACATCTCACGCAGTTCATATCATGTCAAAGATAATAATCATGCAATAGAGTAAGATACATGAATAACTGAAAGAATGTACATGAAGTAAAGAGATAACTGTAATGGAAATATCTACTATAAGTTAGGAACTGTAAGTGACTAGTGAATCAGAGTACAAGATAGACATGTGAATGGCTGGGGACTGATTCATGATTATATTACGAAATTGATTCATGATTACACTACTTGGGATTATTTACATGATCATTTCTACTCCCCCATCCCCAATCAATATACATAGATCCAGACAAGTTATGTTAAGATTCATGATCTCACTACCTCATAAATGAGAGCACGTGAAATTGATTCATGAGGGCTCTATGAACATGAGAGTACATGAATCACAAGAGTATACATGAATAGTGAAGCATGGAGATACATGATATAAGTGAAACACACATGACATAAAGTATCTCATGCTCCTGAGGGGGATAACATCTCATAAAAAGATCCATATAGTACCAATCCGTGTTACCAACGTGACAGCATCAAGTAAGTAATCTAGAGCAGGAATATAAGTTCTAGCAAGTATGAAACGGTCAGAGAATGTACTCGCCTGATACCCTAACAACTGATATGAAAAGATGGCCAACTGGAGTCACAGAGTCCTAGTTAGAGTAACACAGGTAATAAAGAGTTTAATTTATATGGTAATTGAAATTATAATGCAATCTACATGAGTCTAAGTCAATCTAGGTTAAAGTAACTCTTGGTCAACTCTGGTCAACTATAAAGTCAAACTAGGTCAACTCTAGTCAACTGTGGTCAAACTAGCTAGGGTTGGGTCAACAATGGTCACCTAGTCTAGGTTAGTCAATTCTAGGTCTAAACAAACTAAGTATATGCAAATCAAGTATCCAAGATAGCTACTAACTCATAGCCTAAGTCACTTGCTAAACCAAGCACAAACTAAGCCATAAGCTAACAAGGCACACAAACTTAGTCATATAATATATATATATTATTCACATTCACATATTCATATACATAGATATATATAGGATAGCTATATATATAGGCACATACATATATATAGAGAGAGAGAATGAGAAGTAAAAGAGTAAGTGAGTGTGTGTGTGTTTGGCATGTGTGTGAAAGGATATGTGTTAATGTTCTCAGATTTAGTGATAGGTAGGTGTATGTGACATGGGATACATGGTGTCAAGGGTGTATGAATGCATGTGTGTAAAAGGTTATAGGTTAACTCAGTTTATAGAAATACATACATACATACTTACATTACATACATGCATACATACATATCATGTATACATACATACATATATTACAAACATGCCTACATACATATCATATATGCATACTTGCATTCATTCATGCACCTATACCTACATACGTAAATGCATACATACATATTTGAATACATTATATACTTGTATACATTATATTCATATATGCATACTCTACATTATATTACTTTCATTCCTGCGTATATGCATACATATAATATATGCATACAAACTCATATATTTAACTCAAAATATATGTGAATACATACATTACCTTAACACATATATATATATATATATATCATTCATTCATATCCCATATACATGCATACTTCAGTTCATGCATTATATCCATTCACATATCATTAAGTTGCATGCATATACTTATTTTTATTATATACATGTCATTCATACATATTACCTACTTACATGCATCTATACATTAAATACATTGTATGCAACATGTAAAAAATAGAAGAGGGAAAAAAAGGGAAAAAAACTGAAATGGAAAGGGAAGGGAAGGAAAAATGTAAGGAAAAAGAAAACTGTGGACATATACATGCTTGCATCATATATTCTACATTACTATACATGCTATCATTATATTGTATTACATTATGTATACATTATGCATTCATATCTAGCATTTATTATATACTTTCATGCATACAATGTATATCATTCTTTTATTCATGCATTTATGTTTTGCTTACATACATTATATTGATTGCATTCCTACATGCTTGCATTCAACCATATATATATATATATTAATGTAAAGAGGATACATATCATATATATATCATTTCATTCATCTAATATATCATGCATTACATACTCTACATTGATTTAATATCCATACTACATAGGCTCATAGGTTACACAAAATGCCTATGTCGTATAGTCACTCTTCTACTTAAACCAATACTGTACCAATTGGACCTTTACTAAATTCTAGGATTAACGTATGTCGTAGCCCTTTGTGTTAGCTTTCCAAAACTTCAAACGGATCTCATTTTCGTGTCCGAAAGCTCACGGAATCGCGAAAACATCAAAACGCGTTTGTCTTTCGGACAGTTGATACTTAAATAGTTTTATAGAAAGTTCCAGAATGAATTTGGCTTATTAAAAGATATATTTGGAAAGCTAACTTTGACATGGTTCTTTTAAAAAAAGGGAGGTTAATTGGAGTTCTAAGCTAAAAGTTATGATATTTCTAAGTTGCTTTGGTTAATAAAAACGTGGGTGAATATTATGACGAATTTGAGTTGTTTTGGACCAAAAAAAAATACATGTAGGCCAAGATACTTTGATACCAACATAGGTATCCAAATGAAACTCATTCTAAGCATCCTAACTAAGATCAATCCACTCTCTAACCATTCTAAAACTAAATTTAAGTATCTATTTAAACTATTATCATACATACATACACATGGGGTGTCCTAATTTGGGATCTATCAAGTAGGACACAAGACACATATCTAAAATCCTCAAGAGAGCTCCAAATGGTATCAAATTTGAATCTAAATAGGGTACATGTATGGGGGTGGATTCTATTGATTCAAAACTAACTAATATGCATGGAAAATCAATTTAGAGGGTTGGTTTTACCTATTGGGAGTGGAATCCCAATGATACTCCCAAGGACACGGCTCCGACACGAAGATCTTCCAAAAAGGACACTCCTCCTTGCACTTTGCTCCAAATCTTTGCTAGCACCCTCCCTTGGTAGTATGAGAAGGTTGGATGGATGTTTTGGTGGAGGGATGTAAGGATTTGGAGATCAAATCAAAAAGGGAAGCTCTCTAATTTGGGGAAGAACACTTTGTGAAAGAAAAGAGGCAAGATGGAATAAAATAAAAGGAATGGAGGCTAACCTACCTATAGTGGCTGCCATTAGATGAATTAGGGTTAGGTTTTAGATGTAGATGAGTGGCTAGGGCTTGTCCACCCAATTTCAAGTCTTCCTATTGGTTCAATTAGTCCTAAGGCTTTCTTTTTCACAAATATCCTAAGGGATAAATATCCTACTTAGAAATATCTAGATATTGTTAATCTTGTCATTTACTAGGTTATCCTAATCAAGATAGTAAGCTCAAGGCTAATCTAGATTAGGCTAAGATTCTAGGTCAAGTCTCAACTAAACAATTAGCACATACTTAATTAATACAATTTACAATTTCACAAAATTGTCAAAATGACCAAAAATACTCTTAGGCTAAAAAGTAGTAATATGACATTCTAATCACATGACTAGGCTTCCCATGGTCATGATTAGTCTCTAGGCTTAGCAATTCTAGGGTTACACTAGTTAACCATCAAAATCATATTTCAATATTTAAATAGTTTTAAATTAATTAAAAATTAGTAAAAATCATAACATGAGTTAAATCTTATTATTGATTAATCAAAATTATAAAAGTTCAAAATTACCCTCATTTTAGAAAAGTGGGTGTTACATTACAGATGGATGAGATGGATTTGTGATCTTTCACTTCTGTTTAAGAAGTTCACGGAGATCGGTTACAACAACAGGACGATAAGAAGTCGGAGGAACATATTCTTTAATGATGTTAGGAACATGATTGTGATTCTTGAGATATCATGTTCTTGAGTGTACAATGAAGTGCTATAAAACCCCTAAATTTCAACTACGATTTTTTTAATAAATATGGTATTAATTTTTGTACTTCGTATTTGTACGTCGTGTACGGGTTTACGTTTCTTAAATTTCTTGTCAAGTGCGAATAAGTGCGAAGTACATTTTTTTATAAAATGTTTTAATTATATAGATGTAGAAAATATTTCAAAATAATAGAAGATAAATATTTTATATTGCTTGAAGTTGTAAATATGTCGCGCTGAGGATTGCCAAACTTTATTTTTTATTTAAAAAAGACCATTTTATTTTATGGTACTAGTATAACTAGTAATCTAGAAAAACTATATTTTATGTATGTATTATTTTTGTATGCGAGTGTATATATATTTGTATTTTTGAAATTAATTATT
This sequence comes from Iris pallida, assembly GCA_029216955.1. Taxonomy (NCBI): domain Eukaryota; kingdom Viridiplantae; phylum Streptophyta; class Magnoliopsida; order Asparagales; family Iridaceae; genus Iris; species Iris pallida. The sequence goes on from JANAVB010000195.1 coordinate 2,375,884, forward strand.
ATCATTAATATATTATTTCAAAAAAGGTATATTAAATATGGGTTGATTTAGTATGTAATTAATTATGGTGATTTAAGTTGCAAAAAAAAATATTAAGTTATTTAAATACAGTTTAAATTAGAGGTAGAAGCTATCTACATTGGACTATATTTGATTGAGTTACTTTTAAATTAATTTGAATTAAATAGTGGAAAATCTAATGGGAATTAAAACACTTCTTAGTCCTTATCTAGATAAGACTTTTGTAAACCCCCGGATTTTTCAAAATAAATATTTATGGAATTTTTGGATTTGTAAATAACTATTTATTGACTTATTATATAATTTGTATTATTTTACATATATTTAGTATAGTGCTCATTAGTGAATTTAGTATAAAAATATATAAAGCTATTTTTCTAGTTGATTAAGGATCTAAACTATATTATAAAAAATTTCTCAAAATTTTAGGATTTATTTCATAACTTTTATTACTTTTTACATGTTACTTGTATTGTAAACTATTTACATAATATAGAATAAATGTCAATTTAATATTATATATTTCAGCTTGTATAAATGAGATTAGATAAAGGTTGTTTAAATAAATATTAACTCTATTTATTATCTATAGTAATTTTAAATAATGTTATAGATAATTTAGATAAATATGAACTATATTTTAAGTTAATCATAATCCTAAGTCTAATAGGAAAGCATCCATATCTATATTATATCATAACAAAGTAACTCCTATCAATTTAAATCAAATCCTATCTAATTTAGGAGGTAAATCTGAAATAAGTACCTATATATACCCAATACATTCCCTTCCTATTAACCATAATTCAAAATTATTTTTAGTCCAATAGGAACTCAAAAATTCGTCATCAGAATTCAGCCCCGCTTTTTAGTAGCAAGAGCAACTTGGAACGACGATATCTCCTAGCTCCGAACTCCTTTTTGCCTCCTATTTTTTTAAAGAAGGGTATCGAGGTAAGCTTTCAAGAAACATATTTTAATAGACAAAATTCATTCTGTAGATTTTTGTAAAATTGTTTGAGTATCTAGTGTCCCAAAAATAAACCTTTTAGTATTTTTGCGATTTCGGGAGATTTCGGAAATGAAAATGCGATCTGTTTTGTTTTTCGGAAAGCTGATACGAAAACCTATACCATATCCTAATTTTAGAGTCTATTAAATAAATATAATAGGTGTAGTATTAATTATAATTAGATAATAGACTATTTTCAGCATCCGAAGTTATTCTTACACCTTCCCCTTTGTGTATTGTTGTTGATTCATCGTCAGAACATCATCTTACCTCACTCTGGACATCAGGTAAGATATCTTGCCACCTTACTCTGTGATTTATATATTCTTATTTTCAGTTGTTATTTTCAGTATTTCTTATTTGTTGTTATAATAAAACTGCGCATCCAAGTCACACTTTGGTACAAGCGACTCTATCGGGCGTTTTCTTATTTTTGTTTTATTCTCTTGCATTGACTTAGTCTAGTGACTATCCATTTGATGATGAGGTATTGGTATATCTCATACGGCCTTGACACCTACTTTATCATGTATTGTGAGTCACATATAGGATACGTACTCGCGTAGTCGGCCGGCCATCGATACGTATGAGGCGTACGACGGTTAGGAGTAACTGCCAATGGAATTGTATGCTAGTAGACTTGGCAGTTACTAGTGATTCATATGAGTCATGGATGTGACTCCACTAGGCATGCGGTGGGAAGAACAGTTCCTTGACGTATGGGCCACATATTCATTGCTATTGCACCTGAAGCTCCGCTGGAGACGCAGGTTCACCTTACTATTATTGATTCCCTCTGACGTTCATGGAGCATTATGGACATTTTCTTACTGATTCCCGCTGACGTTCACCGAGCGTTATGGACGGAGACGACTGCTTCCCGAGGGAAGGGACGATGCCACTACTATACAGTCCGAGTGCCCATATGTGAAGGATTGTTCTTTATTACATATTCACTATAGTACGGTTAGACACCCTATTGCATACATCCCTTATTTTTCTATTATATATCAAAGTTTATACGGTATGGTATTTTCTTGTATCTTGTTAACTCCCTCTGAGGACCTGGTTATCTCTCCAGGTGTGTGCTATTGTCATTCACAGGTATTCGAGTCGTGGCTGTGATCAACTTTATTTCTTCGAGGATGATTGCAATTGGATCGTCTTTGCTTCGCTCACCAAACTCATTTCATTTTTCAAGTATTTCTTTCCTCACTTGTTAGTAGTGGATTTGTCTCCGCCCAACATATTGTACAAAAATATTTTATAGTTGGTTATATGATATCTTTTATTCTTTATTTTGTGGATGAGATTAGTTTACTCTTGGTTTACTATATTTTACAGCTTATGTATTCATACGAGATTTTCATATATTGGAGTATACTTCGTATGTATGCAGCTGGCATGTCTACGTACTTAGTCCTAAGTATTTTGGGACTGGGGCATTACATATTTTTATGGTGGCCCATGCAGGTCAAGTTTATCACTTCGGTTACGTTATTGTACTGATGTGAGCCTGCAGATAGGATTAGAGTCTGGGATCTCATCCATATACTTGACATTCTTTCTTGACTCTAAACTTTGAACTCTCGTTTGCCTCCCTTGATTGCATCTTGTTTGACCCCTTTCTACCGTGAATCCTTACTTTCTCGTGTTTAATGTCGGTTAGGAAGATGACTACACTAGTATATGCTCATAGGTCAAACACGTGACTAGAAAGATTACATTCACAATTAGTATATATTGAGGTCTTATTTAAGATATAGAGGCATTTATTTTTCTAAAAGTATGATCTTAAGGATTAGTTAATTTTAAGTTGGATAGTAGCAATATTACCAACTTTGAGGACAGAGAGAATTTTATCTTGAGACTACTAGGAGTATTCACCAAAGGATTGATAGAAGATTGAGTAAAATCTTTGATTTTGAAGATTTAGAAAATATTTATGATTTTTGGGTTATAGCTATTCATATCTTTTGAGGATATAAAAGAAAATTTTAAATTTTGAACTGTGTCATACGATCTATGATTGATAAATTTATTTAGATTTTGAGTTTAATATTTCAATTGTGAGAAAAAAATTCTTTATATTTTGTCGCATAATTCACGATTGATAAGATTATCTAAATCTTGAGTTTAAAGTGTAGATTTATAATATTGCAATTTTGTGAAATATTTATTAAGAGATATGATAAAGCTTATTATGAGATTGATTAGAGGAATCTAATTTTTTTTATGTTATGATGGATGACCTCAACCGACTAGAGAATAAAAAAGTTTAGTTTGTGCATATTGGAGGGAATATATATATATATTTTTTATATTGGAGGGAATATATATATATATATATATATATATATATATATATATTATATATATATATATATATATATATATATATATATATATATATATATATATATATATATATATATATATATTTTATCAGAATACTATATTTTATTGATAATCGTGAGTCCCAACTCAGGTTACAAAACTGGATGCAAAGCTCCTATTACAAAAGATAAAACTCGACAAGCTTTAAACATCAAAAGGAAATGGAGCATGGGAACACTTCACCATTGCTTTCTTAATTTGCCTTTTAACTTTGAAAACCAGTTGATCACTCCCATAACCATAATCTTCATATCTCCTTTTACTTCTGTTTTTCCACAAAACCCACACAATCGCTCTAGCAGTGATGTTCTTGATGTGTTTGTCGCCTCTAGACCAAATCCTTCGTAGTCTCTATTCAATTGAGGAATTTCCTGTATGTAAATTGAGAGAGAGCATAAATACTTCCAAACCTCATCTGCTAAGGCACCTTCAGATAGCACATGGCTAGTAGACTCCACATCAGGAACCAAACAGCAATGGTAAGCCGAGGCAAGATGAAAGCCGAGTTTCTGAATAACATCATCAGTAGGAAGTCTCTGCCATAAAATGCGCCATAACAGTATCGACCACTTTGCAGGTATACACGATCCCCATATGTGCTTGAATCTCCTGTCAGTATCATAATGAGTTCTGATACAATCCCATGCTGACGTTATAGAGAAAACTCCAGCTCGACCCGGACTCCAGATATAATTTTGAAGTCCTTCATGATCGACTTCTAATACAATGTGCTGATCTTCCAATTCCCGTCCCTTGATGAGTCGTTTCCAAATATGTGAAGCATGCTGTGTAATAATAGCCTGAGATGGGTGAGTTGTAGGAAAATATTTGGCTTTCATAAAATTGATCCAAAGAGGTTGTGAAGATCTAAGCTTCCACCAAAGCTTGACAGTGAGTGCATCCATGACATCTTGCAGTCTACAGAGACCAAGCCCTCCTTCTTCCTTAGGGGTAGTCACTTTTGACCAAGAAACCCATGACCTCTTATCATGGCCATTCGAAGAGCCCCATAGAAAGCTCTGAAACATATCTTCAATCCGTTTTATCACACTAACAGGAGGATTACATGCTGCCAGGGTATAAACTGGGATCGATGTGAGAACCAAATTGAGTAATACTAGTCTACCACCCATCGATAAAGATTTATGATACCAGCCTTTAATCTTGTTTCTGATTTTCATCATCAATTCATCAAACATGGATGCATTTCTAGTACCCGCCATCATAGGCGCTCTAAGATATGTAATAGGGAGATTATTAACTTTAAAACCAAATGAAGATTTGATCTCTGCCAATCTGTTAGAAGTAATGCTCTGAGAAAGTTATATACCTGATTTCTCAATATTAACCTTCTGCCCCGAGACTTCCTCATATTGATGAACAACATTCATCATTTTTGAATGGATCTTTTTTCACCACTAGAGAAAAGCAACACATCATCTGCATACGCGAGATGCGTAATAACAGGACAGCCACTTGGGGAATAATAAGGAATGAAAGAATAATGCAACCTGAGATCATTCTGTTTAGAGCTGAAACCCTCCGCCGCAAGAACAAAGAGTAGCGGTGATATTGGATCACCTTGTCTCAATCCACAAAGTCTCTTAAAAAAACCCGAAGCATTACCATTAATCAAAGTGGAGAACCAGACATTGTCCAGGAGATGTAGAATCATGTTAAGCCACTCATTGCAGAACCCCATCTGTCTTAGAACCTTCAAAAGATATCCCCAATTGATTCTATCATAAGCCTTGCTCATATCCAACTTTAAAGCTGTATTGCCCCCCCAATATTTGTGATTAATCATGCTGATCATTTCCTGGGCAAGGATGACATTATCTACAATCTTCCGGCCTTTAATAAAACTACTCTGCTCCGGAGAGATAAGTCGAGGAAGAAAAGGAGATAACCGACGAGCCAGGAGCTTTGAGAATAACTTGTTCACAAAATTGCATAAACTAATAGGTCTATAGTCTGTCATAGTCTTCGGGTCAATCATCTTAGGAATTAGAAGCAAATGAGTGCTAGTGATAGATCTCGGAAAGGCAAATCCATCTTAAAAAAGATGTACTGCCTCAAGCAGATCCTGCCCAATAATCTCCCATGCAACCCTGAAGAACCGCCCAGTAAAACCATCTGGCCCTGGCGCGCTATCCTGATCTAGACTCTTAAGAGTGTCTATCAGTTCCTCCATCTGAGGCTTTTCCATAAGCTTGTTGTTTTCATTATTAGTAATAGAAGTCTGAATAGAGTCTAAAAAATTAGAATGATGAATAATAGGAGAAGGAAGGAAAAGCTTACTATGGTAAGAATTTGCCTCCTCTTGAATGTCCTTCAGGCTAGTGAGATATTTACCCTCAATAGAGTTAATCCCATGAATCAAAAGCTTGTTCCTCTTTGCCGAAACACATGAGTGAAAGAACATAGTATTTTTATCACCTTCACCATCCCACTTAGCTCTAGCCTTCTGCCTCCAGTAGGAGTCCTCATAACTGATCCTTTGTTTCAAATCAGCCTTGGCCTTCATCCAATCCTCTCGACAAGAATTATCCCCCTGGTAAGCAATCTCCGCTGCCAAAACTCTGTCTTCTGCTTTCTTCACTTCTTGAAATATATCCCCAAATGTTTGATGGCTCCAGGCTGACAAAGCTCTCCACACAGCTGATAACCGCAGGCCCACGCGAACCATACTGTTCACATGATTAACTGAAAGCCAAGCCTGTTCAACAACTCTGATAAACTCTTCATGAGTAATCCAGAAATTTAAGAACCTGAATAATCACCTATCTGAATCACTATTACTTTTAATAGTGACCAAAATAGGACAGTGATCAGACTCAGAACTATTGAGATGAGCAGAAGAGGATAAAGAAGCCCAAGTCGTCCAATCATGATCCATGAGCCATCTATCAAGTCTAGATCCTTGTCTATTTGGACCTTCCTCAGTCTTCACCCAAGTGAAGCAGCTACCCGTATATGGCAGAGATTGAAGACCAGCTCTCAATTGGAAATTAAGAAATTCATTGATTCCAACCAAACATGTTGGTACCCCGCCAAATTTCTCATCAACAGCTGCAATAACATTGAAATCTCCCCCTACCATCCATGGAAGCTTGAAGTTAGACTGTGTTTGTAAAAGCATGTCCCATAGCTCATGTCTACCTTCTATCTTGTTATGCCCATGCACCACCGATAGTAGAGATCGGAATGGAAACAGAGAGCCTGAAAGAATGACACTCACAACTTGATCATGAGAATCAACCTCTTCCATTGATACCTCCTGTCTAGCCATAATCTAAATGTTTCCCTTACTATTAGAGACAGAGAATTGAAACCCCATTTTGAGTTGATAAGAATACAGTTGCTGAACTGAGACTTTTGGTTCAATGATCGCCAAAACCTTCACTCTATGAATTCGACACAGTAATTTAAGTCTTTTAGAAGTCATTTTGTCCGCAATCCCTCTAATATTCTATATTAGAATATTAAACATTATTGGAGGAAGAGGTGTGGAGAGTTGATGGACCTTTGGAAGAGGATCGGCTATGTCTCGGTTTACTTGGTGCAATATACACTTTCTTCTTCCCTCTTGGTTTCCTAGCTTTGATAGTTTGCGTTTCCTGTGATTCTCCATTAATTTCCTCCTCATCAACTATGTTCGCCCAGTCTCGTGGCAGCTCCCCTTCTTCAGTACCAGAATAATTGGATTCCTCCTCCTGATCTACCGAATTTGAAATGTCACCCGTCTGTTTTTCCTTCTCCAAGTCGTCTGTTGTCTTTTCTTTTTCCAATTCATCCACCATAGGGACCTTTTCCATAGTGTTATTAGCAATAGCCTCCACCTGAGGCTCGATTGGCAACACATCCGGATTGGCCTGACTGGCCTGAGTCTGGATAGTCACATTAGTGGCCATCAATCCGGAAGTGACCGGAGGGTTCACTTCACCATCGGGAGGAGGGTGTTCGTCAGCATCTTTACTCGCCTGAGCAACTATCCCCGATGTTCCAGCTCTCAAAACCAAGTGGTGGTTATCGATATTAGAAACATTATTAGTATCTATATGTGTAACTTCCTTTTAATTAATGGATCCTTCCCTTTATTCTGAGGACTGTCGGCAGGGCCCACCACTTTACGATGAGCAGTAGAGTTCTCATTAACTCTTTGAGATTTGCACTCCTCTTTTGTATGGCCTTGATGAAAACATGCAGAGCAATATTTAGGGACATGTTCATATTCAATCTGTTGTGATAGGGTTCTACCATGTGGCATGCAGATACGAACAACTTTAGGGAGTTTTTTACTGGAATCAACTTCAACAAAAACCCTTGCCATACTTGGGCGAGATAGGTCCTCTGTAGCCTTATCAAGGCGAAGGGGAGTACCAATGCCTAAAGGAATGGAAAACAAAGCATTTTTTGTAAAAAATTGAATTGGAAGGCCGGGGAAGGAAACCCACACAGGGGAAAGAGGAGACTCCTTATTAGCAGAGAAGTCTTTAGTCCATTTAAAGATTCGCATTGGGGCACGAACAACATACCAGAGATCGCGAGAGTGAAGTCTCAGAAAATCTACCTCCAAGGAAGGACGAATCAGCACGTGTTTAGAGTCTATCAGACCCACTTTGATTGAGCCCGTAAACTTGAAATCTTCGAAAGCTTTACGGATCGCAACAATAGATGGCCGATGATGTGAGAATTTTCCAATCAGTGCAAACTTGAAAGGATCAGCGAGGATGTGTTCATCTTCCTCCGAAAAAGTAACGATATGGACTCATTTGGAATATGAAGGAGATCTAATAGCAATTGATGGGGAAGTGGAAGATCCATTCGCCACCACCGACGCAAACGTCGGGTTAGACATAGCGATATTGTGTACAGGTGGTCAACTGATCCACCAATACAAGGAAAGGACGCTGGCCTGGCCAAGGCCAAGCTGGAGTCGGGGGTGGAGAAGAATGTCAAGCAGAATCGTCGTCGCCTAACCCTAGGACGATCGCTCTTATATTATATATATATATTATATATATATATATATATATAAATATATATATATATATATATATATATATATATATATATATATTGTCATACTAAGGGTTATCTTAGGGTTATTAAAGACTTGAATTATTTTTATGATTATGCTTAAATATCGTAGTTTATGTCAAGCTTGGAAATACATATTGTGAACTCAAATTTTGGGACTAAATCTTACCTTGATAGAGAACCAAGAAGCAGGCAAGGTCACCCTAATGAGATAGAGGTACTCTACATTCCATCCATGACCAAGATAGTTGTATATACACAAGTATAGTTAGTCTTCGACCAAACCATGTGACTATATCTCAATTTTGACTTACTCGACCTTTCCCCAAATCCAGATCTTTTATTGTGACCTTCTAACCGTTTGAAATTTGAGAAATAATTTAATCGTTCCTTGACTGTATCCACCTAGGAGACTATCTTCTCTCTGAAAAATGTGTCCCTAAATTATTTTACTAGATTCCTTAATTAATTTTATTTCATGCTTCAACTTGATCTTCTTTAGTGTTTGTGCATTAATTGTCACTTCATGAACTCCCACTTTCTATTTTAGTTCGTTTTGTGTCCTTTACCGTGACTTTGATATTTAGAGTGTAATAGTAGCTGTTACCTTCCAACAAATTTATATGTAAGACCTAGACGAGCTCACCTTCATATAGGTATATTATGTCCCACTCAAACATGTCCCTTGGTACTCTATTTTTATGATATGACTTCTGGGTCATAAATACTAGACTATAACTTTTACCATGATACCGATATATTTTCGACCAAGGATAGGGATTCAACCTCGACTCAATTCTTTCGATCCGATATGTGATTTTGTTCTACGTAATTCCTTAAATGCTTAACTTTGTGCTTTATCTTGATTGCTTGACCCATTGTTCCATCACACTACTAGTTTAACTCTTGTAAGTTAGGTAAATACCTCATGACCTAACAAATCTTTGTCCTTGTGATCCATATTGATAAGTTTACTTAGACTATAGAATTCAGAAGACCCTAACTTATCTAGTCAAACAAGCCATAGATAAGAAAAACACTAGGACGACTGCATAAGCCCAAACTTCGGGCAAGACTTAGATTTTAATGGATCTTCGACTATTTAATTTCCTTCATTAGTATTCCTTACTTATATTTTGACTATCTTATGATGCTAATTTAGCCTTAGTTTTGCAAGCTTATTCTTTTATCGAGCTTGTTCATGACATATATATTATTGGGGATGCTCACTAATATATTATCTAATCAGAACCGGTGCATGATGGTCTGATCAATCTAGTGCACTTTGGTTCGCTTTTCATATATTGTTCGACGTGGATGGAGACATATTTAAACTTGGTCTCTAGAATTCCATCCGCGACTGCCTTGGAAATTCTTTTAAAAATTTTCAATCATCTTTGAACCACTTATTCGTATTCGATAATATCTTCTTCGAACTCTTTATTCTTTTCGATTTTCGTCTATATTAGAAAGACAAACACTCTTACTTGATATCCCCTTAGTTGCCCACCATCTATTGCCAAGATAGTTAACCACTGACCAACCAATGTGACTATATCCCCGTCTTCAGTTACCTTTTTCCTCTACCCTAAATTCATTATCGCAACCTTCTAATCGTCCTTGAAACATGAAAATGATTCAAAACATTTTCTTAACCATACCTTAAACCTAGATGACCATATTCGCTCAAGAAACCATCTCTCCTAAATGTCTAAATTATTCTCTTTGACCTACTCAATTTCTTTGTATTCTTTAATTCGTGTTATCATAATTTTATTACCTTAACTAGCGACCCTTCTTCAATTCCATAACCATGATGTATTTTTACAGATATCAAAATCACGATCTTCCAATGCATGTTTGTGTCGAATGTCATTTCTTCGCCTTATCCAAAAATTTAATCGTATTTCGGTATTGATGAACTCTTTCTATCTCCCCTACCCAAGCTATTCCTAAATTTCGAGTATGAAATTCTTGTAAGTTGGGTAGGATGTAAAACCCCTAAATTTCTAGTACAATTTTTTTAATAAATATGGTATTGATTTTTGTACTTCGTATTTGTACGCCGCGTACGGGTTTGCGTTTCATAAATTTCTCGTCAAGTGCGAATAAGTGCGAAGTACATATTTTTATAAAATATTTTAATTATATAGATGTAGAAAATATTTCAAAATAATAGATGATAAATATTTTATATTGCTTGAAGTTGAAAATGCGTCGCGCCGAGGATTGCCAAACTTTAATTTTTATTTTAAAAAAAGGCCATTTTATTTTATGGTACTAGTATAAATAGTAATTTAGAAAAAACTGTGTTTTATGTAAGTATTATTTTTGCATGCGAGTGTATATATTTTTGTATTTTCAAAATTAATTATTAACATTAATATATTATTTTGAAAAAGGTATATTAAATATGGATTGATTTAATATGTAATTAATTATGGTGATTTAAGTTGGAAAAAAATTATTAAGTTATTTAAATACAGATTAAATTAGAGGTAGAATCTATATATATTGGATTATATTTGATTGAGTTACTTTTAAATCAATTTAAATTAAGTAGGGAAAAATCTAAGGGGAATTAAAACTCTTCTTAGTCTTTATCTAGATAAGACTTTTGTAAACCCCCGAATTTTTCAAAATAAATATTTGTGAAATTTTTGGATTTTTAAATAACTATTTATTGACTTATTATATAATTTGTATTATTTTACATATATTTAGTATAGTGTTTATTAGTGAATTTAGTATAAAAATATATAAAGCTATTTTTCTAGTACATTAAGGATCTAAACCATATTATACAATTTTTCTCAAAATTTTAGGATTTATTTCATATCTTTTATTACTTTTTACATGTTACTTATGTTGTACACTATTTACATAATATAGAATAAATGTCAATTTAGTATTAAATATTTCGGCTTGTATAAATGAGATTAGATGAAGGTTGTTTAAATAAATATTAACTCTATTTATTATCTATAGTAAATTTTAAATAATGTTATAGACAATTTAGATAAATATGAACTATATTTTAAGTTAATCATAATCCTAAGTCTAATAGGAAAGCATCCATATCTATATTATATAATAACAAAGTAACTCCTATCAATTTAAATCAAATCCTATCTAATTTAGGAGGTAAATCTGAAATAAATACCTATATATACCAAATACATTCCCTTCCTATCAACCATAATTCGAAATTATTTTTAGTCCATTAGGAACTCAAAAATTCGTCATCAGAATTCAGCCCCGCTTTTTAGTAGCAAGAGCAACTTGGAACGATGATATCTCCTAGCTCGGAACTCCGTTTCGCCTCCCATTTTTTTTTTGAAAGAATCGTATCGAGGTAAGATTTCCAGAAACATATTTTAAAAGACAAAATTCATTCTGTAGATTACTGCAAAACTATTTGAGTATCTAGTATCCCAAAAATAAACGTGTTTCAGTATTTTTGCGATTTCGGGAGATTTCGGAAACGAAAATGCGATCATTTTAGTTTTTTGGAAAGCTGATACAAAAACCTATGCCATATCCTAACTTCAGTAAATAAATATAATAGGTGCAGTATTAATTATAATTAGATAATAGACTATTTTCAGCATCCGAAGTTGTTTCTACACCTTCTCTTTTGTGCGTTGTTGTTGATTCGTCGCCCAGACATCATCTTACCTCACTCCGGACATCAGGCAAGATACCTTGCCACCTTATTCTGTGATTTACATATTCTTATTTTTAGTTGTTATTTTTAGTATTTCTTATTTATTGTTATTATAAAACTGTGCGTCCAAGTCACACTTGGGTGCAAGCGACTCTATCGGTCGTTTTCTTGTTTTTGTTTTATTCTCTTGCATTGACTTAGTCTAGTGACCACCCATTTGATGATGAGGTATTGGTATATCTCATACGACCTTGACACCTACTTTACCATGTATTGTGAGTCACATATATGACACGTACTCGTATAGTCGGCCGGCCACCGATACGTATGAGACGTAAGACAGTTAGGAGTAATTGCCAATAGAATTGCATGCTAGTAGACTTGGCAGTTACTAGAGTTTCATATGAGTCATGGATGCGACAACACTAGGCATAGGGTGGGAAGAATAGTTCCTTAATGTATGGGCCACATATTCATTGCTATTATACATGAAGCTCCGCTGGAGACGCAGGTTCACCTTAGCATTACTGATTCCCTCTGACGTTCATAGAGCATTATGGACATTTTCTTACTGATTTCCTCTGACGTTCGTCGAACGTTATGGACGGAGACGACTGGTTCCCGAAGGAATGGACGATACCACAGCTATATAGCCCGAGTGCCCATATGTAAAGGATTGTTCTTTATTGCATATTCACTATAGTACGGTTAGGCACCCTATTACATGCATCCCTTATTTTTTTATTATATATCACAGTTTATATGGCATGGTGTTTTCTTGTATCTTGTTACGTCCCTCTGAGGACCTGGTTATCTCTCCAGGTGTGTGCTATTGTCATTCACAGGTATTCGAGTCGTAGCCGTGATCATCTCTATTTCTTCGAGGATGATTGCAATTGGATCGTCTTTGCTTCGCTCACCAAACTCATTTCATTTTTCATGTATTTCTTCCCTTACTTGTTGGTAGTGGATTTGTCTCCGCACAACATAATGTACAAAAATATTTCATAGTTGGTTATATGATATCTTTTATTCTTCATTTTATGGATGAGATTAGTTTACTCTTGGTTTACTATATTTTACAGCTCATGTATTCATACGAAGTTTTCCATATATTGGAGTATACTTCGTATATATGTAGCTGACATGTCTACGTACTTAGTCCTAAGTATTTTGGCACTGGGGCATTACAAGTGCTAAGTTGATTAGTATATGTAAAGGGTTCTTTACTTTAGAAGTTTGTCTCTGGCGCAAGTTAGCCACTGGCGCAGGCTGCTTATGTCTTGCTGAAGTTGATACTGGCTGGCGTCTGTTGAGATAGGGGCACAGGTCAGAAAGGTGTGGCACTTGTGTATCTGTATGAGATACTAGCAGTTTGCCTTGCTTGGATCTTGAGATGTGTAGGTTTGGAAGATCCTGAGTTGCATTCTTGGGAGTAGAGAGAATCCCTTTTTGTGCTGCACAACCTATTTCTGTGCGCTTGGCCTGGCGCAACTGGGTGACAAAAAGTTCAGTTTCGACAGAACTCACTTTCTTAGCAGAGATTTGATTATTTCTGTCAAGAAGAGTAAGATTTCTGCCCAAAAGAATTTTTGCACTGATTGGCACAAGGGCGCAACCAGAGTTGTTTTCTGCCGAGTCAAGAACCGGGAAACAATGAGAAAAGGCCAAAGGGCATTTTTCTTTGTTCTGTGACAAGTCAGGAATAGATATATTCATTGCCAAGTTTATTTTTGGGGAAAAAAGGGAGTAGCTAAAGAGCGTTTCCCTTTGTTTTGTGGCTGAGAGGCCATAGGCGCAGGTTGCGCAGGTTGAGGAAAGGCCAAATGGCGCTTTCTTTTGTTATGTTTAGCATTCCCGCAAGATAGGTTCTTCTCAGAATTCAAAACTGGACAAGAAAAGGTAGTAGCCAAAAGGCATTTTTCTTTGTTCAGAGGCAGTGGTTGGCAGAGAGACAATAGGCGCGGGTTGCGCAGAAGCAGTGGTTGGTACTGTAGATGACTTGGGAGTCTATACAGTGCACGCCTTGCTCTTGACAGCAATTGAGGTGCGCCTAGTACCCCCAGCACTGATTATTGCTTCGTAGGCGGTTTGGCGACTTTAACGACTAAAGTCTTCTGCGTCTTGCCGATCGACGTAGTATCACATTGAGTTGTCACTTTCTCGTCGAAGGAGAAAGTCGTCCCCAGCGGAGTCGCCATTTTATTTGTAAAAAATAAAAGTTTAATTACAAACTAAGAAAAGAGTACAAGAGTACAATTGATTTTTGGGAAGTATAACTATAGGAATCTGATCAGAAGATGATCACTTTATCCCTTGGACGAAGTGATATCGAAGACGCAAGCCTCTAGAGAATGCAACGGTACTTTGTCAGAAGATTATGATCATTAGTGATGCTTTAAAACTGATTTGAAACTCTACTTATAGAGTTCTGAAATAACAATTTTCTGAGTTGCGCGCACTTCAGGTTGCGCGTCTTCTATCCAGTTGCGCGAATGGTTACTTGAACTGCAGAGGACGCATGATATTCTGTGAGTGAAATGTACTTGGTCGTGGGCAGTGTAGTGGACACGTTCCACGTCATCATGCTTCTGAACAAAAGTTGATCGGGTGGCGCCAACATGCTAGGTGGCACGAGCGCACAACTTGACGTTTGGCGCCTTTGACTGGGTCTTCTCTGCTATGATGATTGATCCTTGCGCTTCTTGATAACTTGCGTGAGATAGCTATCAGCAATAATTGCAAGCTGACAAAATCTCCTCGAGTGTCGCATTACGCTGGATTCGAATAGATTTTCTTTGACTGACGAGCTGTCAGAGCTGTCAGTAATGATGGCAGCCGTTACAGCTTCTCGAGGATGCTTGCCACGTAGAGCTCGCACACCCTGGATTAGGCGCAACCTAAGACTGGCTCAACCTAGTGAGATGGCAAAACTTGATGTTGGCGCCTTGTTGAGAGGGGCTCCCATTGATTTTTAGGCTTCCATAAACATATTATATAAAAAAATAGATATATACAAGAAATATAATACATATTCTAAACCAAAACTGCGTGCATTTAACAAATCATTATTTATAAAAAAAAACAGACCCAGAGCAACCCTCCATTGAATTTCTAGATAATAACCAAGTCTAGATAATAACCATAAATTCATCCAGAAACATCCAAGTCAAGATAATAACCAAGTCAAGATAATAACCATAAACATCCAGAAACATCCAAGTCTAATCCAAAAATATGTCTACCGGAGACAAATTCGGTCAAAAGTAATATCATATAACTCTATGCTCTACGTTGGGGAAGATACCAGTCCCTCAGCCACTGCACATAAGAAGGGTCCAGGTGATCAAGATCCGCTGTAGGAGCTGGGTGATTGGAATTCCTGGTGCCACTGCCTTCTGGTGCCAATTCCTCCGTCACAACAATCTCAGCTTTAGAAATCACTTCCTTCTTAATAGTAGGAGGTACCAATTCCTCCTTAACAATAGAAGATAGCACTTTTTTCTTAACCACGATCTCTGCTTTAGGTATCACCTCCTCAGCAGCAGGAGGTACTACTTCCTCCTCAGTAGAAGGAGGTACCACTTCCTCCTCAGCAGCCATCTGTGCCTATCTCAAGCGACATACTCGGGTCATGGGTGCCACCTGGTAAGATTAATGGAAATATATAGATTAATTAGTAGTTAAACAAAATGACAGTACATTTCACAAGTCTAAATAGATGTTATATGACATTATTCGAGTATATTGTACGATGATGGATAGCCATTATTCGAGTATATTATACAAATAGATGCATATGGATGCACATGTTCATCAAAGTACCAACTCTTACTGATGCGTGAGTATCCGAGTTGTGATACGTGAGTATCCATATCCTGATTGATGAGTTTCTGTTTTATAATTTATGACTATCTAAAAACTAGTAGACATGTGGACAACTCTAATTTCAAACCCTATTAAATAAGTGTCGTCACGTGTTCAATGGCAGCTCTTCTCTGCAAAAAAAATTCTTCTGCAAGCCTTTTAAGGCTTTCAGAGTTATACCATATTTTTAAAAAATACTAGAAAAGGCCAAGAATTCTATTGTTTTCCTAGGATTTTTCGTTTTTTGTTTTTTTTTAAACTTTTACTCCTTTCATTCTTTATCTTTTCTCCTATTTTTTGGGAAGCGGTATAACTCCAAAAGCCTCAAAAATGCTTATAGACGTAAAATTACTTTTCCAAAGAAGGAACATGGACATTTGACTCTTGGCTAACACGGACACTTAACATAAGCGAAAATGATAGCTCTATCGTCATGTGTTCGTTGTGAGCCCACAAAAAATACTTGACCTTAGAATATCCAATATAAACACAGGTGTTGATAACACTTGACCCTCCAGACTCCAATATAAACATAGGTGTTGACGCCTTCTCTAGTTATTTGATATCTATAGGAATGAAATATAAAGTGCTATACTCTAGAGGGGGTGAATAGAGTAGGTAGCGAAAATTTAGCTATTAAAAATGTTAACAGCAGCAAGATCACAGAATATATATATCACAGATATATAAATAAAAAGTAGAGAGCAAAGAGCAAACACAAACACAAGGATGTATACTAGTTTTTCTCTTGTGAAGACTAGTCCAGTCGGAAGAACTCTAGCTTCCAGTTGAAATCTACTATAGAAAAATATCGCAAGTTTTCATCCAAAGTCCTCGCGAGCTTTGATCCGAAGTACTCGACAAAATTCAATTGTGAAGTGTCTTTCTTCAATCAAGCCTCTGATTACAATCACTCTAAAACTTATAAACCGTACCATACTGGCAAATCGACTAGAGGATTGTAACTGGCTTGGGATTTGAAAATGAATAGCTTAGAACACTTTGGAAGAACGTATTAAGCTTAGAGAGAAGAGAAGAGAGAGGTATGTTGAAAAGAGAATTTTTTTATCTATTTATAGGTTTTCCAAAGGAAGAATTCGGGCAGAATTCTTTGAGAGAATCTTAGCAAATAGTCGTTGCATCCGTAACTGCGGGATGGCCAAGTTCAAAATCCAACGGACACCAACCGAATTCGGAGCGAATTTGGTCCGAACTCAGGCCAAATTCTCTTGGTGTCCAGAGTTTGATTTTTAGGGTTTTTGTAAATCGGATTTCGGGCTTTTTGAAAAGTTAAGCAGTTTAGGAGCTTTTTGTAAATGGACTATTTTCAAAACAAGAATATTTTGAAAATATTTTAGGGTTGCCTATTTGCTAGTACGACTCAGTGTACATCGTATTCCTAGACTCAATAAATAATAAAAATTACATTGACAAGGAAATACAGAGTCAATAGTAAACTGGCTTCATGTATTGAACGGTAGTTATCAGCAATTGTCCAGGTCGCCCTTATATCGAGACAAAGTTAGATCAATTATTAAAATTAGGTTTGACCATGACCAATATGCCAACAATCTTTCCTATTTTGATAATTGACAAACCTTAACCGATATAACATCTCGATCTTTGATTTAAAAAGAATCTAAATTTATAAGGTACAGTTTTGGACTTGTATGTACTATTTCCTCAAAAAAATCATGTATCATACAAAAGATTCGGGCTCAAAGAAGTGACGGACTGCCTCATCCTCATAGCAATAGCCAGAGACAGTGGGATCTTGTAGAAGTGAATTGACATACAGACCAGTCTGGGCAAAATGTATATCCGTAAAGGATTTTGCCAGGGCCTGAAACCTACTAGCATCTCGAAACTCGTGTTCCCTCAATGTGTCAGTCACAAATGCTCGTAAAGAGTTGTGCTCATTCAGCTGAGCACGCCGTATATCAAATAGGTGCTGGTAGATACCCTCAAAAGACATAGGGTAATCCTGAGGAGATGGAGGTGGTACAATTGGATGAACAGGAGGAGGAACAACTGCGCTATGACGAGATAGCTGAAGATACTTGGGCTCAGAGTCACGAGCACAAGTGGATAGATTAATGCCAAAATGCTGAAAGTTTATTGGGAGGATCATTGCGTAAGCAAGGTTTATGTTCCTTTCGCAACAACGACCAATCATCTGAATGATCGTCTTGGGGATAAAAAAAAGAATCCCTTTACGAATATAATATAATACAGACATTTCAAGGGTAGTCACATCGTCCTTGGAAGTGGATTTGGGCAAGATAGTGGAGTAGACGATATGATACAATTCATAGAAAAATAAGTTAAAATGTACAACTTTAAAGTTTCCAGAACGAACTCGATCAGGAGAGCAGAGTTCATTTTTGAAACTGTTTAAAGTTGTGCCTTCTGGAAATTCAAATTTCGTGATATCGTCAAGCGGAGCACCTTCGTTTGGAATATCAAGGATTTTTACTATTGAATTGAATATCAATTCCAGCAAAACGATTCTTAACAGTGAAAGTGTCAAAGGTGAAATTGCAATAAAATAAACAAATAACATTAGTTGTAATAGGGTATAAATGAGTGACAAGGTTGTGCAACCCTAATGCTCAAAAATGTCAAGTAGGACGGGAAAATAGTTCACTTAATCGGTGCACCGGGGCTTATGTTACGAACCGAGAAATCTGCATACCATATTAAGAATTGTTCAAGGGTTTGGAAGAAAAACCCATTGAACGCCCCGTCGTTCGATTGGACAGGCGAAAAGAGTGATCCTTGGATTGGATCTGAAGACGAGGCCTCTTCGCTAGCCGCCGTCTTCTTCCTCTTAAAGGGGTTGAAGTTCTTAGGCAAGATTTCTAGAAATATATAAAAATTTATACAATTGTTATAGAGAGAAGGAGGAGGTTATACCTTCTGAAATTTGAGTATGTGGAGGAGAACGAGATTCTATGCACGAATCAAAAAATTTGGATTAAAAACTCCAAAAGACTTGAGAGAAATAGGATAAAGAAAATTTAGGGTTTGAAGCTCTCCAGCGCGGCTGCTATTGTGCTTTGAAGAGATGAAGGTGATGAATAGGAAGGGGCACATTCAAATCTGACTTAAAAGTTCTCGACACCAACAGAATTCGGGCCGAATTCGGTTCGAGTTCGCTTGGGGTTCTGTTGAGGTATTTTTGTGCAAACAAATATGTCACTTTATATTCATCAATCCATTTTCAATTATTTAATTCAAAGTATAGTTATTTTAAATTTCAATTAACATAACAAATATTATTTTATGAATTAAATTTTGTTATGCAGCAACTATTTCAAATTAGCTGTAGGGTACTGTCCCAGCTAACGGAGATTCACCGGAGAATACTTAAGTACCATTTCGCTTCGACCTTGGTCGTGGTGACAGACAGACCCTTTGAAGGCTTGTCTCAAAATAGATTTTACATAATGAAAAATAATTAATAAAATAAAATTATTTAATATTATTGACATCTAAAATTCCTAATTCTCGACGTAAATAATTGAAACGATCTTCCGCTAATGGTTTGTAAAGATGTCAACTAATTGGTTCTCTGTGTCTACATATTCAAGGTTTATATCTCCATTTGTTTAATGGTC
>JANAVB010000195.1:2400510-2428010 GCA_029216955.1 Iris pallida
TTAATAGGATTACATCACTCCAGTTCAGTTACACTTCCTCATCAGTAGCTTGGATTGCCAGCGAGTACATTCTCTGACCGTTTCATTCTTGCTTGGACATATTTACTTGTTATAGACTAGTTTACTTGTTGCTGTTACGATGTTATTACAAATTAGTACTATATGGATCTCTTCATGCGATGTTATCCCTCGGATACATCAGATATATTGTGCTTATGTACTTTATCATGTGCATCGTCTACTCATTGTATTCGTATTTATTCATGTATACTCTTGTGACATTCATGTACACTCATGATCATGTGACATTCATGTACACTCATGATCATGTGAGCCTTCATGTATAACCCAGTATTCACGTGGACTAGCTATCTGTCACGCCCCAGAACCAGAATACTGGCAAGTAGGGACGGACCAGGCCAGCTACGTATACCAAAGTACTCCAGTACTCTGAAATAACGTATAAGCTGTATAGATGGGGGTTACTACTACAAGCCAACAGTCGATCCTAGGTCAAGCAATCCTAGGTATCTCAATCACAGGCAGTAAACAATGTACAAGAAGTAAGATCAACTGGAATATAAAATAGTAAAGCGTCCCAAACTATCATATATCAATGATCATGAAGCTAGTAATACAGAGTAAAGACTAGCAAGAGTAATAGTCATACATGATAAGGTCTAGCTATAGTCTAGAATACGCAAATCATGTTCTGGCCCGTAGGCTAAATGTCAAGTCCAAAACACGAGCTAAACACGTGCTCGGAGGCTAAACGCCACAAAAGAATAATGTACATAACTAGTGGGAGAATAAAATAGAAAACCCACTAAGGTACTCTGGTGCTCTGGGTAATCACCAACGAGTGGAAGGTACGGAAGATCCTCCGGGCTCCTCTATCAGATCTGGCCAAACAAAACCAGTGGGGTCAGACCCCCAATAGCAAGTACCACAAAGGAAGCCAATCTATGAACTAAAACCAATCTAATTCTAACAAGCAACGGATAAAGACATAAAGGTAAAGATAATCGAGACTTGTGCACTACCAATGCACTTATCCCGATGAGAGACAATAAGTACAGCAACATGTAGCATAAGGTAAGGGACATGTGACATAAAGTAAACAGTGTACATGTAAGGAAAAAGGAAGCATGTGAACATGAAAGATAAACTAGACATGTGAGCATGTTAAGTAACTGGAGCATGTGAGCATGTTATGTAACTGGAGCATGTGAGCATGTCATGTAACTGGAGCATGTGAGCATGTCATGTAACTGGAGCATGTGAGCATGTCATGTAACTGGAGCATGTGAGCATGTCATGTAACTGGAGCATGTGAGCATGTCATGTAACTGGAGCATGTGAGCATGTCATGTAACTGGAGCATGTGAGCATGTCATGTAACTGGAGCATGTGAGCATGTCATGTAACTGGAGCATGTGAGCATGTTAAGTCTATATAGAACGACAAATGATTAGATAACTTAGGAACTATTCTGGAACCCAAGTTACAACCCGTAAACCAAACAAGGACCGGGGTTGTAACCCTTCTCCTGAACAGAACTTTAGTATCTAATCAATTACCGGCAAAAGTAAAGCATAAACAAGGATGTACTGAAAATAAACAAATCCGGACACTGCCTAGACAAACTAGACTAGACTGGACTCCATACAAAAGTCACGGCCAAGCAATGAGTACGGCTTTATACATTAGCTAACTAGGGTTGTCACAATCCTAATTACTAACAAATGCAAGTTTGAGAATCCCAAGTCCGGTTACCTGCCTGCTGCCACCTATTGGTCATGCCGGGTCTTGATTACAAGTGTATCTTGTGCTCCCACGCGACGGTGAAGCTGGGAGAGTTCTCATCTCGACGGATAGCTCCAAACCCTTAAATTAATTGTTATAACGACCTAGACCAAAGGCAACAGGTAACTGGGAAATCCTCCCCACCCATGTTCTAATAATCAATCTAGTTATATAATCCTTACCATTTTCTTGGATTCTGGGTGTGGCATTCCGCAGAATCCATCCTAGACATGAGACATACAATACTGGACAAAAGCGAGAATGTGCACCATAACAAGCCACAACAAGAGAAATATAATAGACAAGAAGCCAGGAGTGCGCTACGACGAGCCACTATAGGGAGTGCGCCATGACAGGCCACTTTCATGTAAGCAAAGAAAGACATGTACAAGAGTGCACCACGACGGGTCACTATCATGTAAGCAAAGAAGACATGTAAGAAGAGTGCGCCACGACGGGCCACTATCATGTAAGCAAAGAAGGCATGGCAAAAATTATCATAGCTTGTAAGAAAGAATCTATCAAAAGACATATCATGGCATGTGGAAAACAATAATTAAGGCTAAGTACAATTTATAGAAAAATGATTGAACATGTGCTAGTGTCAAGTGTATATAGGGTGTACAATCATTTTCTAACTATTCAAGATCATCTAATCATGTTAAGAAATCATTACAACCAAAGAAAATATCAAAAACGGACAAAAACGGACAGAAACGGGCAAAAACAGACTAAAACAGCATAAAACGGCATACCGGCGGTATACTGCGGCATACCGGCGGTATACCGGCCTAAAGACAGAAGGTTTCTGGTGCAAAAAAACGGCATACCGGCGGTATACTGCGGTATACCGGCGGTATACCGGTTTTTCAAACAGCAACAAAAATTCAGAATTTTGCCAAAACTTGTTTCGGCCATAAAAACTTCGTTTTAAATCGAAATTCGGATTTTCAAAAGTCAAAATTGAATAGAATTGAATTTCCTACAACATGGAAGTATTAGTTTTCAGAAATCAAAACATTTGATAGATCAATACCTCAAAATACTCCCAAACAGAGGTTCTCGGGACACCGAAACGGGTTCCGATTGCCACCAAACTCAAAATACATGATATACAAACTATGTGAGGGCCTCATATATGTATATATGACCAAGATCCATAATGGTAACACTAATATCACTCTTGATACCAAGTTCTCTACTAAGTCAATATCGGGTTTTCACAGAAAAACAACTCTTGCTTAAACAAATTTTGGAAACATGCATATATACGAGAATCATAAGGAAAACATATTTAACAAAATGAGTTTAAGGCAATTCTAAGCATTTACAACCAAGGAAAATAAAATGACAACAAAACAATATGGTTCATGGATTTGGCAAGATGTACTTGCCTAGGTTAAGCTCCAAGCCTAATCTTCTACTCCTCCTCCTAGGGGGGTTAGACACCACACCCAAGGCCTCAAGGCCAAGCTCTTTGCAAGCTCCAAGAGGGAGAGAAGGGAAGAAGAAATGAAGAGAGAGTGAAAAGAATGAAAAGAGAGAGGAGAGAGAAAGTGAAATGGTATATATAGAAGGGGGAATTAATCTTAGCCGTCGGATGGTGATCCATGTGAAAATCTAAGTCAATCCTAACCATCGAAACAAAACCAAATATCCAATGGATAATAGGGTGCATCTACACTATTCATGAAAATATCTAAACACTATTCATCAAAATATCTAAAACACTATTCACAAAAATATCGGAAACACTATTCATGAAAATATCTGAAATCAAAAATATCTAAAATGTGGAAAATCTGTCTGGACGGTATGCCGTCGGTATACTCCGGTATACTGGCGGTATGCCGGCCAGGAAGAAAATCTATAAGTTAGAAAATTTTAAAACATTACGAAAATCAAGAAAATACGAAATACACTACAAAATACGTATCCGTATATAAATACCGATACTGTGAGACGAGTCTCACAACTCTCCACAACTTAAAAATAAATTCCGTCCTCAGAATTTCCTAAATCTAGTCAAGCATGAAAACATAACCAAAGAGCTGGAAAAATTATATCAATCAAAACAAAGCATGGCATGTTGGTAAGATAAAGACAACAGTAATATAAGTAAATGCGTAAGCAATAACACAACTATAATCAAGAAGGGATGGAGGCATATGAATAAATATGTCTCCTGAGTCAGTTGAGTAGGAGCAGGCCTACGCTGACTCCACAACTTAGATAAAAGTCAAGTCTCAAAATAAGCCGGTACCAATTACTTAATCCAAGACATGACTCTACCTAGGACGTATCTTCATAGTCGATACCAATGAAGTTATCACATGCCTCGACTACGAAGACAGAAGAGTTGGGGACGAGAAACTCACCTTCACTCACCGAATATATCAAGCCGGCCATTGTACTCCATACGTGGATAGAATACAAGGTCGCCTGCAAGAACCCAAGATATACTGCCACTACCTGGCCTGCTACTGAAGGATAAATCAAAAGGACATAACTGAAAGAAGACCATGAAGATGGTACCTGAGACTCCCGAGGTACTACCCTCATGCTGATACTAGAGTTGCCCCTGAGACTGCGCATACAACCGCGCTCTGTGCTGTCTGACCCTCTGAGCTCGCGATGGCGGAGGATACTGTGCCAATGGCTGAACATCTAGTATTGGCCCTAACTGCTCATCTACTGCTGGAGGTGATGACTTAGGAGACTGAAAAGACTGAGGTGGTACATCTGGTGTAGCTGGTTGTCCTCGAGATGTCGGATAGGGGCAAGTGGTAACTGAATGGTCCTCTGCACCACAGCGAAAGCATCGGCTACTGGCCGCCCAACAAACTGATCTGAGATGCCCTATCTTACCGCAATAGGTGCATGCTTCTTGTTCTGCCTGATAATGATGCTGGTTTCTTTGTCTATGAGCCTGGGCCTGCATATACTGATGAGGCCTCTCCTGCTGGAATGTATGGGACTGCGTCGGTAAAGACCTCTGAGCTCGTTTCTGCTGAACTGGTGCTGGTACCCCGAACTGTGGAACTGCAGACTGGAAGAATGAAAATCCAGTTGAACTCCTCCGGGGACAAACCCCTATCATGTGGTCTGGTGATCCGCATAACAAACATAGAAAGTTGGCCCTCCGACAAGTAATATGAGTGTGTCCTCCCCTTCCACAGAAGGAACATACGACTGGTAACTCCTGGTGCTGGTGTGGATAATTGTATGATGGTACTGGTGAGGGGTGTCGGGGTGCAAAGCCTGACTTGGGTGCATGGTACCTCTTACGACCCTCAGCTGTGGACGTGGTCCTCCTGGCTATATGCTCGTGCTCTCGTACTGCCTCTAAAGTAGGTCGGGCTCGATATGCTAACTGACTTGATGACTGGTACTGTCTGGCTCCACCTCCTGGCGGCAAGTCTTCGGCTTTGAATGCCTCTGGTATTCCTTGTCCATTACGATCTATCAACATCTGGATACTCTGCTGGAGAATGAGATCTCGTTGTTGTTGTGACTCCATGAAGCCCCTGAGAACACCCACCAGCTCATGAACAACATTCTCTGGCTGCTCTGGTAGGACTGACACTCCTGGATGATCGGGCTGAACTAACACATCTGACCTCGGGTCAACTCTGAACTCTGCTCCTGAATGCTGAGACTGATCCTCCATAACTGGCCTAACAGAAGATTGCTGACCTGCCATCCGCAAAACCCGAATAGGCTGATCGAAAGGAATAAGAACAGTGTCCCTGAAAGTTGAAGGACACAAGGATCAAATCGAGGGAACATGAAAGATCAACGATCAAGGCAGATATCAGGTCAAAGGATCAGAGATATAGAATAACACGAAGGATATCAATAAAGCAGAATTGTGACTGAGATATCTAAATATCAGTAACCCCCACATATCTGATAAATCAGACCTGCATGGGCCACCACTAAAACCTATGTCACGCCCCAGAACCAGAATACTGGCAAGTAGGGACGGACCAGGCCAGCTACGTATACCAAAGTACTCCAGTACTCTAAAATAACGTATAAGCTGTATAGATGGGGGTTACTACTACAAGCCAACAGTCGATCCTAGGTCAAGCAATCCTAGGTATCTCAATCACAGGCAGTAAACAATGTACAAGAAGTAAGATCAACTGGAATATAAAATAGTAAAGCGTCCCAAACTATCATATATCAATGATCATGAAGCTAGTAATACAGAGTAAAGACTAGCAAGAGTAATAGTCATACATGATAAGGTCTAGCTATAGTCTAGAATACGCAAATCATGTTCTGGCCCGTAGGCTAAATGTCAAGTCCAAAACACGAGCTAAACACGTGCTCGGAGGCTAAACGCCACAAAAGAATAATGTACATAACTAGTGGGAGAATAAAATAGAAAACCCACTAAGGTACTCTGGTGCTCTGGGTAATCACCAACGAGTGGAAGGTACGGAAGATCCTCCGGGCTCCTCTATCAGATCTGGCCAAACAAAACCAGTGGGGTCAGACCCCCAATAGCAAGTACCACAAAGGAAGCCAATCTATGAACTAAAACCAATCTAATTCTAACAAGCAACGGATAAAGACATAAAGGTAAAGATAATCGAGACTTGTGCACTACCAATGCACTTATCCTGATGAGAGACAATAAGTACAGCAACATGTAGCATAAGGTAAGGGACATGTGACATAAAGTAAACAGTGTACATGTAAGGAAAAAGGAAGCATGTGAACATGAAAGATAAACTAGACATGTGAGCATGTTATGTAACTGGAGCATGTGAGCATGTCATGTAACTGGAGCATGTGAGCATGTCATGTAACTGGAGCATGTGAGCATGTCATGTAACTGGAGCATGTGAGCATGTCATGTAACTGGAGCATGTGAGCATGTCATGTAACTGGAGCATGTGAGCATGTCATGTAACTGGAGCATGTGAGCATGTCATGTAACTGGAGCATGTGAGCATGTCATGTAACTGGAGCATGTGAGCATGTCATGTAACTGGAGCATGTGAGCATGTTAAGTCTATATAGAACGACAAATGATTAGATAACTTAGGAACTATTCTGGAACCCAAGTTACAACCCGTAAACCAAACAAGGACCGGGGTTGTAACCCTTCTCCTGAACAGAACTTTAGTATCTAATCAATTACCGGCAAAAGTAAAGCATAAACAAGGATGTACTGAAAATAAACAAATCCGGACACTGCCTAGACAAACTAGACTAGACTGGACTCCATACAAAAGTCACGGCCAAGCAATGAGTACGGCTTTATACATTAGCTAACTAGGGTTGTCACAATCCTAATTACTAACAAATGCAAGTTTGAGAATCCCAAGTCCGGTTACCTGCCTGCTGCCACCTATTGGTCATGCCGGGTCTTGATTACAAGTGTATCTTGTGCTCCCACGCGACGGTGAAGCTGGGAGAGTGCTCATCTCGACGGATAGCTCCAAACCCTTAAATTAATTGTTATAACGACCTAGACCAAAGGCAACAGGTAACTGGGAAATCCTCCCCACCCATGTTCTAATAATCAATCTAGTTATATAATCCTTACCATTTTCTTGGATTCTGGGTGTGGCATTCCGCAGAATCCATCCTAGACATGAGACATACAATACTGGACAAAAGCGAGAATGTGCACCATAACAAGCCACAACAAGAGAAATATAATAGACAAGAAGCCAGGAGTGCGCTACGACGAGCCACTATAGGGAGTGCGCCATGACAGGCCACTTTCATGTAAGCAAAGAAAGACATGTACAAGAGTGCACCACGACGGGTCACTATCATGTAAGCAAAGAAGACATGTAAGAAGAGTGCGCCACGACGGGCCACTATCATGTAAGCAAAGAAGGCATGGCAAAAATTATCATAGCTTGTAAGAAAGAATCTATCAAAAGACATATCATGGCATGTGGAAAACAATAATTAAGGCTAAGTACAATTTATAGAAAAATGATTGAACATGTGCTAGTGTCAAGTGTATATAGGGTGTACAATCATTTTCTAACTATTCAAGATCATCTAATCATGTTAAGAAATCATTACAACCAAAGAAAATATCAAAAATGGACAAAAACGGACAGAAACGGGCAAAAAACAGACTAAAACAGCATAAAACGGCATACCGGCGGTATACTGCGGCATACCGGCGGTATACCGGCCTAAAGACAGAAGGTTTCTGGTGCAAAAAAACGGCATACCGGCGGTATACTGCGGTATACCGGCGGTATACCGGTTTTTCAAACAGCAACAAAAATTCAGAATTTTGCCAAAACTTGTTTCGGCCATAAAAACTTCGTTTTAAATCGAAATTCGGATTTTCAAAAGTCAAAATTGAATAGAATTGAATTTCCTACAACATGGAAGTATTAGTTTTCAGAAATCAAAACATTTGATAGATCAATACCTCAAAATACTCCCAAACAGAGGTTCTCGGGACACCGAAACGGGTTCCGATTGCCACCAAACTCAAAATACATGATATACAAACTATGTGAGGGCCTCATATATGTATATATGACCAAGATCCATAATGGTAACACTAATATCACTCTTGATACCAAGTTCTCTACTAAGTCAATATCGGGTTTTCACAGAAAAACAACTCTTGCTTAAACAAATTTTGGAAACATGCATATATACGAGAATCATAAGGAAAACATATTTAACAAAATGAGTTTAAGGCAATTCTAAGCATTTACTACCAAGGAAAATAAAATGACAACAAAACAATATGGTTCATGGATTTGGCAAGATGTACTTGCCTAGGTTAAGCTCCAAGCCTAATCTTCTACTCCTCCTCCTAGGGGGGTTAGACACCACACCCAAGGCCTCAAGGCCAAGCTCTTTGCAAGCTCCAAGAGGGAGAGAAGGGAAGAAGAAATGAAGAGAGAGTGAAAAGAATGAAAAGAGAGAGGAGAGAGAAAGTGAAATGGTATATATAGAAGGGGGAATTAATCTTAGCCGTCGGATGGTGATCCATGTGAAAATCTAAGTCAATCCTAACCATCGAAACAAAACCAAATATCCAATGGATAATAGGGTGCATCTACACTATTCATGAAAATATCTAAACACTATTCATCAAAATATCTAAAACACTATTCACAAAAATATCGGAAACACTATTCATGAAAATATCTGAAATCAAAAATATCTAAAATGTGGAAAATCTGTCTGGACGGTATGCCGTCGGTATACTCCGGTATACTGGCGGTATGCCGGCCAGGAAGAAAATCTATAAGTTAGAAAATTTTAAAACATTACGAAAATCAAGAAAATACGAAATACACTACAAAATACGTATCCGTATATAAATACCGATACTGTGAGACGAGTCTCACACTATCCATGTGACACACTACTTTCATGTGCAATAACATAACCTGGACAAATCCTTGTGTACTGATTGTGGCAGGGAGAGTATTTATTTGCTTATGTGATCTACACCATTTTCATGTACAACTCCAAACTAGATTTAAGTCATGTATAATCTAAGCCTGTTAACATAACCAAACATGTGCTCTAAATCACATAGTTAGTTCAGTTTTCTTATCTATATCATGTATATCTATTTTCGCTATATCATGTTCTTCTTTTTTTACAATCTCTCTACTATTTCTTTACAGCAGTTCATGTATATTATTCTATAGCTTGTTTTATATTTCCTTTCATGTTATGATCTGTGTAAGAGATATGTATTCGTTCCTGTCCTGACTGGATGTGTTGAAATATTACAGATGATGAGAATTGTTGTGATACTTACTATTAAGCAGGCTTAGTTGACACAGGTGACCTGGATCCTGAGAAGTATCCAGTAGTCGCTGAGGACTTTCCATTAGTTTAGATTAGACTTATATTATTACCTAGTCATTGAGACTTTGTGATTGTATTGAGATATTATTTATGGTATGGTTTACATCGAGACAATTATTCATATTATGACTCTCTGTTGAGATTATCTTATCTTCTTTTCCATCTTAGTTGTGATTGAGATTACTTATTATATTATTCTCCATTCGGGGCATATTCTAGATTGTGTTAGATGTTGTGACCTAGGACAGCGTTCTACCGCCGACACTGCGGCGTAGGCTGGACGTAACTACTTCTCGTGCCCTTACACTGGGTGCGGATCGGAACATGTTTTTAGTGGTGGCCCATGTAGGTTCAGATTCGCATTAGTACGATGTCATCGTAGTACGACAACTTAGTTATACTACTACGAGCCTGCTATAGAGTATAGGAAGTAAAGTGTTAGAATGAGAGGATACTTAATCACTGTTAGGATTCCTTGAGAGATTCCTGGAACAACCCTTAAGAATCTCATTTTAACTTCGATTTGAAATCTTTTCCCTTGATTTGATTCACCCATTACTCATTTGATTCACATATTACTCCTTGTTATTGAATTTGATTTTGATGGATTCATTGTTGAATTTTGAATCTTGATGATTAGTTGTTAACTTTGAGTTTGTCTTTAAATATATATATATATATTCATCTTTATTTTATTTTTTTGGAATTTAGGGTATAACCTGATAATATACTTGATAAGGACAGTGAGAAAGGTAAATGTCTACTTTATTTGTGGAGTTAGAATTTATCGCAGTCATATTGGCTAGCATGATAAGGATATAGAGCCTGATTTTAGATATACTATCCTAGTTGTGGAATCTAGATTTTCTTACAGCCATACTGGTTGGCGTGGTAAGAATTCTAAATAACATGATTATTGGGTGTATACCTTAATTACGAACTCTATTGTTTATTGCAGCTATGCTTACTTGCGTGGCAAAATTCTAGCAACATGATTTCAAGAAGACGTGTATGTTTATCAGATTATATCTTAAAATTGGTTCATTCCTTTTGAACAGATGAGCAAGAACATATTTTATCATTATTTTTTTCTTGCCATTATTTCTTGTATTACCATTTTTTTCCTCAGCTTAGTTAACTCTGTCCCAATTACATCAATCACCTATCCCGTATCTAATTCTGTTATCTATACTTCGAAACTTTGAATCTCTATATCTCTTTACCTTGGAAAGGTCGAGGAAGTGACGTAAATCATCTAGCTTGGAAAGGATGTAATTTACTATCTCATGATAATCTATGTAGGAATATAATATGATGGACCTTGATATAGAATTTTGAGATAGAGGTATATTAAAAAGGGAGAATGAAATTAAGAGATTTATATTATCAATTTAGGAACAATCACACTTAGAGAAATATTTTGGGTATGAATAATTCGAAGATGTATAAAAAAACTGACGAGGATATTCGAGGTCGACATAGTTTGAGGACTTGGATAATTTTTGGTTATTGATTCTTGAGACGTTTCACTTTAAGGCTATGATGTTAAATTTAGGGAATTAGTAGTGGAGAAGAGATTTTAACTGTATTCGATGGCAATACGAAATTGAATAAGATATTGCAAAAAAATGGTTAAGAACAGAAAGAACACAAGGATTTTTGAGTTATAGAAAATATAGAGATTTTTAAGAAAATTTTAAATTTAAGGAGAATAATATTTGAGGGTGTACGTTAAAGGAGATATGAAGGTTGATTTTATAATGGAGAATAAGTTTTGTAAGGCCTAGTGGTTTTAGGTTGAATAACATGAGGAGAGTAATTTGAACAAGTTCAAGAATTTCATAAAACTTGATTTAGAGGTTTCGGATCTAATTTAGGACAAGGTGGAAGAATTTGGATTTAAAGATGATTAAGTGGTTAGTATTGAGTGCTAATAAATAAAAGGGTATGCTTCATGAGTAATGTATTGGAATTTAGGAATTGAGCCTATGATGATCATGACAAGGTCCAATCTTCATAACAAAAGGGTATAAATTCTTGGTGGTAGTCATATAAAGGTTGATTTTCATAATTGGACTTATGAGATGAAGATATGATTGGCAAATGATGATTAGATAAGCTTGATGGTATCAGAGAGAGATGATTAACTTGACTTTCCTATGAAACCTTATCCTTTGTTTTTCCTATCAAAAGGAAGAAATTGACTTATTCCATATCTTTGAATTATCCTATAAAAGTTTCAATATCATTGAATCCTAACTCCCTTGATCACGACCAATCGACTTTGGTCACCTTTCCTTATCGTATTAATATCTTGGGTCATACTCAATTGAATTAAATTTAATTGTGACATGGATCTCCATCCTTGGATGCTCGTGCTCAGACTTCCATGACCTTGTTCTCCATCTTGCCCAAATCTTGACTTACCCAGAGATTAATCAACTTAGATCGTGTCGAGACTAAATTTCCTTTTATATATATCGTGATTGGATTTCAATGTTATTGACAGTCGTGCTTTAAACTTTAGATTTTGATCATCTTTAGAATAGTAACGCTTTATAGTTAATTCCTAGTTATTTATTTTTGATAATTATCAGTTTTCATATAGGATAATAGACTGCCTTACAGCCCGATGATTTATTGTTTTCCTTATCTTTTTCCAGTATGGCACCCATGACCAGAGTCTGTCCCCAGTGCACAGCTGCAGTTCTGGATGAGATCGAGATTGTACTTCCCCTTCCATTGCTCAGGAGGTGTTAGTAGCCTCACCGGAGAGTTTTCCTCCATCTCCTATCCTTCAAGAGAGGGCTGCAGTTCAGCCGGAGACTGAGGGTGTCACGCCCCAGAACCAGAATACTGGAGAGCGGGGGCAGACATGGCCAGCTACGTATATTGAAATGGAAACCACCTCGATATATGGTCACGGCTGTCTAGATATATGAGGGTTTACTACAAGCCAACAGTCTCTTATGGTCAAGAACAAGCCTAATGTCTCAATCACAAGCAAGTAAGTAAGGTCGCAAGATGTATGATCATTAAATATACAATAATAAGGCATCCCAAATATTACATATTCAGCTGATCATGAAGCTAGTCGTTACAAAATGTTAGGACTAGCAAGAGTTTAGTCGTACATGATCAACCCTAGGATTTGTTAATCATGTTTACAGCCCGTAGGCAGACAGTAAGTAAAAGTGCATCGAGCTAACAGGTGCTCGTCGGCTAAACGCCTCAAAAGAATAATTTTACAGTAGAGTGAGCGAAACAAAATAGAAAACCCACTCGTAGCCCGGGTTCCTTCTAGTCGCCACCATTGGGCTGGAAGCTTGGTAGATCCTCGGGAGCTGCTCTGAAATCTGGCCACACAAAACCAGCTGGGTCAACCCCAGAAAGAGCAAGTGCCACAAGGGGTCCACGAAATAAGAACAAAAGCCAGCAATCAGCACAAGAAAATTTAATATTAAAATTAAAACTTACGAAAACATGGCAGGGTGATATACGACGAGATAACCATGGAACTATTCCGATAGCCAGGTTACAACCCGTAAACCAAACAAGGACCGGGGTTGTAACCCTTCGTCTGAACAGAACTTGGTTTCCCACCATTTATCGGCAAGATAATAATGCAAGAAATCAAGGCAGGGAGCAATCTTATACTGGATCAAGACATGGCTAAACTAGTTATACCTCATTCAATCAATCACGGCCAAGCAGACGCTACGGCTTACTACTTTAACTAACTAGGGTTATCACAGGCCTAATTACTAACAAGATGCAGTGAGATTGTTCCACAGCCACAAGCCCTGCAGACCATCCAGGTTACCCAGGTCGAAAATTAGGGGTTGAATTCAGGTGGGTACATCGCCCGGGAGACAAATGTACCCTTAGGGGACTTAGAGGGTGCAACACGCGACGGTGTGCTGGAAATGTGCCCTACTCGACGGCAGGCTACGGATCCCAAGAGCGCCCAGGTAACGGGATTGCCTGTAGCTGTGTCATCTCTTCATGACTACTGTGTTATTCTAGTTATTAACCTTAATCCATTTTAGTAGGTACTCCTGACCGTGGTACTCAGGAGTCCCATCCTAGACATGATGCAAGACAGGACAAGTGGATTTAACAAGCAAGCAAGAAAGAACTACCCACGGTATCAAGGCAAGTCAAGTTAATTAGCCATCGCAACAGCATTAAGATAAATCATGTCAGGGTACTTGTCGGGAGTGTGCCACGATGGGCCACTATCATGTCAGGTTGGTCATGTCAGGAGTACACCACTACGGGTCACTATCGTGTTATGCTAGTTTCTTGTCATACCATGCCATGTACAATAGTCATTCCAAACATATTAAATAAAATCAAGTTCATGACAAAAGGCGTAAGGATATAAAATGGGCATAAAATATCTAATAAAATATCAATATACAGGGCTATAGAAGAGCCAAGCTTAAAGAAATAAGACCAAAACTCCAAGAGCCAATGGGTTAAGCAAGGGGTCAGGGGAGCAGCGTACGCGCAAGAGCACGCACGCAGGAGAGCAGCGTACGCACAAAAGTCACGCACGCAGGGGAGCTGCGTACGCACAAAAGGCACGCACACAGGAGAGCTAAAGTACGCATGCAGGAAAGCTGTGTACGCACAAAAGCACGCACTCAAGAGAGCTGCGTACGCGAAAAGACACGCACGCAGGAGAGCTGCGTACGTAAAAAGTCACGCACGCAAGAGAGCTGCGTACCGAAAAGTCATGCACGCAAGAGAGCTGCGTACGTGAAAAGTCACGCGCGCAAGAGAGCTGCGTACGCATAAGAACACGCACACAGAAGAGCTGCGTATGTGAAAAGTCACGCACGCAAGAGAGCTGCGTACGTGAAAAGTCATGCACGCAAGAGAGCTGCGTACGTGAAAAGTCACGCATGCAGGAGAGCTGCGTACGCGTAAGAACACGCACACAGAAGAGCTGTGTACGCGTAAAAACACGCACGCAGGGGAAAGGATCTTCTTTTCCATGGCTGAGAAGAAGTTCCCATGGCTCCAAAACTTCAAAGCATCACAACTTGGTCATCCGAACTCCAAATCCGGATTTCCAAAGTTCCAACCAGGGTGGAATAGAATTCTCTTCCACAAGAAAACATCAAAACTCATAAAAATCCAACCTAAATAGACCAAAACCATATAAAACCGAAAATAGGGAAAACTTAGATCTAGAATAATGGAGACTCCAAATCCCAAAATACCAAGTTCTAATGTTGATCACCATGTCCTGATCTAGCAAATGGACAAATAAAAGAGGGTTCTCTGTGGTGGCAAGGTGCACTTGCCTAAGGGTTGGTGTTGTGGAGAGGAAGGAGAAGAGTATTGTGTAGAGGAAGGAGAAGAAGAAATTAATGGAGGTTTATGAGAAGAGAGAAAAAGTTGGTGAAGTTTTAAAGAGGGTGGGATGTGGTGTGTTGAGGGTGGAGCATAGGCTAAGGTGTACCAATATGCATAAAACCGAACCAAACCAACCCAAGCTAATTAAAACCGAGCAATGTCAAAACCCGAAATACGAGAAACACCAAAATTCCACAAGTTAAGAAAAAATAAAAATACATGCCAAAATCCAGATACGAGTATAAATACGAAATACGAGAAATACGGGAAATGAGGGTGACAGAGGGCCACCCTTTGCCTCCTGGAATGGGACCCCATGCCATTCCTGATGGGGCTCAGATTTATAGACTTCTTCAGGATGTGTGTGAGGTACAGAGACTTCAGACTGAGCTTATGAGAGAGCAGAGTCTCAGTATCCAACTGTTGTGGGACTTTATGCATATAAGAGAAGAGCCTAGTCCCAAGAGAGCGAGGAGCAGTATATACCTAGAGCCTCAGGAGTACCCCGGCTTCCAGCCTAGACCAGCCTATCCAGTTCAGATTCCTGTCCAGCAGAGGCCAGTTGAGCGAGTAGCTACCTGTGCCTTCTGTAAGAAGCCTGGGCGCGTATGGAAGGACTGTAGGAAGAGACTAGGATTGTGCCTATTTTGTGGGTCAACTGCACACAAGGTACGAGACTGTCCTACTATACCTGCCCTTAGTCGAGGCCTACCTCCAGAAGAGAGTTCCAACTACCAGACCTAGTAGAGGTGAGTTCTTGACCCATACCTTTTCATGTCTTGATGATTACTGTACCCTATCATATTGTTTGTATGTCTTGATACCTTATGACTACTTTTGATCTAGTATGACTATAATGGCTAGATGATGAGACCTCAGACTGATATTACCTACCATAACCGTGTATGATATCTTTCCAACTGCATGATTTAGATAAGTTTTCTTAATACTATGATTGTTGGGGGTTTGACCTAGAAGGAGTACAACCACTTTAATTTCGAGGATGAAATTATTTTATGGAGGGTAGATTTGTAACCACCACTTTCCTAAAATAAGGGTATTTTGGTAATTATGTGATTTTTTGGATTAATTTATAATATTTTAATTGGTGATGTGTTAGTAGTAGGTTTAACCTTGGCTAACCATGATTAGAGATTAACCATGACATTAGAAACCTAATTACCTGTCACACTCATATTTCTAATTAGGGGCATTTTAGTCATTATGCATTATTTTGAATTTATTTTAATTATTAATTAAATTGATTAGTGTATAGTTTGGATTGGTGTTTTGGTAGGACCAAGATGGTATAACCTTAGTCAACCTTGATTAGAAGCCTAATAATATAATTAGATTTATTATTGTCTTTTTAGATTTAATTTAGAATTTTTATCTATTTTCTAGAATTATTTAATGAATTTTAAGTCATTTTTCATTAAACCTTTAAAGCCTTTTTGTCGTTTGGCTTTTAACTTAACTTGAGAGGGTGTTTAGCCCATAAGAAAACCATGATCCTAACCCTAACCCTAGTGGCCGGCCAACATAGCCCTCCTCCTCCCTACAAACATACACGCATGACCAAGGCACCACTTTACAAACCCTAGTTTTCCAAATTCTCCAAAAACCCTAATTTTCTCATCCGGCACCTGATTCACGTCAAATGAATTGCGTTGTGACCGTGGGGAGGAGGAGAACTTGCTGGAACATTGCTAGCAAGGAGTTGGAGGTGTTTGCTCGGGAGAAACCGGTCGTCGAAGTGCTTGAGAATTCACTTTCATTGAGATTCCCATTCTCAATAGGTAAACCTCATTCTACCAATGTTCCATCTAAAATATCTACATTTTAGCATCCATATAGGTACCCCAGACCTATGCATGAAGTTTGGTAGGATTGTGAGTTCGTTTGATAGCCATATCAGATACGTGTTGGGTCCTATAGAACACGTGTTCGACGAAATGCCACTTAGAATTGAAAAGTATTATTTTTTTGATTCTATTTTCACAAATTCCTTGCTAATATTATTTGTAACAACTTTCGTGAAGATGGATCTGAAATTGACACGACTTTAGTGTCCGAATCGGACACGGACATGCGTGCACGAGGCCCGTGCATGCCCTGCTGTCCGAGCGTCGTAACTCGACGCACAGGGCTCCGTTTTGGGTAAAATTTTATGAGTACATGGGGGCAACACCTTTCCATATGCCCATAAAATTTGACGATGTTTCGTGAAGCGTATGCGGAGAAATCTCGCGTGCACTGTTCAGCCGTACTGTACATGCGGCTGAAAAGTGCCGCTGACACAGCCTTCGTACGCGGACATGGCGCATCGAGGACCCATTCCAGGAGCATGAGCATGAAGCCCTATACCTAGACTACCCAGGGACTTGATCCCGAGTCGCGGCGTGGCTCGAATCACGAGCCACGAGACCCGACATGCACCTACAGGCACGCACGCACGCACACACGCGCGCAGGCTGCACGGGGGACTCGCGTGTCGCTGTGTCACGTAGACGCGATGTGGTGTCATGTAAGCGTATCCTAGACCTAGCCCGGGACCCTACCTAGCTATGTGCACGAGCATGAGGCTTTTCGTATTGCGTGCGGCATCAAATCGAGCAAAACGCACGTACACAACACGCGAATTCGGTTTTCTGATACGCATTTTGTGGATACGATACGGACATGGATTCGACCCTGTGAGTACCCGAACACGTCATACACATAGACACCTTCGTGTTTGCCAAGTTTCGTGAATTTTAGTTGTGTATATTGCATTTTGGCTATTGAGTTGGTTTTCGGATTTCGATTTATATATATAATTGAATTGTTTTTTCATGTTTCAAATTGCTGAATTTAATTCATATTTTTTGAGTTTATATGAATTTATTAAGATTCTGGACATGTGGGTTTTAGTCCCTAATTTTACTTTCAATTATTTCCGTCTTATATATATATATATATATATATATATATATATATATATATATATATATATATATATATATGTGTGCCATGAAATATAAAAGAGCAGAACAGTTTTATGGGAGGACTGGACTTTTACTTTACGTTACAAACTCGCTTGTACAAAGAAAGCCGAGGGACAAAAACCTAGGTACAGCAATCTAAGTACAATTATTTATTTTTGATTCTGGGAGGTTACGATAGAGGCTCGGGAAAGCGACGGCAGCTCTACCTTACTCCTTGGACGATCAGACGTAGCCTTGGCTCCTGTGACGAGATGCTTGGCGTTGACGAAGAAATGCTCTTCTTGCTCTCCTCGTATTGCTCTTCTGGCTTCTCTCTCTGTGGATTGATCTCTGTAGATTTTTTTCTCTGATTATTGGGGGAGCGTCTCTCTATATGCGCGTATCCCTCTTCGTCAGTATCTTCTTTTTTGTAAGGGAATGGAACCCTACTATTTATAATAGTGGGGAGAATCATTAGGGTTTGCAATGATTACCCATCCTTAAAGTGGCGGCGGCCTGATAAGTGATCATTTTGGGACATTAATCTTGAGCATGAAAGATCTGGGCCATTAATGAGGATTATGCCAAATCATGTCAGTCATTAATGTTGATTGCAATAAATCTCCATCATGATGATTTGCTGATATCCGCAAATCTAAATGAATCAATTTAATTCATTCTCTTGCCACATGTCCCAAATCATTGGGATCTGACCCAAAATTTGATTATCTTTAGGATACGTGTCCTGTCATCATTGTTGAGCCGCATGAGGAGCGTTCATATTTGGGCCGCATGAAGGTCGTCATGACCGAGCCGCATGAAAGATTTTATGACCGAGCCGCATGAATAGTCTCTATACTCGAACCGCATGAAGGTTGTCATGACCGAGCCGCATGAATATGTTCATGACCGAGCCGCATGGGGGTCTTCATGGCTGAGCTGTATGAGAGCCTTCATGGCCGGGCCGCATGGATTTCTTTCATGGCCGAGCCGCATGGGGGACCTTCATGATTGAACCGCATTAGTTTATCTGCACTGGCCGCATGAACTCGTCTAGTCTGGCCGCATAGACTTGCCTCAAAACTTGGTGAATAGTGCCACATCTGCGAAGATATTCTCCAGTTCCCTAGGAAAATAGTGTTTTTGTGTCAGTCATCATGATTACTTTATATCAGGGCTGTCATCTGTCAGGTCTGTCATCCGTCAGAGCATTAAATGCGTCCAGACGTTGGGCACAGTTGCTTTGAAGGCCACGTGGCCTCTCTGTGTGGGCCGTATGGAGTTTACTCGAGTTGCCTATGTGTTTGAGCTGCATGTCCATGTTGGTGACTTTTGAGCCGCATGATACTCTTGAGCCGTATGAAGCTCGTCTAATTTTGAGCCGCATGAAGCTTCCTGGGTTCTGTGCCGCATGAAGAATGTCTCATGACCGAGCCGCATGAAGGACGTCTCATGATCGAGCCGCATGAGGAATGTCTCATGACCGAGCCGCATGAAGGACGTCTCATGACCGAGCCGCATGAGAAATGTCTCATGACCTAGCCGCATGAAGGACGTCTCATGACTCGCATGAGGAATGTCTCGATCAGCCCGTGCACTCGCTTTGTGGGCCCGGGTATCCCGAACACACGAGTGCGTAGGTATCATGTTTGCTCCCTGATGTGGGGCTAATAGAAATACTTGCCCTCGATATTTGTTGGGAGACTCTTGAGAACCACTCTGTCCATTTGCCGCCGGGGCCTGGACACGGGCGGCTCTGTATAACTTTCCATCAGAAGCCCGCTTAGCGGGACGCTCTTGATGGTCAGAGGTTGGGATAGCTGACTTAGCCCGATGAGCCCGCGCTGCCCTAGACTTCTTCTACTTAGCACCCGAAGGTGCGTAATAGGAAGAGTCCAAGTTTGGAAGGAGGAAAGAGAAGTTGGTGCCCTTTTCAAAGGAGGTAAGGGGGCTCTATTTATAGAATGGAGTG
This sequence comes from Iris pallida, assembly GCA_029216955.1. Lineage (NCBI taxonomy): Eukaryota > Viridiplantae > Streptophyta > Magnoliopsida > Asparagales > Iridaceae > Iris > Iris pallida. The sequence continues at coordinate 2,420,449 of JANAVB010000195.1, forward strand.
AGCCCTTTCTTCTTCTCCTTTCCGATGTGGGACAAAAAGCAATATTTTCCATGCTTCTATAGGACCCCCTTCAAAGTTTCCAAATTGCAACTTTGGAACACTTTGAATAAGAAGCATAGAAAGTAGATTTGTTTAGGTGTGGCAATCCAATCAGAGGTAGCATGGACATGACAGGTTTGGGTACTTCCGTTGGGGATTTTATGTGGACTTATCATCCTTGGCGTACCTTGGTTTTAGGTACAGATAATAAGTTGAGAGAGGGAACCATCATATTTACTCAGAGGTGGTATGGACGTGGTAAATATAAGGTTGATGGTAGAGCTTTCCTACTCAGAGGTGATATGGACATGGTAGGAGTGAACTCGAATGAGGATACATAGAACAACTCAGAGGTGCTATCAACGTGGAAGTTCTATGTATTGGGTGAAAGAATGCTATGGAACAACTGGGCTCCGAAAGCATGTGATGATGAGGAAAGATGTGGATGTACTAAGGGACCTAGTACGGCATTTGTGGTCAGCAGAGGACATTTGTGGGCCCATTATCCTTGGCATACCTTGGTTTTAGGTACGGATAATAAGTTTGATAGGGATACCTAGAACAACTCCACGGTAAGGCGGATATGGAGGTTCTTGGTATCGGGCGAAAGATTGTCATAGAGTAGTGATCAGTTTTCTATTTTTTTCACTGTTTTTCTTTTCTTTTTGTCAAGGGATGTGATCCCAAATGATGTAGTACTTTGAATTTTGAATAAATGAGCATGTTTCAACTCATCTTCTCTTTCTTGTACTTGTGGTGTTTGTGGAATTGGACCTGCTGGGGGATTATTTGTGGACCTGTTACCCTGGGCGTACCTTGGTTTTAGGTACGAGTAACAAGTTTCGGAGAGGAATACCTAGAACAACTTCGCGATAAGACAGTTATAGAAGTTTTTGGTATTTGAGAGAATGCCAGGAAGCAACTAGTCTCCTAGGCATGATAGGAAAGGGATGGGCGTGTACTGGAGACCCAGTACAGCATCTGTGGTCGACTGAGGACATTTGTGGTCATCGAAAGACGTTTGTGGGCCTATTATCTTTGGGCGTACTCAGATCGTGGGTACAGATAATAAGTCGAGGGAGGACCATCATACTTACTCAGAGGTAGTGAGGACATGGCAAGTATGGATTCACGGAGGATATTTGTGGTCAACAGAGGACATTTGTGGTCAACAGAGGACATTTGTGGTCAACAGAGGACATTTGTGGTCAACAGAGGACATTTGTGGACCTATTATCCTTGTCGTACTCCGGTTGCGGGTACAGATAATAGGTTGAAAGGGAATCGACGTACTTACTCAGAGGTAATGAGGACATGGCAAGTATGAAGGTTTCTTCTACGGAGCCTTCCCACGCAGAGGTAATGAGGACATGGCAGGAGTGGGCTCAATGTAGAGGGGGTACATAAAACGACTCAGAGGTAATGAGGACATGAAAGTTTTATGTAGAGGGTGATTTGTTTTTGGCGGAAGTGAAACGACTCAGAGGTAGCATCGACATGGTCGTTTTGGAAGTTTGTGGACCCGTTACCCTTTTTGTGCACTGGAAGTGCGGGTAGTGGATCATGAGGGAGGATCTCTTATAGGAAGAAAGTTCAGAGGTATGATTATACATGACTTACTATCTGAAAGAGTGACCGGGATGTGAGTTCAGGGGCACCAGCGGGTACATGACTCGATATTGTGAAAGTATGAGTTCAGTGGCACCAGCGGGAACATGACTCGATAATCTTGGATGTTGTAGATGTGAGTTCAGCGGTACGAGAGGGTACATGACTCAAAAATCTGGTTCAGCGGTACTGGCGGGTACGTGACTTGAAAATCTGAAAAATTATGGATGTGAGTTCAGCGGCACCAGCGGGTACATGACTCGATAATTTGGAAAATGTTGAAGATGCGAGTTCAGCGGCACCAGCGAGTACATGACTCGATAATCTGGAATGAGTTAAAGATGCGAGTTTAGCGGCACCAGCGGGTACATGACTCGATAATCTGGAATGTTGTGGGTGTGAGTTCAGCGGCACCAGCGGGTACATGACTCAGTAATCTGGGAAATTTAGAGGCGAAATATGAGTTCAGCGACACCGGAGGGTACATAACTCACCAATCTAGGAAATTTGGAGGTGGAATGTGAGTTCAGCGGTACCATGCGGTACATAACTCAATCATCGGGGATTTTTTTTTTGGGATGTCGTTTCGGACATAATACTTCTTCAGGAACTTGCCGTTGATGGGCAACATGGGCAAGTCTCAGTGTGAGCAGCCACATATTTGGCCAGCTCCGACTCTTTTTCGGACACCTCTTGTGCAAATACAGACTGAGAGGATGACTTGGGCAACTTGATTATCAGGGGCTCCATAGGTGGAGCAGAACGTGGAGTTGCTGGCAGACTAGCGACCCCCAGTTTGGTGCTCGATGCCGGGCGGGGAGTGGTTGGTTCGCTAGAAATTCTAGGCCCTGCATCGGGGTGACGACCCTTCTTGGGAAGGCGTATCGTCATTGGCTTGTTGGAGGGTTTGAGCTTCTCCGTTTGCGGCTGGCCGACTCTTGGCAGCCTGATTGTCAATGGCTCCGTTGAGGGTCTTGGCCTTTGGCTAGACCTTGGCAGCCGAATTATCATCTGCTCTTCTTGTGCCGAGAGGCTGATTGCGCCCTTACGCAGAGTGGCGGTAAGGGGTACGGACTGGCCAGGTTTGCGAGCTTGGAGGTGGATCGTCAGAGGTTCTTCTGATCCTGTGGCTGTCTCGGTACGAGCTTGCCCATCTCCTTCACCAAGGTATCTCTCCGACTTTTCGTACAGGTAGAAGTCTGAGTAGTAGGATTCGACCCCTTTGAAGGGATCGATATCAGCAAATTTTGTCCTCACGAAGCCGTGTTTGTCGACGTACTTGAAGCACTGGTGCAGCGTGGAAGGCACGATCATATAATTGTGTATCCAAGGGCACCCCAAGAGGATGTTGTAAGAAGTATCTGTATCGATGACGTAGCAGGTGACTTCGGATTGGAGGTCGCCAATTTGACACTTCAGACGAATCTTCCCAATAGGGTAGCTCCTACCCGAATTGAAACCGCTGATGGCGGTGCTTGTAGGCGTCAGGCGATGCATTGGGATGCGGAGAGGATGTAGCAAGCCCTTCGGGATAATGCTTATGAAAGAGCCAGGATCAATGTGCATCCGATCCACTTTTACGTCACCGATGTATCCAGTATAGTATAGTGGGCGATCGTGCATGTTAGTTTTGATGAGCATATCTTGCGGAGTGAAGACGATGTTTGGCATTGCGCCAGTACAGGCATTGTCCTGGAGATCCACAGGTGAGTCCTCCCCGGTGAGGTTGGATTGAGCCAGATAGGCATCGGCATTTTGGCGTACTTCGCTTAATGCAATACGAACGTCCTTGGAGAGCCTTAGGAGTTCGTACAGTGACAACTTGGCTGGTGTGTTAGCCAATTGCGCTAAGATATCAAAGTTGTAGGGCCTCTCCAGCCCTTGGGCTGCCTCTTTTCGGAAGGATTTGTCGAAGCGAGTCTCCCTCGGCCTAGGCTTGTCGGTCGTCGAAGGCTGAGCCGGTCCCCGAGCATCAGTTGTAGTGGGTTGATGATTTTCAGCTGGATTGTCAACCACAGGTTGGGATTGTGCCCCAGACCGCGTAACGACGGCTGTAGCTTCCTCGATGTCTGCCGAGATTATGCGGCAGTATCTGATTTTTCTATTCTTTTTCTTGCAGATGGAAGACGATGTGGGCCGAGTCACTTCCGATACCAAGTCTGGATGGATCTACATGACCTTCCCTCGTGATATGGTGAGGGGCACTAGACCAGCAGCCTGATCTCGGGGAGGTGGAAGATTTGTAATCTCCATTGTCGCAAGAGGGATGGGAACTACCCCGTCTTGAGTTTCCGTCGGAGGGAAGCTGCCGAATTGTACCGACACCATATTGGCTGCCACCGTTACCTCTTCGAAATCGATGGCCAAAGCGTTCGAATCGATGAGGTTTTGGATGTACCGTTTCAGCTGGTAGCAGTCGTGTGTAGCATGGTGGACGTAGCGATGATAATGGCAGTACTTTGGGTTCTCCATCTCTGTCGGCTGCAGTTCCCGCCTTGGTGGAGGAAGCTGAATTTTGTCCCCTTGTATGAGCATGTCCAAGATGGGTTTGACGTGACCGTCTTCGAAGGAGTAAGTGATTTGCGGCCATTGTTTGTCTGCCGGCTTTGGCTCAGGTTTCTGTGCCGTGTCGGCCACCATAGCCTGCTTGTCCCTGCCGTCCCGATTGTTGGAGGGATTACTCCCATTGTCATTATTGGTGTTTGGACGCTTGCCCTTGTTCTCTCCGTCCAAGATGTGCAATCCCAGCTGGCGAGCCTTCTTCAATCGTTCTTTGGCGCTTGTGGTGCTGATGATGAACGTTTTCCAGTCCTTGAATTGACTTTTGCCCATCCAGAGACTGATTGTTAGGAGGAGTCTCTTTTGGCAAATTTCAATCAAGGAGGAATCTGGATTTCCAGAGGGCAACTTCATGGCGGTTTGGCAGAACCGCTCGATGTAGTTTCTTGTCATCTCTCTCCTCTTGGACGACGTCCATGAGGGTGGACATGGTGATGTCCTGCCCTACTTCGTAGAATCTCTCCAAGAACATGTGCTTGAAGCCGGCAAAGGAGTGGATGCAGTTGTCCGACAGGTTACGATACCAGTCGAAGGCGACTCCTTCCAATGCCCCGATAAATAATCGTATGAGAATGGCATCATCATGGGGCAGATGGTCGGTGGTGACCTCGAAGTAAGTGATGTACAGACTTGCTGAGGTCTTGCCATCATAAGGATTGATATTGAACGGCTTATATCTTGGTGGGAATGGAACATCCCTCCATGCAGCAGGGTATGGTTGCCGTGTTCTGAGGTCTTGAGAGTTTTCGCGAGCGTGGAACATGGCTCGGAGCTCCTGAACATATCTTTTCGCTTTGCGTGCTTCGTCCACGGCGGTGGGGGCCGTTGTTTCCGGGGGATTGTTGCCCGAGTTTGGTGCCGCCGAATTCGAGTCCGCATTGACTGCGAGACCCGCGCTTGTTTGGCCAGGCGTCCCTCCTTGCAGAGTTGGAAGGGCCGCTTTAATCTCGTCTATAGACTTGACCAAAGCAAACAATATGGCTTCGAGACTGTCGATGCCCTGGCGATCACTGGAACCACCTTGGTTGCTGTCTGTCTTGAATACCGTCTTCACATGAGAAGAGATAGACGGAGCGGTGGAGGAAGCGCCCTCCGAATCGTACCCCTGTAGTGAGAAGTCATCGGGATATGTGGGTATGTTCCCTTCTGATTCTGACTCGGAAGGAACAGTACCCCCAGCCTCCGAGTTCGCCTCGTCAGGGGATTGTGGATGTCGTCGGGGACGTCGAGGTTTGCTATATCCGATGGGAGAGTTGTCTCCCCTGGCTCGTCTTCTTGGAACATCGGATTGCTGTGAAGGCTCGGAGGGGTGCTACCCCCAGCCCCAGCAACCCCCTGCGTTATGGACGACGAATCTCCCATTGTAGCAGATTTTGTCTTAGAGCGAGTACCTTAGAAAACTCCGGTGGTGGGCACTGCTTAGACGATAGTCTTTTAGTCACAGTGGTTGAGATCTTCGGGCTGGAAACAGTCGCCTTCTTCCCCCTTCCATCAGCGGGGACTTTCCGAGCAGAGTTGCAGGAGACGACGGGTAGTGCCTCATCTTCTGAAGATGGCTGTTGCAGTCTTCGAAAGACAGACTGCCGATCTTCTTGCATCGTCGTGCTATTGCAGCAGCAATTGACGATAACTTGGGTGCAGTGACGTCCGTGGGAGGATTCTTTGCACCCCGGTGCATCTTCTCTTTCCTTGCGTTTGTGGAGGATGGCCTCACGTAAGTCACTGGCTTTGCTGGCTCGGGAATTTCGGGCACACGAGTGTGTAGGCCTCCCGCCTGCTCCCTGATTAGAAGGTAGCTCGTATGCTTGCCTTCGTTCGTTATTGGGAGATGCTTGATGGCTATCCCGCCCATTGGCCGCAGGGGACAGGGTACGAGTAGCTTTATACAACTTTCCATTAGAGGCCCGTGTGATAATCAGCAGGACGCTCCGATAGTCAGAGGTTGGGGCAGCTGACTGGGCTTGGTGGGCTCGCACTGCCCTAGACTTCTTCCTTTTAGCACTTACGGGTGCGTAATAGAAAGAGTCCAAGTTGGATACCACAGAGTCTGGCTCATCATCCAGAGAACCATCATGGTCAGGACCGTATGAGAGACGGTCGAAGACTGATCGAGAGAAGCGTGGAACAGACGCTATGCGGCTAGAATTGGAAACCGTGCAGGCTGTCTGCATGCGGCTGTCTGCATGCGGCTGTCTTTAGCTGACGGATGAGTTGTTCTTGTGCGACTAGGAGTCACGACCGTGCAGGCTGGCCGCATGCGGTTGGCAATTATGGCCGCATGGGTTTTCTGCATGCGATTGACTTCAGTAACCGCATAAGTTTCATCCATGCGGTTGGCAGCTGTAGCCGCATAAGCTATACGGCTGACAGATGTGGCCGTGTGAGTTTTCTTCATGCGGCTGGCGGATGTAACCGCATAGGCTTTCCCCATGCGGCTATAACCCTTATGCGGCTCGGATCGCATAGAGTTCCTCTTTGCCCCTGCAAGTCCAGCATCATAATATTTTCTTCTGCCGGACTTGAGGTCAGCAGAGTCGTCTATGATATGAAGTGGGGCCACAGGGGAGTCTTCTCCGCCGTTTTGAGCGACAGAGGGTATCTCTGCAAAAGCTTCAGTAGGAACGAATGATCGGGGTCTCCACTCCTTGCGGGCCTTCTTTGTGCGGGCTCGCTTCTGGACCGGGCCAGCGCTCTTGTCGGAGAGCATTTCTTCGGACGCCTGTTGGTCGAACCGGGCGACCATCTTCTGTTGCGTGGAGCCAAGCTTGGCTGCATCCGATTGCGTCACCAACTCCTCAGCCGTGGAGAAGTTTGTCTCCAGCAGAGTCGCCATCGTGTTTGCCATGAAATATAAAAGAGCAGAACAGTTTTATGGGAGGACTGGACTTTTACTTCACGTTATAAACTCGCTTGTACAAAGAGAGCCTAGGGATGAAAACCTAGGTACAGCAATCTTAGTACAATTATTTATTTTTGATTCTGGGGGTGACGATAGAGGCTCGGGAAAGCGACGGCAGCTCTGCCATACTCCTTGGACGATCGAACGTAGCCTTGGCTCCTGTGACGAAATGCTTGGCGTTGACGAAGAAATGCTCTTCTTGCTCTCCTCGTATTTCTCTTCTGGCTTCTCTCTCTCTGGATTGATCTCTGTGGATTTTTCTCTCTGATTATTGGGGGAGCATCTCTCTGTATGCGCGTATCCCTCTTCGTCAGTGTCTCCTTTTTTGTAAGGGAATGGCACCCTGGTATTTATAATAGTGGGGAGAATCATTAGGGTTTGTATTGATTGCCCATCCTCAAAGTGGCGGCGGCCTGATAAGTGATCAATCTGGGCCATTAATCTTGAGCATGAAGGA
>JANAVB010000195.1:2430510-2438010 GCA_029216955.1 Iris pallida
TATGATATTTTAGACCTTTTTGTGACTTGTGGTTGTTTTAAATAGGATTACATCACTCCAGTTCAGTTACACTTCCTCATTAGTAGTTTGGATTGCCAGCGAGTGCATTCTCTGACCGTTTCATTCTTGCTTGGACATATTTACTTGTTATAGACTAGTTTACTTGTTGCTGTCACGATGTTATCACGGATTAGTACTATATGGATCTCTTCATGCGATGTTATCCCCTCTGATACATCAGGTATATTGTGCTCATGTACTTTATCATGTGCATCGTCTACTCATTGTATTCGTATTTATTCATGTATACTCATCTGACATTCATGAACACTTATGATCATGTGAGCCTTCATGTATAACCAAGTGTTCATGTGGACTAGCTATCCATGTGGCACACTACTTTCATGTACAATAATATAACCTGGATAGGTCCTTGTGTACTGATTGGGGCAGGGGGATTATATATTTGGTTATGTGATCTACACCATTTTCATGTACAACTCCAAACTAGATTTAAGTCATGTATAACCTAAACCTGTTTACATAACCAAACATGTGCTCTAAATCACGTAGTTAGTTCAGTTTTCTTATCTATATGATGTATATCTATTTCCACTATATCATGTTCTTCTTTTTTTACAGTCTCTCTACTATTTCTTTACAGCAGTTCATGTATATTATTCTATAACTTGTTTCATATTTCCTTTCATGTTATGATCTGTGTGAGAGTTATGTATTCGTTCATGTCCTGACTGGACCTGTTGAAATATTACAGATGATAAGGATTGCTGCGATACTTACTATGGAGCAGGCTTAGTTGACACAGATGACCTGGACCCTCAGCAGGATCCAGTAATCGCTGAGGACTTGCCATTAGTTTAGATTAGACTTATATCATTATCTAGTCATTGAGACTTTATGATTGTATTGAGATATTATTTATGGTGTGGTTTACACCGAGACTATTATTCATATTGTGACTCTCTGTTGAGATTATCTTATCTTCTTTTCCTTCTTAGTTTTGATTGAGATTACTTATTATATTGTTCTCCATTCGGAGCATATTCTAGATTGTGTTAGATGTTGTGACCTAGGACAGCGTTCTACCACCGACACTGTGGCGTAGGCTGGACGTACCCACTTCTCGTGCACTTACACTGGGTACGGATCGTGACAATATCGTCAACAAAAATCTGAAGTAAAAGAAAATTTTCTTTTAAATATTTTATAAACTGTATAGTATTAACCTTCCCTTTTGTAAAACCGTTATCAAGTAGAAAAGAGATTAAACGATCGTACCAAGCACGAGCGGTTTATTTTAGACCGTATAAGGCTTTCTTCAACTTGAAAACATAGTCAGGGTTTTTGAAATCAGTAAATCCTGGAGGTTGAGCTACATAAACTTTTTCTTTTATAAAATCGTTAAGAAATGCACTTTTAACGACCTTTTGAAAAGTTTAAAATTATGAAAACATACAAATGCACATAACATGCGAATGGATTCTAATCTCGCAACTGGGACATAGGTTTCATCATAGTCGAAACCTTTCTTTTGGTTATATCCTTGAGCTACGAGTCGGGCCTTATTACAAGTAAATAAACCATTCTCATTGAGTTTATTTCGCAATACCCAACAGGTGCCAATGACCGGATGATCAATGGGCTTGGGAATAAGTTCCCAAACATTATTTCGTTAAAATTGGTTTAATTCCTCTTGCATAGCATCTAACCAAAAATATCGCTACATGCTTCTTCAATAGTTTTGGGTTCTAGCTGTGAATTAAATGCAATAAAGGAAACTATATCTCTGTTAGAAGAATGAGTACTTACACCCCTGGTAATCTCACCTATTACGAAGTCGTTGGGATGGTCCGCCATAAACTTAATTCTTTTTGACAGACTCTCAAGGTAGTTGGTTCCGGCTTCTGGTTCTGTACGTGCTCTGCTTGATGGATCTGCAGGTGTTGTGCTTGAAGGTTCTGCAGGTGCTATGCTTGGTGTACTGACGTCTTCATCATCATCGTCGATTGTCTGTTGACTCAATTCGTCAAAGGTAACGTTCATTGACTCATCAATGATCATGGTTCTTTTGTTAAAGACTCGGTACCTTTTGCTTTTGGCCGCATAACCTGAAAATATACCTTTATCGGCCTTTTCGTCAAACTTTCCTAAATTATCTTTAGTATTAACAATAAAATATTTGCAACCAAGGATTTTGAAGTAAGAAACTGAGGCTGTTCTATCAAACCATAACTCCTAGGGAGTCTTTTTTGATTTAGGTCGAATTAGAACCCTATTGAGAACATAACAAGTTGTATTGACAGCTTCAGCCCATAACTATTTAGGTAGACTAAACTGGTTCAACATAACTCTAGCCATTTCAGATAGAATCATGTTGTTATCTTCCACAACTCTATTTTGTTGCGAAGTTCTAGGACAGGAGAACTCATGCATATAACCGTGTGTGTCACAAAATTGCTCAAACTCTGCATTCTCAAATTCGTCGCCATGATCACTTCGAATACGAGTAATCATTAATCCTTTTTCATTTTGAACTTTCTTGCAAAAGGAGATGAATTCAGACAATACATCATTTTTTTGTGCAAGAAAATATACCCACGTGTATCTAGAGAAATTATTTACTATTACAAATGCATATAACTTACCACCTAGGCTAGCAATTCTACTAGGTCCAAATAAATCCATATGCAGTAATTGTAGAGGTCTAGTGGTACTTACAACATTCTTGGACTTAAAATTGGATCGAGTAGCTTTGTTCTTTTCATATTCACTAGATACCGTATCATTCTTGAAGGTGATGTCCGATAAACATCGTTCCAACTTCTTTGTGGATAGTCTTAAAATTGGGTCCATATTTGCATGACCGAGTCTCATATGCCATAGTTGACTCTCATCATTATTGGTGATTAAGCATCTACCTGCTTTGTTAGCCTCGTCCAACAAATAGAAATAAATTGTCTTCCCTAATACCTTCAAAGATAGTACTACTAGTTGAGCTATCAACTATAGTACATTTGTCTTTCACAAAGTTAATACCATAACCATAGTCAACTAAATGGCATATGCTGAGTAGGTTATGTTTTAACTCGGTTGACAAACATCTTTAATCACAAGATAGGAAGCCTTACCAATGTTGCCGATACCTACTATATACCCTTTAAGATTATTACCGAAGGAGACGTATCTTTCTTTCTTCTTCGATAGTGTTACGAATAATGAAGCGTCACTGGTCATGTACCATGAGCAACCGCTGTCGTGGATCCATTTTCTTCTAGCATGCGTAGGGTGTTCCACCGATAAGAGAATTTGCAAATAAAACTTTTGGTACCCATTTCTTGTAGGGTCCTGAAATGTTAGCCTTTGGTATCCATGCACATAATTTCAAATCAACTAGCTTTCTTACTCTACATGCAGGAAAGATATGACCAATGGTGCCACAATAATGACATCTAGCATGTTAAGTATTAGATGTAGTATGTTGTGCCTGATTGGTAGGTCTTGGTTTTCTAGTTGGATATTTATAATAGAATGCATACCTATTAGTCTTCCTAGGCAAATGTTTGGTTGGTTTTGGTCTGATAGTGTTGGGTTTGACAGTATTCGGTGTTTCGATAAGTGACACAAGTTAGGGTAGGAAGCAGTTGTCACGACCCACACCCGGATATACGGGTACGAATACGTGAGTCACGTAGAGCGCTGTCAAGTATCCGATACTAACTACAACATCTAAAAGATCCATCACTATAAAGGTACTCATATCACATCACAAATGCTAAGAAAGATAAGACAAGAAAGATAACAATATCTCTAAAACAACTAGAATCTACATAGGATCAAATGTGACAAGAAATGAAACGGGGAAAAACAATAACAAAACTAAAATAACTACCAGACCTAGAACTCCTGGGAGACAACTTACGGTGAAAGAATATCGAGATCTGTCTCAGCTAGCATCATCCTGTAGTCCAATAATGAGGGCATAACAACCCCTAAAAATATTATCAACGTATCCAGTCAGGATGGGAACGAGTACATAAACTAAAATTTCTCACCACGGTTAGGTTATTCAATATATAAGAAATTCTATTTTTGAATCGAGGGTTCAAAATGTAACCGATCCATTTACTATCTATTATTTGATTTACTAATCCTTTATATTAGAATGGGTCAATAGTCAAATGGTTTGGTAATTCCTCGTGGGGGGACGAAGCAATATAATTTTGAATCAGAATATATTGTTATCATTATGTTATTATATCATTATAATAAAGAAGGAAAATAAGAGTTTTTATCAACCTTCCTTCTTCCACTCTGCCCCGAAGAGTAACTAAGACCAATTCATTCACGTTTTCATGTTCCAATTGAACACTTTCCATTTATGATCAAAGGAGAAGATTATTCTTTTTTACCAAAGATATAAAGATATGCGGATCAAATCACGAACCGAGATAGTTACCTTTCAGAAAATTCTAAGGATATAGGGTATATCCATGCTTCATGCTTCTGAAGGTGGGAGAAAAGAGAAAACTAATTATTGATCTAAATTAGAATTTGAAACTTATGTAATTAATTTCTTCTGGTTAACCTAAGAAAAAAGAACAAAGACTTGTCATGGTAAGGGAGAAGGGGGAACAAGCAAAGCACACTTGAAGAGCGCAGTACAATGGAGAGTTGTATGCTGCGTTCGGGAAGGATGAATCGCTCCCGAAAAAGAATCTATTGATTTTTCCCAATTGGTTGGATCGTAGGTGCGACAAATTCTATAAGAGATAATTATAACGAAATACAAGATAAAATATCAAGACTGGAATAAAAACAGGATATATAAAACTAGATATCATGTCAAGGTATGAAATACAGGAATGTAGAACAGTATAATAGTATCTGATGTATAATGTAAACATAAAATGGTGCCTTGAGATATTATAGCGTTAGGTGATCGGCTTGGAAACTTACACAAGAATATGGCATGCCTAGTCATACGTGAGATATATGACTAACACTTGGCTAATCATACATGGGTTGTATGATTATCACTCACATGAAACACGAATAGTAGGGTATAATCACATAACCTCTAATAACTCCCCATCATCGAGTAGTATAATGGATCCGGACATGTCACGTCATGATGCAGAATTCTCTAAGAGGGTAGCAAATCCCCTTAGGAAATGGCATCTATACAAGTACAAGAAAACAAGATCGAACAATGTACCAATGTACCATGGTAACCCAGGAATGGCGTCTCATGACAGGATCTGACGTATACTAGCCCGTGTACCATCATGTCAGGAATCAAGTAAAATACTATAACTGATTCAGATATAGCAGATATCAAGACAATGAGAACTATCAGAAAATATACTCGCCTGCTGTCCTGAGCAATAAGTGAGGGTCTATGCCTGAACCGACGTCACATAGTCCTAATATGAATTTATATAGTTGCTTAGTGTTGTAGAGTAAACAATATACATATACATATATATATATATATATATATATATATATATATATATATATATATACATTAATTCTATGCTTCTAGGCCTATTATAGGTCAAACTCAGTCAAGCTAAGTCAAACTGGGTCAAAGGTTGACTAATAGTTGACTTTGGCAACTGGTCAACTCTGGTCAACTACTAGTCCACTTTAGGTTAAACTAGGTCAAAGCTAGTCCCTATAATCATTCACAAGGTCAACTTAACAATTTCAGTGATGTGAAATCACTGAAATCGACGGGTCTCAATTTCGATACACGAATCTCAAAATACGAACCGAAGAGAGAAGGATTAAAACAAATGATGATAGATAAGGGAAAAAGTCTATAGATATTGTCGGATGATGAAACAACCATCACCAACGCGTCCAGAATGGTCAAAATAGCTAGAATAGCCAACCCACAAGTCTAATTTGGGCACAGGGGCAAAAGGTAATTTTGGATCAAAATGATGGCCGTGTCGGACCAATTTTGTTAGCACATTTAGCCATAGTCAAACCAATTTCGATAAGTGTCTTAAAACATCGATCTCGATATGAAAAGAAACGACTGAGATTTTTATATTTATTCTGTATTTTTTATTTTATTGAGTCGAGATTATTTGTGAATCGGGATCACTGGAAATTAGAAGTCTATCCTAAACCAAACCCATCTTGATTCATTCCTAAACCAAACCAAACCAATTCCTGATTTGATCCTAAGCCAAACCAGATCTAAAAACCAAAACTGCCCTGGAATTAGGCTAACTGGACTCGGTCAGAGTTCTGCCCGAACTCGGACCGAACTCGGCCAGCAGAATTCACTCCTGGTCAGAAGCTTTACCTATTCTTGTGGATCTCTAACGTTTAAATTTTTAAACGTTAGGGTACCGAGTTCTGCCCAAACTTTGTCCTAGAAAAACCTATAAAAAGAGAAGAAATTTTTATTTCTAAACACAGATTCAATCTTCATCTTCTCTACCTATTCCTAGACTTTCTATTCCATTCCTAAAGCTTTAAATCTTCAAACCTCCAAGTCAACTCTATTCTTCTAAGTGTCGATGGTTTTCGAGTAGGAGTTTCGAGTTGTACAAGCTTGGCGTATAAATGCTTTCTTCAGAAAGGTGTTGAAGTTTGTTCGTAGGCTTCGGATAAAAACACAACGGCGGTGAAGTTGGCATGTTCTTTAGAGCAAAATGGTGTAATCTCTATTTCAAATAGTGGATTCAAACATCAGGTTGAGTATTCGAGACTAGACTAGTCCTCATAGAGGAAAACCAGTATAAACCTGCTGTCTTTGCGAATTGTTTTCTTGCACTGATTTTACTGACTAACTTGTAGTTATTATATATATATATATATATATATATATATATATATATATATATATATTATTTTACCTGCTTAGAGTTAAATTTTTAATTGCTAAATATTCTCCGTTGCACTCTATTCACCCCCCTCTAGAGGTGCTATTGTTCCTACAATTGGTATCAAAGAAGGTATCTCTCGACAGAATTATCACTCCTTGAGATATGGCATCCCTATTTCCAAGCAACGGTGAAGGTTAGTCAACCAATAGGCCACCTTTATTTGATGGCACAAATTACACGTACTGGAAGACACGGATGAGCTTTTTCCACAAGTCACTTGATTTCGGTTTATGGTCGATTGTCGTCAATGGTTATAAGAAACCTCTACCTTGTTACGATCTGCTACCCAAATTGTTGGGCCGGGCTGAGTCATGTCCAGCCTACGCTTGAGATAAAGCGTAGTAAGCTGTTCTAAAGATAAATAAGATAAGACCAAAGTATGCTAACAGTTCTATATGTCAAATTGAGTCAGAATATAACCAAACACAAAATCATCTCGTATATAAATATGTTCTAAGTACATGGCCAAAATATAAAACTGGATATAGGTCCAGTCACAAAATACATAGTCTAAAACATGACTACTATCAATAGTCTCGAGAAAATAAACAAACTAGACGAGTTTCCCCGCAGG
>JANAVB010000195.1:2443010-2522160 GCA_029216955.1 Iris pallida
ACGGTACATCTTGTTGGCACCAGGGTGAATAGAATATTATGATCGGTGCGTCTCCTGCAAGACTGCCTCTATCAGCTCTCCCTTCGGTACGCATAACCGGCTGCCATGCCTCAAGGATCCATCCTCTGCTACGATGAAGTCATCAAGCAATCCAGCTAAAGCGTGGACTCGGAGTCTGTAGAGTCTCTCATCTGTAGACTGTGCCTCCTTGATTTGCTCCATCAAACCTGACTAAATGTCGAGCGCCATCAACTGTATCACTGATCCTGGCCGAACTATCTCTATACCGAGCATCTCCAGATCTTCCCATAAATGTCGATCTATTATCAGATACCATGCCATTAGATGCCTACTCAGCGCATCCGCCATCACATTTGCCTTTCCGGGGTGATACTATAAATCGATGTCGAAGTCCTTCATCAACTCCAACCATCGTCTTTGCCTCAGGTTCAGCTCTTTTTGCGTGAACACATACTTCAAGCTCTTGTGGTCAGTAAAGATTTCCACTCGCTCTCCGTATAAGTAGTGTTTCCACAACTTGAGTACAAAGATCGCCGTAGCTAACTCTAGGTTGTGGGTAGGATAGTTCCATTCATGAGTCCGTAATTGCCTAGATGCATAAGCAATCACTTTCTAATGCTGCTGTAGGACACATCCTAGCCCCTTTTCCGAAGCATCGCTGTATATGGTGAAACCTCCAGATCCTGAAGGTAATATCAGAACTGGAGCGGTCATTAGTCTCTTCTTCAGCTCCTCAAATGCTGCCTGGCAGTCCTCTGACCAGATGTACTATGCATCCTTCTGCGTCAGTTTTGTCATGGGTTCAGCTATCTTAGCAAAGTCCTGGACGAACTTTCTATTATAACCTGCTAAACCCAAGAAGCTCTTGATCTCTGAAACTGACGTCGGAGCCTTCCATGTCTCAACGGTAGCAATCTTCCTGGGATCCACTGAGATTCCCTCTCCAGTAACTACATGACCGAAAAACTCCACTCGGTCTAAGAAGAACTCGTACTTGGACAATTTGGCATACAACCTCTCCTGCCTCAGAATCTCCAAAACTGTCCGCAAGTGCTCTGCATGCTCCTCCGGCGTCTTCGAGTATATTAGGATGTCGTCGATAAATACTACGACGAACTTATCCAGATACTGGTGAAATATCTTATTCATCAAGTTTATAAAGACAGCTGGCACATTTATGAGACCAAATGGCATCACCAAAAACTCGTACTGCCTATACTTCGTGTTGAACGCCGTCTTCTGGATGTCTACAGCCCTGACTTTCACCTGGTGGTAACCGGATCTTAAATCTATCCTTGAAAATACCTTCGCCCTACTCAACTGGTCGAACAAATCATCTATCCTGGGTAGAGGATATTTGTTCTTAATGGTGATGGTATTTAATGCCCGGTAGTCAATGCACAACCGAATTGTACCATCCTTCTTTGGTACAAAGAGTACTGGCGCTCCCCATGGAGAAGCACTAGATCGAATGAAACCCTTTTTCGACAGGTCATCAATTTGCTCCTTCATCTCTACGGCCTCCATGGAGTTCGCTCTATAGCAAGCCCGGGATACTGGTGATGAACCCGGCACTAAATCTATAGTGAACTCCACATCTCTGTCTGGTGGAAGTCATAAAAGATCCTCTGGAAATACATCCATAAACTCCCTGATGATAGGGTGTGGCGGTGCTAACTCCCCAACTGTCGCACAATAGTTCGGCTCTAGGCTGATCTCTGGCCCTGTCCTCCTGACACTGAATGGTACCATACCTGGGGGACTGAACATAATACTACCGTTATGACAGTCTATTGCTGCATGAGCATAGCTAAGCCAGTCCATCCCCAATATGATATTATACCCGGGGAGTGGCATCACAAAAAATCGTCCCCTAAACTCTCTCCCTGCTATAGAAATAGAGCATCTATAGATAGCCCTAATGGGTACTGGTCTGCCCCCCGTCATTACTCTACTCATCTCCTAGGTAGGTGTAGATACTAAGTGGTGTTTATGCAAAAACTCCAATGACAGGAAGCTATGCGATGCACCAGAATCAAACAAGCATAGAGCTAGAAAAGTATGCAAATAAATATGACCTGTGATGATGTCAGCCAAATAATCTGGCTCCGAAACCTGCTCCGGCTCCACCTCAAGAGCTAGACTATAAGCCTTCCCCTGGGGTCCCTTCTGCTGCTGCAGATGTTGCCCGAATCTCTGCTGCTGCCTCGGAAACGGCGGTCCTCTAGATGGTGGTCCGGCACCTGGTACCCTCGCTACTGGACATTCCCGAAGCTG
Organism: Iris pallida; assembly: GCA_029216955.1. NCBI lineage: Eukaryota > Viridiplantae > Streptophyta > Magnoliopsida > Asparagales > Iridaceae > Iris > Iris pallida. The sequence continues at coordinate 2,445,309 of JANAVB010000195.1, forward strand.
ATGGGTGATAGACCCACAAGCTAAGCACTGCCCTAACCTCTTCCTACAGATGAAAGCATCATGGCCTGGCCTCCTACAGAATGAACACACAGTTGGGTGGTACCATTGTCCCTTCTGCTGCCGGGGTCCCGGGGCTCTAACTGGCGGGGTTGGGTGGTATGGTGTGGGAGGACGGTATGTCTGCTGGTGCGGCGCCGGTGCTCTCGGCTGGAAAGCCTGACGCTTGGAAGGTCCCTCGTAGTGTACAGAAGTCGGCCTCTTGCAAGACTGAAGATGCTCTTCTATGCTCCGGGCCAATTCTAGGCTCTGGTAGTAGTCAGTCGTCCCGTTCGCTACTATGAGAATGCCGATGTCTGGAACTATACCATGGCAAAACCTACGTGTCATCTCCTCTGGGTCTGCAACCAGACTAGGAGCGAAATGGCTCAAACGACTAAACTCTGCTGCATATTCGTCAACAGAACGGTTCCCCTGCTGGATGTTCTGGAATCGTAGCCCCATGGCTACCCTACCGGTGGTCGAGAAGAATTTCTTCTTGAACTGGATCTTAAACTGATCCCAAGTGGCCCTTTCTCTCGTAAATAGTGGCTCATTCCTGAACCAAACTCCTGCCAAGTCTGTCAGCAGAAATCCCGCTGCCTCGACCTAGAGATCACCCGGCAACCTAGCTCCTAGGAGCTTACTCTCTACCGAGTCTAGCCAGTCATCTGCTACTACGATGCCCTCAGTCCCCATGAACTCCCTGGGGTTCAAACCCATGAAGTCCTTGATGTTCCCCGCTCTCTGTCATGGCTCTACCTGTGGTGGGACCATGGTACGCTCCTCAGAACGCTCCATGCTCTGGCGGAGTAAGGTGGTCTGCTCCTGATGGGTCTTTAGGAACCCCTGGATCAGAGTGAGCAGTTGGTTCCCGTCGAGAGTGACGGAAGCCTGGGCAGGTATAGTAATAGGTGGTGGTGGGAGTATCGGGTCCTGCTGGAATTATGATGTGGAAGGTGGTGGAGGAATCTGGGTTGGTGGATTTGTGGAGTGGGGGAGTATGGTAGGTGGAGGTGGCGGTACATCGGTCAACTGGTCAACCGACTGGATAGAAAGTATGCCATTCTCAGGTATGGCATACTGGGATGAGCGGGTGAGCACCATCTAATAAATAAAAGAACTTATAAGGACTATTTTAAGTAAACAATCATAAATAACAAGAAAGTCCAATTTGTAATAGCGAGCATATGTGCGATGCATTTCCTATGTTGCAATCCTAGTAATCCTCTAGGTGTTCTAAAATGTTATTCCTACTGTTGTCTAGTTACCTTAAGTTCCTAAATGTAGGCATGCTTGGTACAATGACTTAACCAAACAATTTAGTCAGGACCTGCATGGGCCACCACTAAAAATATGTCATGATCTGCTACCCAAATTGTTGGGCCGGGCCGAGTCATATCCAGTCTATGCTTGAGATAAAGCGTAGTAAGCTGTTCTAAAGACAAATAAGATAAGACCAAAGTGTGCTAACAGTTCTATATGTCAAATTGAGTCAGAATATAACCAAACACAAAATCATCTCGTATATAAATATGTTCCAAGTACATGGCCAAAATGTAAAACTGGATATAGGTCCAGTCACAAAATACATAGTCTAAAACATGACTACTCTTAACAGTCTCGAGAAAATAAACAAACTAGACGAGTTTCCCCGCAGGTACATCCTCGTAAGGTAAAGCCTGATCCTCGATGGCAACTCCATAATAGGAATCACATAGCAACTCCTCCTCCGTAAGTATACCTACAACATTTATCCTGTCAGGACGGGAGCAAGTACTGATTTCTAGCAAACTAAATATACGAAACATGAAATGAACAAGAGTGTAGGGATCATGGCATATCACAAACTATCATGGCATCATATGTTTGTTTTAAAGTTTAAAACTGTAGCATGTACGTGATCGATCAATAGGTAAATAGGATGTACAGTGGTACATATCAAGTTTTCCCTGAAGTGTACATACGTACACTAACGGCATCGGTGTATATCCATACACAAACGCGGGATCAGACCTACGACAAAGTTATATATAGAATGTTACCGTGTGCGGTAAATACATACGGAGAAGGGAGCATGATCACGTACTCTACTAGCAGTTTCCCCTTAACCTATTTTTTATAATATGCGAGTGATACGAGAACAGTATAAAGCATGGTGGATACTGAGAGCAGTACAAAGCATATGAAACATGGTGATATATGACTTGCAGTTTAGATATTGGTATTTTAGCATGGTTTATACACAATTCATTATATGTTGTAAATAATATTTGTAGAGGTACTTGCCTCTAGCAAAGTAAAGTAGTGATAGAAATGCTATAGATGTTTGGTGTCTCGTCACTGTAAAGAATGATACATAAACTTAGTTTTTTTATACTAAGTTAAACACTAGGACACTAGTGGTACGACACGACTTTCTGACTAGACACCTAGCCAAATGATGACTTTAGCATAGGAGACCAATGTGGGGTGACACAATATCCAAACCAACTTTTTATGGCCTCTATACTATGGTATAGTGAAGTCCAATACTACAATATCCCAAAATCACACAATACATCGTAAGTCGTAATTAATCAATAATTAAATCAGACTGTGCACTGTGTTCCAACAATTTTTAAGATAGGAAAAAATCTCAATTATACATAAAATAAAGTGCCATAATGATCCTTATTAATATAGAAATTTATAATAATTTTTCTGGAATTTATAAACCCTCATAGCTATTTATTAAAAATCAGCAAACATAAGTACTCTAAAAATGAGTTCTGTTTTCCTATTTTTATAAAATGCCAAAAGTACTAACTAAATGCTGGAAAAACTATATTAAATTAGCTAAATTAACATATTATTTAAATACAATTTTTTCCATATTTTTACAGCACCTAAAATATATATAAAAATTCAAAATTAGCAAGTAACAATTTCTGGAAAATAATTAATTAATTATTTACTATTTTATCCACGTATACAAAATTGAACTGAAGACCAGTTATGGGACCAAAGCCATGAATCAAGTCCAATATGACTTGTAAAGACGTTAAATGTATTTAGACACATTTGGGCCCAAAAACCCATGCTAGATTTGGACACCAAATGACCATGATTAATACAATAATTCATATATTAAAATATATATTAAAGTATTTTAATAATATGTATTAAAGTAGTGAAATATACAAGTCATAAAATTATATAATAAAATAACTTGTGAATTTACACATAGTAACATTTTGCACAAAATTGTATTTGAAATATATATACATATACAACAAATACATTTATATATATACATAAATATATAGGTATTTATATATACATATAATAAACATATATATAATAAATATACATATATATATATATAAATACTTAATAAAATATATATATATATATATAAATACAGTATATATATTATATATATAACAGTATATATAATAATATATATATAAATACATATACATATACATATACATATATACATATACATATATACATATATATATAAATACATATATATATATATATATATATATATATATATATATATATATATATATATATATATATATATATATATAAACAAATAAAAATAAAAACAAAACAAAAGAAACACCAAAGGAGGGCTCGAACTCGGCCCGCTGGGACAGGGGGTGGGTCTGAGCGCCTCTCGGCTGACCAGCGGGTCAGCTCGAGCTTGCTGTTAGGGTTAGGTCTGAGTTAATTATATAGTGAAATAGAATAACGGGTTGGAAAATAAACCAAACCCGATAACTTGTGAAATAACCAAACCCATTAGCCCATGGTTCTGTCTTCGTGTCCTGACAGTTAGGGACACGAAGACACACGAGTCCTGTGTCCAAGGCATGTACGACACACACGACACGAGTTTTCTATGTCCGAGCACATCAGTGGACTACTCGTGTCTAGGCGAGTCCAGTAACACAAATAAGAGACACTGAACGACACGAGGGGTGAGATGACACGTACTTGTCCGATGTGCTGTGGCCGTCGAGGGTGCTACACGGTGGAGAAGGCGTCGGGGTCGACGGAGGAAAATGGCGCTGAGTTCGTCACATCGTGGCGAACAATATGGCAGTGGTCGGAGGCGGTGGCATGGCCTGTAGGGGCGGCGCTCCTAGATCTAGGGTTCCAACGAGCTCGTCGGGGAAGAAATAGGGTAGGGCGGTGGCTGGGGCAGTCGGAGTGATGTCTAGGGTTAGGGTTTAGGTCGGGGTCTATTTATAGGGTCGAATGGCGGTGGAATTATGGTTAGGCTTACGGGAAATTAGGGTTGTAGGTCGGTCGCCAGTCGTCAGTCATCAGTGAGATCGTGGGGGATGACTGGTATTTTTCGGTTAGGTCCCCCAAGTTTAGGGTTTTATAAACTAACCATACCGCTTTATGGTTTGCAAAATATAAATTGCAAACTGATATAAACCAATTTGAAAAATTACAAACTGATATAAAAATAATTCTGTAAATTTCAAATTGATATTAAAACAATTTAACAAATTGCAAGTTGATATTTTTAAGCTATAAAATTATATAAAAATTATTTAAAAATCCTAGAAAATTTCCTAATAATTATAATAACTTATTTTAAGGATAAAAATGCTATTTAAAAATGGTCAAAATATTCAGGGGCTTACATACCTATTACAATAGAAGGTGTTCTAGTCAACAAACCATTTGATAGATACACCGACAATAAAAAGAAACAAGCTAGTCTTGATGCAAAAGCCATCAATACTTTATTCTGTGCTATTGATAAAACTGAGTTCAATAGAGTCTCTACATGTGCCACGTCGAACGAGATTTGGAAACTTCTTGAGATTACTCATGAAGGTACTTCACAAGTGAAGGAGTCCAAAATCTTATGACTTACATAAGAATATGAGGCATTCAAAAATGAAGCCTAATGAGACTATTACTGCTATGTTTATTAGATTTTTAGATATTGTTAATCCTCTAGCTTCCCTTGGCAAAGATTACAGCGGTCATGAAAAGATTCAGAAGATTCTTCGTGGACTACCAAAAAGCTGGAATCCAAAACCAACGGCCATTATAGAAGGAAATAATCTCTCGACAATGAGTCTTGAAACTCCGACTGGAAAGCTCATGACACATGAGTTGGACCTTCAGGATTTCGAAGATCAACATCCGAAAGAGAAGACAATAGCATTCAAGGCAAATCAAAAAACAATCTCTGAAGACGAGAGTGAATCAGACGACTCGGACAACGAGCAAATGGCCCTGATAACAAGGAACTTCAAAAGATTCCTCAGACACGAGAAGTCAAACAAGAAGAAGGACTTCAAAGATGACGAAGAACCGATCTGTTTCAGCTGCAAAAGAACAGGTCACATAAAGAAGGATTGCCCTGTTATAAGAAAAAAAAGCATACACGATCAAACAAGCAGATATGATCAGACAAGCAAGAGAAGATCAACAACCAAAAACTATGTAAACACTAGTGTCTGGTGTGAAAGCAAGGCTAGTAAATCTAAAGAAGATGACAGCTCTCGGAGCTCAGCAAACCCATGCTTCATGGCTACAAATGCTACGGTAATAACTAACCCTCTCTATGAAGAATTTACTTTTGATGAATTATGTGAGGCTTTTTCTGATCTATTGGCCGATCAGAAGAAAACGATAGACATGTGCAAAAATGCTAAGAAAGAGCTAAAGTTTGTACAATCTAAATTTTCAAAGCAATCTAGGATTTAAAAAGATATTAAAGATTCTTCTATTGACACCAATGATATTACTTGTTTAAGGCTAAGTCTGCATGATTCTCTTGAAAAGCTTGAAAAAGCAAATCAATAAAATGCAAAACTTAACGATCTCTATGAACTAGAGAAGAATAAGTATAACATTGCTATTCAAAGAGTAGATGCACTCACGGCCAATTTAAATACAGCCAATGACAACTCTAAAAAGTTAGAGATAAAACTAGGCAAACAAGTTGTTGGACCAATTGCTCAGATAAACACTAGTCAGAAGGCTAAACACTAACAAGACGACTGGTAATGTTAAAAATCATGCTTATATATACATGTTTCCACACAACACGAGTACACACAGATTTTCAAAAAATCAAAAGCATGTTTTTCAAACAAAACCTAGCACTAACACTTTTGCTACATGTCATTATTGTAGATTAAAAGGACATGTGTCACCACAGTGTAAGATTAGAAAGATAGTAGATATGAATGTGTATAAATGGGTTCTAAAAGCTAACACATCAGGACCCTCAAGAAAGTGGGTACCAAAGGTTACATCTTCAACTTGTGTTGTAGGTGGACCTTCCTCCTCCTACTAAAAGCAAGTGGATACTCGACAGTGGTTGCTCCAGGCTATGACAGGTGACAACAAATTGTTTGAAACTCTATCGATGAAGAAATAAGGCTATGTCTCCTTTGGAAACAATCTTAAAGGTAATATCATTGGCATTGGTGACATAGGTATCTCTCCCTATCCTATTATTAAAAATGTTTACTTAGTAACAGAATTGAAACATAACTTGTTGAGTATCAGTCAATTATCTGATCACGGTTATGGAATAAATTTTGTTAAAAATAAATGTTTTGTCTATGATAAAACCTCTGGAATAATTTTCTTTGAGGGAATAAGAGAGGACAACATATATATTTTATATTTGTTAGAAAAGACTAACAATACAGAAAAGTGTCTGTTTACAACACAAGACGAAAGCTGGATTTGGCATATGCATCTTGGTCATGCAACACATGGACACGATTGCAAGATTGTCCACCAAGAAACTAGTAGGAGGCTTACCTGAAATAAGTTTCAAGAAAGATATGATCTGTGCTGATTGTGAGAAGAATAAGGTATCTAGATCATCTTTCAAATCAATAAACGCTGTAAGTACCTCTAGACCCCTGTAATTAATTCATATAGACTTGTTTGGACCAAGTAGAATCGCCAGTCTTGGTGGAAAACTTTATGCTTACGTGATAGTTGATGACTATTCATGATATATTTGGGTTTATTTTCTTGCAAATAAGAATGAGGCTTTTTTCGAGTTTGTATCTTTCTGTAAGAAGGTACAAAACGAGAAAGGATTCATGATTACTCATGTTCGAAGTGATCATGGAGGAGAATTCAATAACCATGAATTCAAGTCTTACTGTAATTCAAATGGATTATCACATGAATTCTCTTGTCCCAGAACTCTTCAGCAGAATGGAGTTGTAGAAAGGAAAAACAGAACTCTCGGTGATATGGCCAGAGTTATGCTTAATGAGCACAATCTTCCTAATTACTTTTTGCAGAAGCTGTCTATACAGTATGCCATGTATTGAATAGAGTTCTTATTAGACCTATCTCTAAAAAGACTCCTTATGAATTATGGTTTAATAGAACTCCTAATATCAGCTATTTGAAGGTCTTTGGATGCAAATGTTATATTCTAAGTACAAAATACAACTTGGAAAAATTTGATAAAAAAGCTGATAAAGGAATTTTCTTGGGATATGCGGTAAAAAGCAAAGGATACAGAGTATTCAATAAGAAATCACTTATTATTGAAGAATCAATCAATGTCAAGTTCGATGAGTTAAATGTCAAAAGACAATACGACAGTGACAATGAAGAAGAAACTCCCACAACAGAAGATACTTCCAAGTCTTATCTGGAAAGTCTGTCGAAACGTATGCGATTTACACCAGACCATCCCGAAGACCTGGTAATCGGTGATGTGTCAAAAGGTGTAGGCACTCGTTCCAGCTCAAGACAATTGGTAATAGCAAATGTTGCATTTATTTCCAAAATTGAACCTAAGAATGTTTTAGAAGATTTTTTTGATAAATTTTGGATTTCTGCTATGCAAGAGGAACTTAACCAATTCCAACGGATCAAGTTTGGGAACTTGTTCCCAGACCTATTGATCATCCGATCATTGGTACTAAGTCGGTGTTCCGAAATAAGTTAGATGAGAATGGCTCAGTCACACGCAACAAAGCACGTCTAGTAGCTCAAGGCTATAATCAAGAAGAAGGCATTGACTATGATGAGACATATGCTCCAGTTGCTAGATTAGAGTCCATTCGTATGCTTTGTGCTTTTGCAAGTTTTTATGGTTTCAAACTTTTTCAAATGGATGTTAAAAGTGCATTTTTAAATGGTTTTATAAAAGAAGAAGTTTTTGTAAAACAACCTCCAGGCTTTGAAGATTTTAAATTTCCTGATCACGTATTCAAGCTTCGAAAAGCTCTCTACGTTCTCAAACAAGCACCTCATGTATGGTATGAACGTCTTAGTTCTTTCCTACTTGAACATGGTTTTTCAAAAGGAAAGGTTGATTCAACTTTGTTTATAAAATCTTTGGACAAAAATATTTTACTAGTGCAGATATATATAGATGATATAATCTTTGGAGCTACTAATGAGATGATATGTAACGAGTTTACTAAGTGTATGCAGAGTGAATTCGAAATGAGCATGATGGGAGAATTAACATTCTTCCTTGGACTGCAAATTAAGCAGAGTTCACAAGGGATTTTTATTAATTAAGCCAAATATACAAAAGACTTGCTAAAGAAATTTGATATAGAAAATGTCAAACATATTGGCACTCCAATGGCAACGTCTACAAAGCTTGATATAGATGAAAGCGGTACACCAGCCGACACACGTAAGTACAGAGGTATGATTGGTAGTTTACTATACTTAACTACTAGTCGTCCAGACATTATGTTTGCGGTATACTTATGTGCTAGATATCAGGCTTGTCCTAAAGAATCACATGTAAGTGCTGTTAAACGTATCTTATGATACCTTAAAGGAACTTTGACAACCGGTCTTTGGTATCCCAAAACTGATTTGTTTGACCTGATAGGTTACTCGGACGCAGATTTTGCTGGATGTAAGGTCGATCGTAAAAGTACCAGCGGTAGATGTCATTTTCTAGGAAAGTTATTAGTCTCCTGGTTTTCTAAGAAACAAAATTCAGTTGCATTATCAACTACTAAAGCTGAGTATATAGCTGCAGGACGTTGTTGTGCATAAATTTTGTGGATGAAACAAACTCTGGAAGACATTCAATTATCCTTTCATCATATTCCCATTTACTGTGATAATACTCTATTAATCTCACTAAGAATCCCATATTTCATTCACGCACTAAACACATAGAATTTAGACAACACTTTTTGAGAGACCATATTTTGTAAGGTGATATTGTTTTAGAATTTTGTTGATACTGAATATCAACTAGCTGACATCTTCACAAAGCCTTTGGCTGAAGATCGTTTTAACTATATACGAAGAAAATTTGGAATTCTGGATGTTGAGATAATATAATATAATATTATTAATTAATGAACATGAATTCGCTAAATTTATTTTAGTTATAAGCCGAAAGATTCCTTCTGTCACACAGGTATAAATAACCTGAAGCAACACGGTGTACTATGAAGAACAGATGGCAACTCTAGAGGGCGGTGAATAGAGTATATAGAGATAATATCCAATTAAAAATTCAACTCTATCACAAATAAACCAATCAGAGTAAATACGGAAAATAAAGAGAGAATCAAGAGAGCATACGCAGACACAGCCGATTTTAACCTGGTTTCCCTCGTGGAGGACTAGTACAGGCCTGAGAACTCTAGCTCAGGATTAAATCCACTATTTGTGAAATAGTAGTTTACAACCCGTGCCTTTTCTTCAGAAGAGCACGTCAACTTCTTACAGAGGATCACAGTGGCAATTTGCTTGGAATTGTCCAAGCGACTTCTTCAACTCTTGCACAAGAATCCTAACTGAGAGATACTGAGCACTCGAGACTTAGGAGGCTTATGGCTAGTAGATGGGAAGGGTATGGCTTTTCTGAGCTTTAAGAAAGAAGAGAAGAGAAGAAGGGATGATTTGAAATGAGAGAATTTATGGCCTATTTATAGTATTTTTGTAGACAGAATTCGGCCAGAATTCGGGTAGAAAATTTCAAATATTTGGCCGTTGGACAACTAGCAACCAGCTAACCCTAAAATTAGGGATGCTGATTTTTAGGGGACAGAGTTCGGCCCGAACTCTGTGTGGAGGCAGAGTTCGGCCCGAACTCTGTCTCCAGAGCACAGAATGGTTCTATGTGGCCAGTGGGTATTTTTCTGGATGGTGGAGTTTGAGGATTATTGGGTAGGCTATAGGTCAAGTCTCAAAAGCTCAGCATGACACAGTTTACATCAGTCTAGACTCAACAAAAGTAAAAAATACAGACTCAAAAATAACTGAGAAGCTGAGACTGAGCTGACTTCTGACTTGAACTTAATGTAGACGTCGTGTGTCGTATTGAATTATTACAGATATTATTTAGTCAATGTTATCAATATTTGGTTGACTGTGACTTTGTGTCAACAATCTCCCCCATATTAATAATTGACAAAATAATATATGTATATTCAATATTCATACCTGGACACAATTGATCACAGAAATATAGCTCCCCCATAATCAATGCCAAGCAGAAATAATAGCTCCCCCGTAACCGGTGAACGGTGCTGAGCTAGAACCAATAGCTCCCCCATAAATAATGCATGGTACCTGTTGGCCTGATAAATAATATCTCCCAAAAGCACCAAATAGCACATATATACTAAAAGTAGTATGACAAGAATATACATATTTCTCCCCCTTTTGGCATTAGCAATATAAACTGCATATGAATAATAATGATGCAACCACACCAAATAGAGAAGAAACTGTATATGAATGATCAAAACGAGCAACTAGCATAGAATAATAAACTATGATAAGCATAAAATGTCATCACACAAAGCCAGAGTCATCAAACTACCAGAGTTTTAGTACAACCCAAGCACATAAATCCAAATAAAAATAAATAACTAGAAATCAGAAAACATAAACTAGAATCATCAGCAGCAGCAGCAGATAGTAAACGCCATCTCCATCATGGAGCACGAGAAGGCCCAGCAGAATCTGAATGATCAGTGAATGAACGGCTGGGGTCCATAATAGCAGCATCCGGATCCAGGTAGCACATGACCCAGGGGTCGTCAATGCGATATCCAGCTCGACCAGGATCCCGCTCCATGGGAATGGGCATGGAAGGGTGACGTGACATAGAATACCGAATATCGTGCAGCGAGTTGTTGAGGGCACTCATCTGCAGGGTAGTCCGATAGTCCATCTGAGTCCAGCGATCGTCCTCCAATGCGAAACGATCTCTGAGCATGGTCTAGATGGAGTCAAGAGTAGCAGGAGGAGGTGGCGCATCCTGTCCAAGTGGAGGGGCGTCGGGCTCCTCATCATCAGAATGCTCAGAAGTCTCAGGAGAGGCGACGACTGCCTGAAAACGTCGTGCCTTGGAAAGGAATGCAGGAGCAGACAAGAAAGGACAATCACGAATAGGGACAATGAACGCACGAAAAACCATAGGAAGATACAAAGGATAAACCAGGGCTCGTAGTTTCTTCCTACAGTTAATCATCCAGTCCATCATGGTACGTGGAAGATTGAAAGAAACACCAAAGTGGAGATGATATAAAGCGGAGATCTCAAAATATGTGACTTTATCGGTAGAACCCGCCATGGGTAGAATGGTATTGAAAACAATCCGATGAAGGTCATAGAAGTAAGGATTTAGATATTTAGCCAGAAGCTTGCGAGGACGTGTGTACGGAGTACATAAGTCGTCCTTGAAGATTTCAAGGGAAATCCAGTCGGGAAAATGGAACGACCGAGCATCAACAAGCTTTTCCCAAGAATTGGGCTCTTGAAGATCAAGAAATTCGGCTAAGTCAAAATAATCAAATAAGATATCGATACCCGCAACACGTGAATAGATGTGAGTATCATCAAAAGTCAAGTTGCAGTAAAACATTTGTATGGCACTACGATATATGACCGAAGTAGAAGTAACAAGTTCGTCAAGGCATAGGTCATGAAAGAGTGCATCATAATGAGAGAAAATAGAGAAGTCAATAGGGTGTCCTGCAAACACCGGACGTGTCCGAAAATCACTAAACCATGCATTAGACGTATCTAGTGATATAAAAAGTCGATCATCGTAGGTGTTTGGATCACGTGGATGAGAAGGGTTGAACAATGGATGAGGTGGTTGATGTTGTTCAACGGGTTGCTTAACGGGAGGATGAGCATTCGACGAGGACGCTCCCTCGATCCGAATTCTCTTCCTACGGTTAAACAAGCGAGGAGCCATTGCACAAAATAGAAATAGATAATGAGAGTGAGTTATACCTTAAAGCAACAATGAACAGTGAAAGAGAATGAGAAAATAGCCCTTCTCCTTGATTTTGATGAGCAATGGAGCACTTTGGAGAGAAAACTAGGGTTAGGGTTTGTGAAAATATGTTTGTAGAGGTGAAAAAGATGGTAAGAATGAAGGAGAGAGATGAAAACCCGAATATAAGAGGAGGGTTTTCTTTGGTCGGAGTAAATCTGGACCGTAGGATCATATTTGATCAAACGGCTGAAGCTGCCCCCGATTCTGGAATAGGGGAACCGAATTCGGCCCGAACTCTGTTGGGGATAGAGTTCGGCCCGAGTTCTGGGTCCTTGTTCCAGAACTAAAAACAGGCTAGAAAAGAAAATTAAGTATGGGAAATCAAGTTAGATAAAAACAATAGCTTGAAAGATTCAATCAAATAGAATAATAGCAGAATGAAATTGAAAAAATAATGAATCAGCAGTAAGAAATCAAAATGAACCATATAATAAATAAGGAAATATATCATAATTCAATAGTTTGAAGTTTCCATGGGTTAGCTGCAGGGGCCGGATCCCAGCTAGCGGTAGTCCTGTGGACTAGTGCACCGTGTCGCTTAGGCTTTTACTCCTTGTTGTCAGAAGGGCCCTTTCGGCTTGTACCCATAGCAAGTTCATCGAAGAGAATCATAATATAATCGATATTTACGCAGGTAAGTTTTAATTTATGACAGCTTCATCTAAAATTCCAAGTTCACGGCAAAGGAAATTGAAGCGCTCTTCGGATAATGGCTTAGTAAAGAAGTCTGCTAGCTGATGATCAGTGTCAATAAACTCTAAGTTAATCGTGCCATTTTGCTGATGATCACGCAAAAAGTGGTGTCTAATTTCAATATGTTTTCTGCGTGAGTGACAGATAGGGTTCTTAGTCAAGTTAATAGCACTAGTATTGTCACAGAATATAGGAATGTGCATGAAAGATAGATTGTAGTCTTCAAGGGTTTGCTTCATCCATAGAATTTGTGCACAACAATGCCCAGCTGCAATGTATTCAGCTTCTGTTGTGGATAGTGCGACAGAATTCTGTTTCTTGCTAAACCAAGAGACTAAAGCCTTTCCTAATAAATGACCCGTGCCGCTTGTACTTTTATGGTCGACCTTGCATCCAGCGAAATCAGCATCAGTGTAACCAATGAGGTCAAATGATGTTGACTTGGGATACCATAGGCCCACTGTAACCGTACCCTTAAGGTATCGAAAGATACGCTTAACAGCGGTCAAGTGTGATTCCTTAGGATTTGCTTGATATCTAGCATATAGGCAAACACTAAACATGATATCCGGACGACTAGCAGTTAAATAAAGTAAGCTGCCTATCATACCTCGATACTTACGTTGATCAACGGGTTTGCCGCTCTCATCTGGTTCGAGTTTGGTTGAAGTAGCCATTGGAGTGCTGATTGGTTTGACGTTGTCAAGATCAAACTTTTTCAGCATATCCTTTGTATACTTCGACTGACAGATGAAAGTTCCATTAGCCATTTGTTTCACTTGCAGACCAAGAAAGTAGTTGAGTTCTTCCATCATGCTCATCTCAAATTTTGTCTGCATATACTTGGCAAATTTTTGACAGAGGGTTTCATCAGTAGAACCAAAAATGATATCATCAACATAAATTTGAATTAATAGAATAGTGTCTTTAAAAGATTTTATAAAAAGTGTAGTATCAATTTTCTCTTTTGAAAAACCTTTCTCAAGCAAGAAACTGCTTAGCCTTTCATACCAAGCTCTGGGGGCTTGTTTAAGGCCATATAGCGCTTTCTTTAGCTTGAACACGTGGTCGGGAAATTTGTGATTTTCAAAGCCAGGGGATTGTTTTACATAAACTTCCTCCTTGATAAACCCATTCAAGAAAGCACTTTTCACATCCATTTGAAATAATTTGAAATTTTGATAATTTGCAAATGCACAAAGCATCCGAATGGATTCTAGTCTAGCAACCGGAGCATACGTCTCATCGTAGTCGATACCTTCCTCTTGGTTGTATCCTTGAGCTACTAGACGAGCTTTGTTGCATGTGACTGAACCATCTTCATTTACTTTGTTTCTAAAAACCCATTTAGTACCAATTATCGAGTGATTAGTCGGTCTAGGAACTAGTTTCCACACTTGACTCCTCTCGAATTGGTTGAGTTCATCTTGCATAGCAGAAATCCAAAATTCATCATTAAAAGCTTCAGAAATATTTTTCGGCTCAACTTGTGAAATAAAGGCAGTGCTAGCAATAGAGTCTCTTAGTGATGATCTGGTAGTTACTCCACGTGAAACTTCACCTATCACTAAATTTTCTGGATGAGAAGGCTTGAAAGAAAATTTCTTAGGCAAGCCCTCCAGAGAATTAGTTTCGGTTGAGGTATTCATTGGAGTAGAAGTTGATGGCTCAACGTCATCATCAAGAGTACTTGCTGTACTGTTATCTTCATCAAAAGTCACATTTGTTGACTCTTCCACAATTAGTGAGCATTTTTTAAAGACTCTAAATCCCTTACTCTTGGCAGCATAGCTAAGGAAAATACCATCGTCAGCTTTGGCATCAAATTTGCCTAAGTTGTCTTTTGTGTTAAGGATAAAACATCTACATCCAAAAACTTTAAAATAAGAAACATTGGGGGTTCTCCCAAACCAAAGTTCATAGGGTGTTTTCTTCGTAATGGGACGAATAAGCACCCTATTCAAAATGTGGCATGCTGTACTGACAACTTCTGCCCAGAAATATTTCAGAAGTGAAAATTTATTCAACATGACTCTGGCCATATCGCCAAGAGTCCTATTCTTCCGCTCCACAACACCATTTTGTTGAGGAGTTCTTGGACAAGAAAATTCATGATCAAAACCAATAGAATCACAAAATTTTTCAAAATCAGAATTTTCGAATTCGCCTCCATGATCACTTCGGATTCGAGTGATCATGTAGCATTTTTCCTTTTGAACTTTCTTGACAAAAATCTTAAAAGCTGAAATAGCATCACTTTTGTTTGTGAGAAAGAAAACCCAAGTAAATCTCGAAAAATCATCAACAATAACAAACGCATAAAGTTTACCACCAAGACTAGCTACTCTACTGGGACCAAATAAATCCATATGGAGTAGTTGCAGGGGTCTAGTAGTACTTACAGAGTTGATGGAATGAAATAAAGATTTGGTTGCCTTGTTCATTTCAC
Source organism: Iris pallida (assembly GCA_029216955.1). Lineage (NCBI taxonomy): Eukaryota > Viridiplantae > Streptophyta > Magnoliopsida > Asparagales > Iridaceae > Iris > Iris pallida. The sequence continues at coordinate 2,460,776 of JANAVB010000195.1, forward strand.
ATTCGGCACATACCGTGTCCTTTTTGAATGTGATATCGGGCAATCCTCTCACTAGCTTCTTGGTTGATAGCCTGGATATATTATCCATATTGGCATGACCAAGACGCTGGTGCCATAGTAGCCGTTCATCTTTGTGAGCATATAAGCATCTACCTGCATTGTTAGTATTTCCAGACAAATAGAAAGTATAAATGTTATCCTCTCTCACCCCTTCAAAAGTAATGTCTCCCGTTGACCTATCATAAATAAGGCATTTGTTTTGTCCAAAGTTAATGTCATATCCATGGTCAGCAAGATGACTAATGCTGAGCAGGTTATACCTTAACTCGGTCACTAGGCAGACATCCTTTATTACGGGAGAGGGGGGATAACCAATATTGCCATTACCTATAATATACCCTTTGAGGTTGTTGCCGAAGGACACATATCCTTCTCTCTTCATCAATAGTGATGCGAAAAGATTTGCGTCTCCTGTCATATGCCGCGAGCATCCACTATCGAGAATCCACTTACTCTTAGTTGAGGAGGGAAGGTCCACCTACATCAAGAGTAGATGTGACCTTTGGTACCCAATTTCTTGAGGGTCCTGAAAAGTTAGTTTTTGGAAACCATGCATATATTTTCTTATCAACTAATCTTCTAATTCTACATTGTGGTGATATGTGTCCATGCAAACCACAATAAGTACATATAGCATTCCTATTTACATTAGGAGCATGCTGATGATGTCTATAAGCAGTATAATGAGCAAAAGTATGATGATTAGCATGATGATGATGATTATGCATAGAGTGCTGTGGAGTGGTATGGTGATATTGTCTATATGGAGCATGGTGATGTTATCTATATGGAGCATGGTGATGTTGTCTATGTGGCATGACATTGTGATGTTGTCTATATGGCATGACATTGTGATGTTGTCTATATGGCATGACTCTGTGATATTGATTGTGTCTTTGTGCAGCCTGATGATTGTATCTATGATAATTATTTCTATGTGTATGTAGTTTGTGTCCTTTGTGAAATTATGTGTATATGAAAGCATGATTATGTGTTGTAGATGGATGATATGAATGACTAGCTTGAGTGGTGTTGGGCCCATGTGATTGGGTTTGAGGTTGAGCAACCTGTTTTCCCAATTTGGTTTCTAATCTCTTAGAAACAGCTTGCAGTTCATCAACCTTAATATTTAAGCCATATATCTTAGTCATGGAAATCTTGTGTCTACTCTTTTCTTCAGCAAGCAACATGTTGAGTGTAGTGATTTCTTGAGTTTATTGCTCAATACGTGCTTCAGCATCATGTAAGCTTATTTTAAGCTTGGATACTTCATCAGTGATATCAGTGGGTGACGTGTCTCTAATGTTATCAAGTAATAGAGAAATTCTTTGTATTTCGTCTTCAAGACTTTTGATTTTGTCCTTGGCATGTTTGTATTTACCGATGACCTTTTTGTGATCATCGAGCAAATCAGTGAAGGCATCGCCAAGTTCATCAAAAGAGAAGTCGTCTAGAGTTTCGTTAGATACCTTGTTAGAGGTTGCCATTAGGCACACATTTGCTTTATCTTGAGGAGAGTCCTTTTCTTCCTCGGAGTCACTCGCTTCACTTTCATGCCAAATGCTTGTGTTGGCATATTTCTTTGATGAGGTCTTCTTGTATGGCTTCTCATAGCGGTTGCTTTTCTTCAAGAATGGACAGTCTTTTCGGACGTGTCCAGTCTTCTTGCAACCATAGCAGGTTGGCTCTTCTTCATCGTCTTCTTGTGGTTCCTTCTTTCTTCTATTGAAGCGAAAGAATTTCTTGAAGTTGCGAACCATGAGAGCTTGGTCTTCGTCATCCGAGTTGTCGTCTTCGGTCTCATCGTGCTCAGCCCTTCGTCGATGAGCTTTGAGAGCGATCTCCTTAGTCTTCGGAGCAGGCTCTTCGAAGTCCTTGAGGTCAAGCTCGTGAGTCATGAGCTTATCCATCAAGGTCTCCATTGACATAGTTGTGAGATCGTTCCCTTCTATGATGGCTGTCACCTTAGGGTTCCAAATTTTTGGTAGCCCCCTAAGCAGCTTGCGAATCTTCTCATGATTTGAATATTGCTTTCCAAGTGAAGACAAGGGGTTGATGATGTCGAGGAATCTTGTGAACATCTGTGTGATCATCTCGTTTGGCTTCATCTTGAACGCCTCGTATTCTTGCGTAAGACGACTGATTTTTGATTCCTTGACTTGGGTGGTTCCTTCATGCGTCACTTCTAGAAGCTTCCATACTTCGTGGGATGTGGTGCATGTAGATACCCTCTTGAACTCATTTATGTCTATAGCACAGAATAAAGCATTAATAGCTCTCGCGTCTAGACTTGCCTGTTTCTTCTTTTCGTCAGAATATTTGTCATGTGATTTCTCAATGAGATCACCGTTGACAACTATCCTGGTGGGCTTTTTGTAACCGTCAGTGACGACTGTCCACAGGTCGAAGTCTAGAGACTTGAGATAAAAACTCATCCTGGTTTTCCAATACGTGTAGTTAGTTCCATCAAATAGGGGAGGCCTATGAGTGGACTGTCCTTCCCCGTGATTGGAAATCAAAGATTATGTGGTTGCCATGGATCAGCTCTAGGATGTAAATCCTTGTAAAGAGAACAGAGCTCTAATACCAATTGAAAAACAGATGGCAACTCTAGAGGGGGGTGAATAGAGTATATAGAGATAATATCCAATTAAAAATTTAACTCTATCACAAATAAAACCAATCAGAGTAAATACGGAAAATAAAGAGAGAATCAAGAGAGCATACGCAGACACAGCCGATTTTAACCTGGTTTCCCTCGTGGAGGACTAGTCCAGGCCTGAGAACTCTAGCTCAGGATTAAATCCACTATTTGTGAAATAGTAGTTTACAACCCGTGCCTTTTCTTCAGAAGAGCACGTCAATTTCTTACAGAGGATCGCAGTGGCGATTTGCTTGGAATTGTCCAAGCGACTTCTTCAACTCTTGCACAAGAATCCTAACTGAGAGATGCTGAGCACTCGAGACTTAGGAGGCTTGTGGCTAGTAGATAGGAAGGGTATGGCTTTTCTGAGCTTTAAGAAAGAAGAGAAGAGAAGAAGGGATGATTTGAAATGAGAGAATTCATGGCCTATTTATAGTGTTTTTGTAGGCAGAATTCGGCCAGAATTCGGGTAGGAAATTTCAAATATTTGGCCGTTGGATAACTAGCAACCAGCTAACCCTAAAATTAGGGATGCTGATTTTTAGGGGACAGAGTTCGGCCCGAACTCTGTGTGGAGGCAGAGTTCGGCCCGAACTCTGTCTCCAGAGCACAGAATGGTTCTAAGTGGCCAGTGGGTATTTTTCTGGATGGTGGAGTTTGAGGATTATTGGGTAGGCTATAGGTCAAGTCTCAAAAGCTCAGCATGACACAGTTTACATCAGTCTAGACTCAACAAAAGTATAAAATACAGACTCAAAAATAACTGAGAAGCTGAGACTGAGCTGACTTCTGACTTGAGCTTAATATAGACGTCGTGTGTCGTATTGAATTATTACAGATATTATTTAGTCAATGTTATCAATATTTGGTTGACTGTGACTTTGTGTCAACATACTAGTCTTCGGACTACCGCTAGCTGGGATCCGGTCCCTACAACTAACCCGAGGTATTTATGGCAATTTATGGGTAATTAATTAATAAATATTAAATTATTTTCTTCAACACAATTAATTCTAATTCATTTTCGTATTTATGTTAAAAACTATCTACTATCACACTGTTTCCAATAGCTGCCTTGAAACCCTAGAGATCGAACTCGGACCGAACTCGGTCTGGGGGATTTCAAACAGAAGCTGGACAGCCGAGCCCCCTTCTATTTAACCCTATTTTACATCATCCTCTTCCTCACAGCACCTCCAAAACCATACCGAAACCCTAACCCTAACCTCCAAACTCTCCCTCATTAAAGCTCTTCAAGCCTTCAAACTTCGGATTCGGAGCTCTCTCGAGGTTCTCTTCCACTGTCTACCATCAATTTTGGTATATCTTTCTCCTTTCTCTCCGTGCTTATTTTTATATGGCTTCCAAGCAACCTATTTCTTCTCAAAAGAAGAGGAAGGTTGATGAAGGTTCGTCCTCGACTCCTCATGATGCGGCCTCCTTTTTACTTTATACTCCTTCGAGACACGATGGAGATTTCATTGATGAATTTATTTTTGTGTTCCAAGAAGCTTCGGACTCTTGGTTCGTAGACTTTCATAAAAGAAAAATCTGTCCGAGCGCTCCTATCAACTTCACGTTATTTCTTGATCACTCTAGTGTATTCACATACCATTATTTGCTTGAGTTAGTTCAATCCACTTTTTTCGTTTATACCAACGCTATTCGCATGTTCTATTGTAATTTCTCGGTCATAAAGGACATGGTAAAATCAAAAGTTGGTGGAGTCGACATCGAGTTTGATGCCGATGATTTAGCAATCATTCTCTACGTACCCAATGACGGGGAGATACTTGTCGAAATCACCTCTGTTCAGTTTCCCGAGGGGACAACTTTTGATTCCTTTCGTGATTCGTTCTGTGAACCGAATCCTCGACCCCATGGCACTCTTTGCCCTAGACATATGAACAACTACTTATATGATCTCCATCGCATGGTGTTCTCCACTATCCTTCTTAAGAACACTGCCACGGATGAGATTTCCTACCTGGAACTCTCATCGATTTATCATCTTCACTTTCATATTTCTTTTAGTCTTTCCAAGACTATTATCTCTGCTATGGATCGTTGTCGCAAGACTTCCTCACGACGCCTTCTATACATAATGTACCTCCCTATCATCTTTCAGTATTTTAAGGTCAGTCTTGAGGACTATGCTGAGGATGCTGCTCCTGCCTATCTTCATGAGCATCGTCGCCCAGCTCAGCCTGCACAGATTCCACCTCCTGTAGTCACTTCCACTTCTACTGATTCTCTGGCTACTCATCCTCCTGCCGGTGTTACTCTTGAGTCCCTTCAAACTCTCATGCTGGATAAGTTCTGTGCTATGGATTTTCGTACTACCCTTCGACTCTAGGCCATCTCGAACACGGTTCATGATTTGTCGTATAGCCTTGCTCACAACCCTAGAGGCCCCATTCCTATGGTTCGTAATCCGATCCGACTTGGCTATCGCATTGATGACCGTGAGGTGCAGCATTACTTTGACCCTGCGGCTGCTCGGTATGACCCCAGCCTATCTGTTGAGATCGGTCCTTCTAGTACTGTTGGTGCTGCAGTTGATGATGATGATGAGGATGATAGTTGAGGATTTGTTATTCCTCGTGATATTCAATGAATTTGTTATGTTTTGACTTTATTTTAGTTGGCATGTATTAGTGTTAAATGCTTCTTTCAAGCATTATCAGTTATGACTTTTTTAGTTTCTTTTTCTGTGTGATGTATGCAAAAAAAATTCAGTTTATGCTAGTATTTCCATTATTCCATGCATGTCTTCTATTATGCTTTGTGGTTTAATATTGCTATACCATTTTCATTTCTAAACATAGATTCAATCTTCATCTTCTCTATCTATTCCTAAACATTCTATTCCATTCCCAAAGCTTTAAATCTTCAAATCCCTAAGTCAACTCTATTCTTCTAAGTGCCGGTGGTTACCGAGTAGGAGTTTCGAGTTGTACAAGCTTGACGTATAAAAGCTTTCTTCAGAAAGGTGTTGAAGTTTGTTCATGGGCTTCGGACAAAAATACGACGGTGGTGAAGTTGGCGTGTTCTTCGGAGCAAAACACGTGGTGTAATCTCTATTTCAAATAGTGGATTCAAACATCGAGTTGAGTACTCGAGACTGGACTAGTCCTCATAGAGGGAAACCAGTATAAACCTGCTGCCTTTGCGTATTGTTTTCTCGCCCTAATTTTACTGACTTACTTGCAATTATTTTATATATATATTGCTTCACCTGCTTAGAGTTAAATTTTTAATTACTAAATATTCTCCGCTGCACTCTATTCACCCCCTTCTAGAGGTGCCATTGTTCCTACATATTTTGCACTAAAAAATGTATCAGGAAAAAATTCCTCAAAGCCTTAGCAAAATATATGTTCACGAATCCAGAGTGACGATACGATATCAACGGTATATCCAAAATTGGATTCCGATGACCCAATCTCAAAATGGTCCGTTGACCCGAAAATTGGAATCTAATTTGTACAAAAATGCGTATCGGAGCCAATGTCAACTAAATCTAACGAAGTAAATGTCAACGAGTCCAGAATGACGATACGAACTCAACGGTATATCCAGAATTAGATTTCGATGAGCCGATCTCAAAATAGCCCATTGACTCGGACTGTCAGCCCGTCTTGTACCGAAATGCGTGTCTGGGCCCACGTCCTCCAAATCAAGCAAACTTTATATGAATTTGTGCCAGAACGTGCCACGAGTCTACTGGTGGTGTCGGAAATTGAATCCGAAGTCCTGGGTTCAAAATTAAAATTTTACAAGTTGGAAATTATGAATTCGGACGACCAACTTTGTCGTCAAATTCGATCAATCAAGCAATCTCACAATGAAACAAAATATGAGGAGCAAGAAGATGGTTATACCAACTGTGCACAGGAACTGGTGGCACGCAAAACGTTGCTGTGATGGAGTAGATACGAGTCGAAAAAGTTGGCTCCATAAAACTGTCCAAAAAACATAATTTAAATGGTCAACTTAGTAGACGATTTTGACATATCAAACTACAGAATTAACAGTTAAAACTTGACATGGGTGAAAGGATATATACTGAGATTGAGACGAAAGAAATGGATCTACTGTTCAACAGCCATATTTTTTGAAAAATGCACACGAAGTCGCTGTCCCGAAATGCGATTTCTGAGTTCTATCCCGCGCGCGTCACGACGGAATTTCGTGCAAAATGCACGAATCGCCTAGGATACGCATCGGGGAGAAGTACGGTGGCCACAGGGGTGTTCATCGGAGGTTCACCGGACATGGGGGGATCTGGCGCCACGCGGCCGCCACCGTCGCTGCCACTGCAGCCATTGCTGCTGCCACGCTACTTTGCCACCGTAGCTGCTGCTACTGCGTGCTGGCTGTTGCAGGTGCCGTACTGGCTGTTGCAGCTACTGCTGCTGTTGCGTTGGACGTGCGAGGCGCTGGGACCAGGCGGGGGACACGGCGACAGTGTCGGAGAAAAGGAGGAAAAGAATGGTGAGGATGATGATGGTTATGGTGATGGTGATGCTGTGGTAAAAATGATGGTGATGGTGTTAATGGTAGAGAATGGAGGAAGAGAAGGAGGTTGTGAACAAGAAGAAGATGATGGTTAGGGTGGTGATGTTAATGGTGGTGATGGTGAGAGTGATGGTGAAGAAGAAGAAGAAGAGGTGGAGGTCTGCTGTGTGATATTGATGGGGTGAGATGGTGAGTTTGTATAATAAAGAGGAAGAGAGAGTTGTGTATATATTACAAAAAGAGAGAGAGAGATGAAAGTGATAGAGAGAGAGTGGGGTAGTCGGCTGAAAAGAGGGAGGGGGTATGCTGTTGGTGATGGGGGTTGTGTATGTGAGTGGGTAAAGAGAGAGAGAGAGACTGATATATGTATATTAGAAAGAGAGGGAGAGATATTTGAGAGTTGAGAGAGTGCATAGGGGTTAGGGTTGTATAAATGGATGATTAGTGTTGGTTCATGGAGGCAAAATCAAGGGCCAAGATTAAATTAGGTCGTTGGAGTTGTCCCTTAAATAATTTGAGTGGACACACTTGGTGTTTGGTGTTTGTCATAAGGGAAATTGTGTGGGGTGTTTGGCTAGTCATGAGGGGACAATATGAAGCTTGGGTTGGGTTCAATTGAGTCGGGTCGGGTCAAAATCGGATTTTGTGCAATAAATAATTTAATTTAGTCATTTATGATCACAGGTAAATAAGTAGCATGTGGGGGGCTCAATTGAATGGGACACAGGAGTCATATAGATAGTAGGCTTAATGTGGGTCGTGTCCATATTTTGGGTCAACAGGTTTGGGCCGAAAGGGTGTCCCCAATTCAAGTCAAAAATAAATGTGACTCCGTGGGATGAATTAAGATTGGGTCTTATGTCAGAAAAGTTGTGCGAAGCAAATGAAGCACAAGATGGTGTGTCTGAGTAGGACACGAAGGTCATGGGTGTAGGGTGTCTCGACTAGATCATGCACGAGAAGTTGGTTTTGAGAAAATGACTAGTCTTGTGCTCCTAAATTAAAAGTCACGACAACGTGCATATGATGATCAAAGATAAAAGTAGGAAATTATTAATAATTATTCAACGATCAAATGGCCTAAATTGACCCGAAGTTGCGCGATGCAAACAGAGTACAAGAAAACAAGTTTGGGTGGGACATGATATATCAAAATGTAGATAATCTTGTCTACTACAAACTCGTGAAGGAAGTTCCCCGAGATTGACATCTCTGACGCTCCAGAAATCAAAGTCACGGAAAAGAGCATAAATGATAATTAAATAAAAATAAATTATCGAAAATAATTTATTTAGAAAATTTAAAAATTTTCTAAAATTTAGGGAGCTCACATCCTACCCACCTTATAAGAATTTGGTCCTCGAAATTAAAGGTTGGTAGAGGGGTTAAAACATGATAGAAAGTTTAGGCAATATGTTAGGCACGATCAAAGAACGATGAGTTTTTGCAGGATCAAGATAATCAGTTCAGAATTACTTAGGCATGACTAGTGATTTTGGCACGATAGAATCACGAGAATTTCAGATAAGAATCGAGGAATCAAATCATGGTCAGAAAAGATTTTTGGCACGATAAAGAAAACCAACGTGATCAAAATCGTAAGTCGACATGATTATAGATTAGGTCAGTTTAACCTTGGTGGACAGTATTAGATATGATGAAGAACAGCCTAGGCATGACTAAACATGAGATTTCGGTATGATCAGGGATAGTATGAAGCTTAATCGCGATTAGAACAGAACTTAGTCACTAGTAAGAATTAAATCAAAATTTAAAGCACGAGTGGCAATAGCATTGAAATCCAATCACGATTAAAAATTTAAGTCTCGACACGATCTAAGTTGATCAATTCTTGATTAAAACATGATTTAGGCAAGATGAAGGAGAAGGTCATCGAAGTCTGAGCACGAGCATCCAAGGATGGAAATACAGGTCACAATTGAATTTGAAGTCATTTAAGTCTAATCAGCAATCAAGACTCTTTGGCACGATACACAAGACGACCAAAATCGATTGGTCATAAACAGAGGGGATCAAAATCTTAATGATATTAAAATTTAAAAAACAATTCAAGGATAAGGAATTTAATTTCTTCCGTTATGATAGAAAACCAAAATGTAGGGTTTGTAGAAGGAAGTTGGGGTAATCATCTCGCTCTGCTTCGACTACTCCTAAGACCCAAAATTTTCAGTCATGAAGATGACCACTCATGAAGCATGTTCTTGTTATAACTCCTCGATTAATCTTTTCTTTCTTTCTTTTTTTCACCGGATTTGTAATCCTTTCAACTTAGTCATCTTGAAAGTCCAAATTCCTCTACATTGTCCTAAGTTTTAATTTAATCCTCGTATCAGAATTATAAAATTCTTGGACATTATCCAAATCTATACTCCTCCTATTTATGCCACTACAAATAAAATTTCATTTCTCATTTTATAAATCAACCTCCACATATCTTTCAATTGCACCTTCAGATATCACCCTTCTTAAATTTGGTAATCTTACAAAATCTCTAGATTTACTTATAACTCAATTTTTTTCCACCGGTTCTTAATGATTCTCTACCAATACTTATTTGATTTAGCATTATCATTACATGCAATCATAATATCCTTTCCATGTATCTTGAACTCCTAAATTTAGTACCTTGCCTTAATAAAAAATAAAACATCTCAAGAATTACTAATCTTAAAAATATTTAGGTTCTCAAAATCCAGTCGTCCTCGAATATCCTCATCAGCTATAAAAATACAACTATAAAATATTACTGTTTCATGCACATTCCAATTCTCGAAATCATTCTTCGTTCCTCCTAAAACAATCTATACTCAAAATAATTCTCCAAGTGTAATCGTTTTTCCAATTGATATTACCGGCCTCTTGATTTTATTTCCAATCTCAGTTATATTTTTATCCTAAATTTTTTCCTAAGTGACCAACATCTCAAATTCCTACCAAGATACCACTTCATAACAAATTTGTCTTCTACGAGATAGATGATTAAGATACTTCCTCGACTTTCTCCCCAAGGTACAGAGATATGAGAATTTCAAAATTTTTAAAGTATAGATGACCGATGTAGATACAAGATAGTTGATAATTAAGACAAGGGAATAATGGTAAGATGAGAAAATTATCATACGATAAGGAAAAATGATAAGACAAAAAATAACGGTAGAAATTGTTCTTGCTCATTTGGTCAAAATAAGTGAATCAATTTAAGATATGATCTGATAACCATACACGTCTATTCGTAATCATGTTACCAGAATTTTTGCTATGCCAGTAAGCATAGCTGCAATAAACGATAGAGTCCATAACTAAGGTATACACCCTATAATCATGTTATCTAGATTCCTTACAACGCCAACCGGTATAGCCGCAAGAAAATCTAAATTCTATAACTAGGATAGTATATCCAAAATTAGGCTCCATGTCCTCATCATGCTAGCTTGTGTGACTGCGATAAATTTTAAACTCCATAAATAAAGTAGACATTTACCCTACTAATTGTCCTCATCAAATATGTTATCAAAATATATCTTAACTCAATTGATAAAAACTTATCTAGAAACAAAATCAAAGTCAACAACGAACATCAAGATTCCAAATTTTTAATAAATCAAGGATAAGTAAATAGAAACAAATGGAAACAGATTTCGAGGTAGGGTTTAGAGGGAGGTGCTCATGGGATGTCCCAAAGGTACTATCTAGGGCAAGATTCCTGGAATATAATCTAAAACAAATTTTAACCTTTATATAAGATTGGCTAATCATATTCTCTTCTCAACCTAAATGATATAAAAGTTCAAATTATACATTCTAGTTCCCTCTGCGGTCCATAAACACATCTCAATGAAAGAATAAGGTTCGATAACGGACATATATTTCAAAATCAGGACGAATAGAAGCAAGTGGAAAATAGACTTAAAAAACTTTTGAAATAAGACTCCCAGGGGTCATCCCTGGAATCTATCAAGAGTTCCTAATATGTGACTGAGTACCAAAATCCTAAAATATTCCATAACTCAATCTTAATCATAGGGCAAGCTCGCAGTACTACAGATAAGCTCAAGTATTACCACGACTTCGCATTAATAGCAAAGAATGACATGCATGGGACACCACTAAAATGTGTCACGATCCGCACCCAGATATACGGGTACGAATACGTGAGCTACGCCCAGCCTACGCCGTAGTATCGGTGGAAGAGCGCTATCAAGTACCCGATACTAACTATAACATCCAAAAGATCCATCACTATAAAGGTACTTATATCACATCATAAATGCTAAAAAAGATAAGACAGAAAAGATAACAATATCACTAGAACAACTAGAATCTACATAAGATCAAATGAGACAATAAATGAAACAGAGGAAAATAATAACAAAACTAAAATAACAACCAGACCTAGAACTCCTGGGAGACAACCAACGGTGAAAGAATATCGAGATCTGCCTCAGCTAGCATCATCCTGTAGTCCAATAATGAGGGCATAACAACTCCTAAAATATTATCAACGTATCCAGTCAAGATGGGAACGAGTACATAAACTAATAGCAGTTCCATGTGAATTGACAAATTCTATAAGACAAAATTATAATAAAATACAAGATAAAATATCAAGACTGGAATATAAACAGGATATGTAAAACTGGATATCATGTCAGGGTATGAAATACAGGAATGTAGAACAGTACAGGAGTATCTGATGTATAATATAAACATAAAACAGTGTCTTGAGATATTACAGTGTTATGTGATTGACTTAGGAACTTGTACAAAAATATGGCATGGCTAGTCATACATGAGATGTATGACTAAAACTTGGCTAATCATACATGGGTTGTATGATTAACACTCACATGAAACATGAATTGTGGGGTATGATCACATAACCTCTAATAACTCTCCATCCCCGAGTAGTATAATGGATCCGAACATGTCACTTCATGATGCGGGATTCTCTAAGAGGGTAGCAAATCCCCTTAGGAAACGACGTCTATACAAGTGCAAAAAAATAAGATCGAACAATGTACCAATGTACTATGGTAACCCAGGAATGGCATCTCATGACAGGATCCGACATATACTTGTCCGTGTACCATCATGTCAGTAATCAAGTAAAACACTATAACTGAATCAGATATAGCAGATATCAAGACAATAAAAACTATCAGAAAATGTAGTCGCCTGCTTGTCCTTAGCAATAAGTGAGGGTCTATGCCTGAACCGACGTCACAGAGACCTAATATGAATTTACAGAGTTACTTAGTGTTCTAGAGTAAACAATATATATAAATACATTAATTCTATGCTTCTAGGCCTATTCTAGGTCAAACTCAGTCAAACTAAGTTAAACTGGGTCAAAGGTTAACTTATAGTTGACTTTGGTCAACTGGTCAACTCTGGTTAACTCCTAGTCCACTCTAGGTTGAACTAGGTCAAAGCTAGTCCCTATAATCATTCACATGGTCAACTTATCAATTTCAGTGATATGAATTCACTGGAATCGACGGATCTCAATTTCGATGCATGGATCTCAAAATACGAACCGAAAAGAGAAGGATTATAACAAATGGTGATAGATAAGAGAAAAAGTCTATAGATATTGTCGGATGATGAAACAACCATCACCAACGCGTCCGGAATGGTCAAAATAGCTAGAATAGCCAACCCATAAGTCCAATTTAGACACAGGGGCAAAAAGGTAATTTTAGGTCAAAACGATATCCGTATCGGACCCATTTTGCACCAAAAAATGTGTTAGGATAAAAGTCCTCAAAACCTTAGCAAAATATATGTCCAAAAATCTAGAGTGGCGATACGAACTCACCGGTATATCCGATCTCAAAATAGTCCGTTGACCCGGATATTGGAATCCGATTTGTACGGCAATGCGTGTCAGAGCAAATATCCACTAAATCTAAAAAAGTATATGTCAAGGAGTCCAGAATGATGATACGAACTCAATGGTATTTCCAGAATTGGATTTCGATGAGCCGATCTCAAAATGGCCCGTTGACTCGGACTATGGGGCCCATCTTCTACCGAAATGCGTATCAGGGCCCACGTCTTCCAAATCAAGCAAACTTTATATGAAATCATGCCAGAACGATGCCACAAGTTTATTAGTGGTGTCAGAAATTGAATCCAGAGTCCCGGGATCAAAATTAGAATTTTATAAGTTAGAAATTACGAATTCGGACGACCAACTTTGGCGTCAAATTCAACCAATCAAACAAGCTCATAATAAAACGAAACTTGAGGGGAAAGAAGATGGTTATACCAGCTGTGCAAAGGATCTGGTGGCACACCAAATGTTGCTGCGATGGCGGAGATACGAGTCGACGAAGTTGGCTCCACAAAACTGTCCAAAAAAACATAATTTAAAGGGTCAACTCGGTGGCCGATTTTGACATATCAAACGACTGAATTAACGGTTAAAACTTGATAGGGGTAAAGGGGTATATATCAATATTGAGACAGAGGAAACGGATCTACGATCCAATGGTCGAATTTCTCAAAAATATGCACGAATACGCTGTCCCGAAACGCGATTTATGAGTTCTATCCCGCGCGCGTCACGACAGAATTTTGTGCAAAACGTACGAATCGCCTAGAATACGCATCGGAGAGAAGGATGGTGGCCACGGGGGTATTCGCCGGAGGTTTACCAGACATGGGGGGTCGTGGCGGCTCCACGCGGCCGTCACCGCCGCTGCCACTGCAGCCACTGCTGCTGTCGCGCTACTTTGCTGTCGGAGCTACTACTCGTGCTGCTGCTGTCGTGTTGGCTGTTGTAGCTACTGCTACTGTTGTGCTGGCTGCGAGGCAGCACTGGGACCAGACGGGGGATACAACGACGGTATCGGGAGAAAGGAGGAGAAGAATGGTGAGGATGATGATGGTTATGGTGATGGTGGTGGTGTGATGAAAATGATGGTGATGGTGTTAATAGTAGAGAATGGAGGAGGAGGAGGAGGAGAAGGAGGAGAAGACTGTGAAGAAGAAGAAGATAATGGTGAGGGTGGTGATGTTAATGGTGGTGATGGTGCAGAAGAAGAGGAGGAGGAAGAGGTGTATTGTGTGATGGTGATGGGGTGAGGGGGTGAGTTTGTATAATAAAGAGGAAGGGAGAGTATTGTTTATATATTAGAAAAAGAGAGAGAGAGATAAAAGTGATAGAGAGAGAGAGAGAGTTGGGTGGTCGGCTGAAAAGAGGGAAGGGGTGTGTTGTTAGTGATGGGGGTTGTATGTGTGAGTGGGTAAAGAGATAGAGAGAGAGAGTGATATATGTATATTAGAAAGAGAGGGAGAGATATTTGAGATGAAAGAGAGTGCATAGGGGTTAGGGCCGGCCAATAGGAGTGTGGGGGTGAGTGTTGTATAAATGGATGAGTGGTGTAGGTTCATGGAGGCAAAATCAAGGGCCAAGATTAAATTAGGTCATTGGAGTTGTCCCTTGAATAATTTGAGTGGACACACTTGGTGTTTGGTGTTTTTCATGAGAGAAAATTGTGTGGAGTGTTTGGCTAGTCATGAGGGGACAACATGAAGCTTGGGTTGGGTTCAATTGAGTCGGGTCGGGTCAAAATCGGACTTGGTGCAATAAATAATTTAATTTAGTCATTTATGATCACACGTAAATAAGTAGCATGTGGGGGGCTCAATTGAATGGGATACGAGAGTCATGTATGTAGTAGGCTTATTGTGGCCTTGTCCATATTTTGGGTTGACATGTTTGGGATGAAAGGGTGTCCCCAATTCAAGACAGAAGATAGCTCACCTACCTCTTTAGTATTATCATTACTTCAAAGCTCGGCTAGTAGGTCGGTAAGTCTTCCTATTTCACCTTTTTACTCTTTGAGTACCTTCTTAGAGTTTTGGTATTTGCTACGCAGTTTTCTGTAGTCACCTAAGTGTTTAGTAAAGGCTTCACCTAACTGTTCAAAGGTAAAATCATCATATGGATCAAACAAGGGGCTAGTGTTTACCTAATCATATGTCATTAAGCATATATTTGTAGCGTCGTCTGATTGTTAATCTTTTGAGTCGCTGGCTTCACTTTCATGCCATATGCTTGTGTTGGCATACCTTCTGGATGTTGATTTCTTCAGGTAACCCTTTTCATACTTGTTGCTTTTTCTGATTGATGACGATGCTGTCGGACAATCCTTCTTGATGTGTTCTTTCTTCTTGCAATTGTAGCAGATTAGATCTTCTTTATTGTTGCTATTGTTGTTGTTGTGTTTTTTTGTTCTTCTATTGAATCTTATGAACTTCTTGAACTTTCTTACTATGAGAGCTTGATCTTCAGAGTTAGAGTCACTGTCATCAGAATCATCTTCGACAGATCTTCTTCGTTGAGCTTTGAGGGCGATCGACTTTTCCTTTGGTGCAACTTCTTCAAAGTCTTAAAGTTCTAGCTCGTGAGTAAGTAGCTTACCTATGAGTGTTTCAAGAGAGATAGCAGTGAGGTCATTTTCTTCAATAATTGTAGTAGCCTTTGGAATCCAGTTCTTCGAGAGAGCTCGTAGAAGTTTGCGAATCTTCTCATGGTTATTGTATTCCTTGCCTAGAGAAGACAAAGGGTTTACAATATCCAAAATCTTGTAAACATCTGAGTGACGGATTCCTTTGGCTTCATCTTGATTGCTTCATACTCCTGAGTAAGTCGACTGATCTTTGACTCCTTGACATGTGTCGTGCCTCCGTGAGTAACTTCGAGAAGTTTTCACACTTCAATTGATGTTATGCATGTAGACACACTGTTAAATTCAGTCCTATCTAAGGTACAAAATAAAGCATTAATAGCACGTGCGTCAAGACTGGCCTGTTTCTTTTTAGCTTCAGTATACTTGTCGTGGAGTTTCTCAACCAACTCACCATCAACAAGAATACGTGAAGGTATTTTATAGCCATCAATCACAATAGACCATAAGTCAAAATCTAGAGATTTTAAGAAGAAACTCATGCATGTTTTCCAGTATATGTAATTTGTACAATCAAACAGTAGGGGTCTGTTTGTGGCCTGGCCTTCACTTATGAATTTCACAGTTGCCATGTATGTTATAGTGATCTATGTAATAGCAGTATTGATAAAAAATAATAATAGTGTTACCTCGCTTTACCTGTATAACCCGCTTTGATACTAATTGTAGGAACAAAATATAAAGCGCTATACTCTAGAGGGGGTGAATATAGTAGGCAGCAAAAATTTAGCTATTAAAAATGTTAGCAGCAAGATCACAGAATATATATGTCACAGATATGTAAATAAAAAGTGGAGAACATAGAAAAAATGCAAACACAAGGATGTATACTAATTTTCCTCTTGTGAGGACTAGTCCAGTCGGAAGAGCTCTAGCTTCTAAATCCACTATGGAAAATTACCGCAAGTTTTCATCCGAAGTCCTTGCAACTTAACGCAAGCTTTGATCCGAAGTACTCGACCAACTTCAATTGTGAAGTGTATTTCTTCAATCAAGCCTCTGATTAAAATCACTCTAAACTTCTAGACCATACCGTACTGGCAAATCAACTAGACGATTGTAACTGACTTGGAATTTGAAAATGAATAGCTTAAAACACTTTGGAAGAATATATTAAGCATAGAAAGAAGAGAAAAGAGGTTTATTGAAATAAGAAAAATTCTTCTCTATTTATAGGTTTTTCAAAGGAAGAATTCAGACAGAATTTGGGCAGAATTCTTTAATAGAATCTCGGCAAATAGCAGTTACATCCGTAACTGCGGGATGACCAAGTTCAAAATCCAACTATCACCAACTGAACTCAGAGAAAATTTGGTTCGAACTCGGTCCGAATTATCTTGGTGTCCAAAGTTTGATTTTTAGGGTTTTGGCAAATCGAATTTTAGGCTTTTTGAAAAGTTAAACAGTTTAGGAGCTTTTTGTAAATGGGCTATTTTCAAAACAAGTATATTTTGAAAACATTTTAGGGCATCCTATTTGCCAGTAGTACTCGGTGTATATCGTATTCTTAAACTCAATAAATAATAAAAATTATATTGATAAGGAAATACAAACTCAATGGCAAACTGGCTTCATGTCTTGAATGATATTGTCAGCAATTATCCAAGTAGCCTATATCGAGACAGTGTTAGATCAATTATTAAAATAAGGTTTGACCATGACCAATGGGCCAACAGTATCTTGGTAACAACGTACTTAACACTTGGTATCTTGGTACCAATATACATTCTAGGCCACTCACTCTCGACACTCAATAAATATTTATACCTACTTCTATAACTGTATATTTCTATACCCTTACATATGTATCTATCTATCTCTAAACCTAGTAGACATGTGAAAAACTCTGATTTGAGGATATAGGTGTCTGTGTGTTTATGTGTCTTTGTCAGTGTCAGTGTCTATGTCTATGTGTTTGTGTCAGTGCCAGTATGTCCGTGTCACATCTTTTACATATTATACAACGTGCCCGTGTCAGTGTTTGTGTATCTGTGTTAGTGTATATATGTTCGTATATGTATCCATGTCTGTATCGTGTCATCATGAAGGAGACAAGATTAGGGTTAGGCGTTACCTGACCGAGGGGCTGGAGAGGGGTCGTCAGGACAGAGGGGCGTCGGGGCAGGGGGACGAGGGGGTCGCTGGAGTCGAGAGAGGTTAAGGGGAGCCGGGACAGGGGATGCAGGGGTCGCCAGAGTCGAGAGGGGCGCCTAGGGCAGGGGTCACTGGGGGTAGGGGGTCACCGGAGTCAAGAGGGGCGACGGGGGCAGGAGTAGGTCGGAGGAGAGGCGGATAGGAAGTGAAAAAATTGGGAAGACAATAAAAAGTCGAACCAACCAGTGAAATCCTATATGAAGTAGTTTAGTGATGTCAATAACAGACGTCGCTAAATGTTACTATTTTTTAATATACTACGATAAGTAGCAGAGTCGCTAAACGTCATTGTTTATAAAAATATAGCGACGTTCACCGACGACCCCACGATGTCATCTTTCATAAAAATAAAGGTTTTTGCTAAATGTTGCTGAAAGTCGATGATAGTGACGTATAACGGCGTCTTTTATGTACGAAGCTAAATATCAAAATATTAGCGACGTCTTTGTCCAGAGTCGCTAAAATCGTTGCCGATTTGACTTATTTTGGTAGTGGAAGCCATCGGAGTTGGTCAGGCATACACTAAGACAGCGGTTAGGCAAGTATACCTTGCCAACTTGTACAGTATTTATGCATGTTTGCTTCCACTTGTTCTTATTTATGTCTATTTTTATTCTACCATGTCTGCCTTCTACATACTTCATGATGTTTTCTTACTGGTTTTCTCATATGCTACTTACCTTTCTTTTTTTGTCACATATTGGATCTATGCTACACTATACCTGATTAGATTCTTGTATTCTTATGCATTGATCTTGACTTGATTTGATTACTTGTATTTATTTTGACTTGACCTTGACCTGTTATTAGATGTTGACTAAACCTAACCACCTCGTTTGTGAGCTCCCATCATGTGCGGATGAGACTTATTATAGTTAGGGAGTCCCCATCGGCCTACTGACTATAGGACTTTGAGCTCCTATCGGGCTGCGGCTACCATATTTACTTGCAGCCATGTCTAGTACCACACTTCTAGTATGGCATGTCACTGTCTTAGATTCCTTATGTCTTAGGTTTCTTGTATTTTAGTCTCCTTATTTCGTAAGTTGATTCTTTCACGACTATTTCTTATCTTCTCTACATATTTTATAATGTTATATTTGGCATGTTTTTATGTATCTTGCTGTGTCTTCTGAGGACCTGGTGATCTCTCTAAGTAGTTAGTCATGCAGATCATGAAGCTATGGCTATATCCAATTCATGTATTTTATTATTCTCTCATATTGTATCTATTATTTATACTCTGCTCGTAACTTAGTTTTATATGTGATGTCCCGGTCCTGTAAGACCGATCGTCCTTGCTAAGGCATGATGCCGCATGAGCCTAGATTGTGCGCGTGCAAGGCGGGTTCTATAACAGTCGATTACAAGCTAAGGGACGGGGTCGTCGCAGAGAAGTCCCAAGTAGCAAAGTTGAATAACAAAGGCAACATGAGTATTCAAACAAAATTAGTCCTTTTATTGATAATGAATATGAGATTACAAGGCGCATAGCCAAAATTACAAGTCGCTCAAGCTCACTTTTCTCTCATTTTACAAGTCCCTTAGCTCTCTCTCTTCTCTCAATACAAATGTTCAAAGCTTCAACTTGTGGAGGCTTCAGAAGACAATGTCTATACATTATGTCATTACGCCCCATATAAGTTCGAACTCCATGCGGATGCACGCCTTGAAACGCCAAGGAACTCTATGCCTCAGCGCGTCCAAGCGAGCTCCGCTACAGACAGTCTTCTACCTGTGCTTGCACATAAAACTGTATGGGTGTCAGTACTCAACTGTACTAGTGGAGTGAGCTCCTCGTCCACCCATACAAAACCAATACGTCCGTTTACTTTGTGCAACATAATCCCTTTATGATTATCTTTCTATTCTTGCCTTCGGATTGATTTTAGGATAGAGACTCTTGGCTTTTTGTGTCTCTAGAGCATCACCGTGCCATTGCACCAATAACTTGCTTATCGTTTTGCCTCTAGACCATTCTCGTGCTAACAACATCAATGTGTCGACTCATGCTTGTCTTTTCGAATAATACTTTGGGATACAACAACTTGTTTTGTGTCATCAACTTTGTTCGTGCTTCAAATATCGAGGTCATGCCTCACATTTCAACACGACTTAACCAACTTTGCCTTATGGCCCTTCCTAACTTAAGTTGAGATGACTCAATCTCGACTTGTGGAAGTTATGTTGACGACTCAAACATGACGTCACATTCGTGCCGAAGCACGTGCCCTTGCTATAGCTAAATCTTAGGCTCCATAATAGTGTTGTAACTGTGCACACCTTTTTGACTCAATTTGTAACGCCTCAGTCCCAAAATATGTAGGACTAGGAATGTAGACATGCCAGCTGTATACATACGAAGTAACTCCAATATATGGAAACCTCGTATGAATACATAAGCTGTAAAATACTGTAGAACCATAACTAATCTCATCCACACAAATAAAAGAATAGAATATATCATATAATCAACTATGAAATTGTCATTTGGTACATGTAGTTGGGCGGAGACAAATCCACTACCAACTATGATAAGAAATATATAACAAAAGAAAGATTTTGGCGAGCGAAGCGAAGACGATCCAAATGCAATCATCCTCGAAAAAATAGCGATGATCACGGCTAGAACTAGAACACCTGCGAAAGATAGTAGCACACACCTGACGAGATAACCAGGTCCTCAGAGGGACGTAACAAGACACATAATATCATGCCATATAAACTGAATAAATATTGCTCAAATAAATAAGTCAATTGAATTATAACATGGTCCAATACACACCTATTGAACTAGCGTACCATTCCCCCCAACCAAACAAGGACAGGAGATGGTAAACTAATTCACGGTGACGTATCTTCCCACGCTAAGAATCCAATATGGTATCCGGACCCCAATAAGGTTCAATATCTTCTCATCGAAGTAGTAAGCCACACCTACAACCAAACAAGGATAAGATGTGACGAACTAATCCACGACAAGTTATTGTTCCAAGCCACGGTCAGATACAAGTACCCAAACCAAAAGTACTCGTACCTAACGGATAAGGGCGCCTAACCGCTCTAAGTGAATGCAGTTTTAAGAACAGTTCATGGTCGCATGACTACCGGGTCAAGTCAAAAAAATACCAATGCAGTACCTCAGTAGCGAGTCATAACACTATATACTATTCCTCAGTATCGAGCGAGTCTATAGCATATAGTCTACCTATCGTTCCTCAGTAGCGAGCGAGTCTACGATAGATAAGGTGGTAGTCAACTTCCAATCATGTTCTCCCTGCCCAATGCCAACTCATAACTGCTAAGTCTTCTAGCATGCAATTCTATTAGCAGTTATTTTCTAACGCACGGCTTATACGTACTGGTGGCCAGCCAATCACGCATGTCCGAGTCCTATATGTGACTCACAACAATGTGGTATAAATGTGTCAAGGCCTATGTATGCAACACATAAGGTGGTCCCTTGAATCTAGGTTTAATGTGTAAGAAAAATAATACATAGCAGGAAATATAACTGAACAGTAAGTTCTAAAAAGTTATGCCATGTATCACAGTTTATTTTGCATAAAGAAAATAATGAATAATACATGAAATATAAGCTAAAATAAATAAACAACAAATGGCAAGGTGTCTTGTCTGAGGTCCTTGCTGGTGAAACCGACAATCCCGTTGGGTACAGAATAGTCACAGGGCTATACAAGATGAACTCAGACGATGTGACAAACTTCTAAAATAAAAACCAAAAATAAAAAATTCTGGAAAAATTTTGGGAAAAATTATATGATGTGTACTTTTCAGTCAGCATTCCGAAACTTCAAATGGTTCGTGATTCTGATTCCTGGTTCTCCCAGAATCTCAAAAATACGAAAAGGTGTCGGACAACTGACACTCCACAAATTTTCCAGAAAATTAAGTTCAGAATTTATGAAAATAAAATTTATATTCAGAAAATATACCTCAATACGATTCCAACAAAAAAAAACTGGAGGTCAAACGGAGTCCGGACTTGGGAGTTATGGTCATTCGAAGTTGCTACAACCTTTAAAAATTGAGGCTGAATTTATGACGAAAAAAAGAGAAAATTTGACAAGGATGGTTTGAAAGATGATTTTATTCATAGATTCGATAGATATATATAATAGGTAGCAATTAGCAAATTATGATAGGATTAGAACTAAATCAATAAGGATGATTATGATTACCAACTAATTTGGATAGGAATATGATTGGTTTAAATAAGAAACAATCTAATTAATGCTAGATATGATTCCAATAGGATAAGAATTTCTAATGGATAAATCTTCCCATAAATTTAAATAAAATAAATTATTTAAAAATAAATCAATTTGATTGCAATCCTTTAAATGATCACCATAATAACTTTAAGTATTATTCTATATTATCAAATAATTCAAGTCATATGAATCCAAATCCAAATCAAACTCAACATAATAACTTCAAAATAATATCTAATATTTATCAAAATAATTTAAATCAAATAATAAATAAATTATTTAATCAAATAATATTTCAAATCTAGATTACACAAATCGTAATGCTCCAATTAGTCATCGTAAGTATTTTAAACAATATTTAAATTATCAACATAATTTAAAGTATAGTTGATAACCATCAAGATAATTTAAATAAATTCAAATATAATCAAATAACTGATTAACATATCAAAATAATACTCGATGTCATCAAATATTATAAAGCTTACTTTTATAAATCCAAATCTTTATTTAAAAATAAATAGACAAAAAAAACCTTTTATCGCTCAAAATTTTTTTTTAAAACAAATTTTTAGAAGACCAAAAATAATAAAAACGTATTTTATATTTCAAATAAAAAATTCGAGAACATTTTTTTATAGAAACATTATTTCAAACCATTAATTTAAAACTAGTTTTTGTTAACAAAGTAATCACAAAATATCTTTTACAAAATTTCTACAAAAATTACTTTTAAACACGAAATTAAAATATATAGATATAATTTAAAAAATAATAATTTTGGGAAGATGAGTTACAAATCTACCCACCTTTGAAAATTTTTGTACTCGAAATTTAAGGACTACTAGGATAGACGGACTTGGTTGATCGGTAAAAGGATAGTAAGAATTTGTGATAAGAGAAAATAGATGGAAGGGAAAAGAGAATTTCTTTAATGAGAACATTAATCAATTTGGATGAAAAATAGAAGAAGTGAATGGATATGGCTTGATGTGCACGGACACGATGCACAAACACATTTGTAGGTGGAGAAAATTAATGGAACAAAGTATAATGAGCCTCTCCTTATATAGGAGGTGGAAGCTACTATTTAGATAAGGATTATGATAGTTGCAAACCCCTTTTTGATATCTCACTTTTAAATTTTAATCAATTTAAAACTGATTCAATTCAAATCCAAATCCAATCCAATTTCGAATTAAATCTGTATATATTCAAATCCAAATTTAATATTGATAACTTCCATATTTAAATTAAGCATATTAAAAGTAATAAGAAATTTTCAAATTTAAATACCCATAATAAGTTTAATGAAATAGAGAAATTCAAAATAAATTTTTATAAATAATATAAAAATAATAATAAATAATTTTAAAAATTACAATAAATATTTGACTATTTAAAATACCTTTTTAATAAATTAAAATAATTACTAAAATAATTTTGAAATTTTAAAATATATACATGAATTGAATTTCATGTACTCGCATGCAATTAATATTTTACATAAAAGATATTTTTCCAGTATAGTACATAAAAAAGAGAAAAATATCATTTCTTAAATCATTACCTATACTTGTATAAATAAAAAACATTTTTATAATAATGAAAATAAAACATTTGACTAAATTTTTGCGAAAAATATATTTATATACAAATTATTTACTCTTTATATATTTTGAAAACAAAACTATTTACTATATTTACGAAACCTAAAATAAAATATTTATGTAAAATAACTAAATAAATAAATATCACGTATGTACGTACTCGCACTTGTCGTATAAATATCCGCATAAAACAAATATATAAAAAAATGTAGTAAAATTTTAGGGGGTTTACACAATTCCTGTCATGTTTGTACTCGATGCAATCCAAAGGCATGCACGCGGATAGCCGCTCTTATGCTGACTCATCTGTATGAGAGGTCACTAGCAATGTCAAGCTATACTGGATCTTTTGCACACGGTGACCATTCACGTGCGAGGTGCGAGCTCCACCGAATGGTCCCACAGCCTATATTGTAACAGTTCACTTCAAGGCGAGTTGTACCGTTATTAAAGGCCGTACAATATCTGCTCTTCCTCCTTGGTCGACACGAACCCGGTGCCCCGACGATCGTTCGAAGAATTCTTCTTGTGCACAATTTGTCCAATAACCATGCAAGACTCAACTCTATTTACCATGTCCTTCTTTATTCATGATCGTGCTTTCCATACTTCATGAGAGACTCCCAAGCCATGGGACCAGTCTCGGCAACAAACGGTAGTGTAAACTTTCTATCCTTTTAAACCTAGGAAATGACTACTGCATAGTCTTCCAGTTTGACTTGAACAAACGTGTTCCTTTTGTCCCATAGACCGTGGCATAGTTATCCTTGAAACAACCGTGGCTCGTGCCTTAAATCAAATTTTATTCTAAGCGACACTACCGTTCAAGTCATACTTTATATGACTAGCCTTGAGATCGTGGGACTAGATGACTTAGACAACCGCAGAAATCATTGGACGATGCTTGCTATGACTTCGATAGTCCTGCAAAACTCTTATCTAACTCAATCATGCAACAAACTTAATCTGTTGGATGAGCAAAGGCTATGCCAAGCCTTGCACCATAGAAGAGTCATTGAGACTTGTGGGACACTTATGCCATGCCAAGCATTGGACGATGGGACCGTACATGCTTTATCAAGCATTTATACGTGCGACGCCTATGACTCAGGCTAATTTCGTAGCTTTGTGGCAACTAGACCAACTTTCATTCTCCCAAGCCACGGGATAAAGGACCGAGTGTCATTTTGAAAGCATGATGTGCAACACTTCTAAGCCGACGGTGGAACCTTTCCATATTCTAACTCAAATCGATCTAACTTGGATTTATTCCCTTAGCTATGTAGATTCGTCTCTTTTATTATTAAGCCTACTTGTGCAGTTGAAAACTTTTATTTTATTAGTGGAAAGGCCAAGTTGAGGTAAGTTCACCGAAGCCACACACCTGAGCGAGGAGTTGCCTCGACCGAGCAAGACTTCGAGTAGCCGTTGCATGGCTTAGTTTGAACGCCATTGGATTTTTGATTCCTCCGATTGAGCTGAGCAGGATGGGACATTACATTATAGATCCATGTCATTCTTCAGGTCTAATCAAACATATATGTTATTTGGGCTACAAATCATGACACATATCATTCATTCTTGATATTTATTCATTATGTAGATTGAGATAGATATTAGTTGATTTGATAGATTGATTTAGAAAAACAATACAGCTTATATGTACTCTAGCTGGACTGGAGTCCTCTTGATAGGTATCTGGCATGTATACATTCTCCTAGTCTAACATATTTAGGGACTGGGTGTTACGTATTTTTTGTGTGGCCCGTACAGGTCACACTACTAAAATAACCCAGATTAGCGACGTCAGGAGACGTCGCTAAATACAGGAAATACGTCGCTAACAATGATTTGCGACGTATTTAGCGATGAAAAACCTACGTCGCTTATAGGCAAGTCGCAGATGGCAATTTAGTCGCCAAACGTCGCTATTTGCGACGCGTAGTTAGTTGTCGCTAGACGTCGCAAAATGAGCGACAGATAGCGATGTATAAGTACGTCGCCAACATTGCGACGTAAAGCGACCACTAGCGACGCTTCAAAAGTTTATAAATAATGACGAGGCATGGCATCCACGTGGCCACGTGGGCAACGTAGCGACGTATATTAGCGACGTCGAGCGACGTAACGTCGCTAGTTAGAGACGTATAGCAACGTCCGTGTGACGTCGCAGTACGTCGCAGAACGTCGCTATCCATCACTAATATAAAAAAAAAATTTTAAAAATATAATTGATATTTTTGTTATGCTGTGTGTCTGTGTTTACAGTGTGTGTGAAGTGCAGTGTTCGAACCATCGACAGTTTCGCTTACTGTTGTATGTTTTATCTTTGATAGAAAGAGCAACAGTTCAGGGTGCACTTCTCAGAGCTTCCTCTTCACGTCCTTCACCTTCTTGGGAACCTTTACGACGTCCGAGAAAGTGAAGGACGTGAAAATGAAGCTCTCAGAAGTGCACCCTGAACTGTTGCTATTTCTATCCAAGATAAAACATACAACAGTAATCGAAACTGTCGATGGTTCCGAACACTGTATTTCACATTCACTGTAAACACAGACACACATCATAACAAAAATACACAATATATTTTTTTAAAATTTTGACAGCATCTCCTTTGTATATCAGATCATCGCTTATAACCCAGCGTAGGTATATTTGTCATCCCGTCGCAGATATCACAAAGTAAATATCACAATAAAAATAGGAGGCAGTGCAAAGTAAATATCACAGACACACATCCTCACAAACATCCAATAGAGTCAAATAAAAATGAAAGATGATAAAAAGTCTTCCACCAAGTGTATAAACAACAGTGTATGAATAAACAATTTGCCCATAGGGCCAATACATACAAGTCATAAAAAAACCAATAAAATCACTGCGGACCCCTGCCGCGCAACTGGGATAGAATATAGTCATACTGCTCCTGGGTGAGCTGTACCGTAGGGGCAGTAGGAGGCAGTACAATGTCTGGAGTCGGCGCCGGAGGCAGTGCAGTATCTGGAGTCGGCGCCGTCGATGGACCCGGAGGACGTACCTGCTCCAGCTCTCGCAGTCGCTCACCATGCGCAGCAAGGGTACTCACCACCTTCTCAGTATACTGAGCGAGTGAGAGAGAAAGTCTCCTCTGCGATCCGTCCAGCTCGACCTGTCTACGCTCCGTGCGCTGCGTAGACTCGGTGAGCGTCTGCAAGTTGGCAGCTGCAGCCTGATGCAGACTTATCAGCTTCTGTATACTGCGCTCGACCGCATCAAATCGTCCGGTGACGATCGGAGGGTCGGATCGTCGCTCGAACCGCATCAAAAATCTGCTGCTGTAACTCGCGACGCAGCTCCTCGATCTGACGACGAACATCCTCAGCTCGTGACGACGCCTGCGTAGCCGGAGACTGCGCACTGACAGAGGGGGCCCGGGATGACTCCGAAGCCAAATACGTGCCGTAGGATCCCGTACCGTAGTACGTACCCTTCTGAAGACCGCCAACGGCGGTCATCCAGAGCTCGTCCGGCGATGGCTCTGCAGGCGGCTGAGAGGAAGTACCAGCCCCTCCCTCTGCTTGCGCACTAGCAGCAGCAGCAGCATCAGCCGCCTCCTTCTGTAGCCGAACAAACTCGGCCTAGAACATGTTTGCTAACGTGTAAGTGTTTACTAAAGTCTATGTTGATATCTATTTTCCTGTTTTCTAAATTATAGTCAGTTAATATTAGTTGAATAGAACGTACATATGCCTGCGTCGCCCTCTCGTCAATGAAGTCCCCAGCCCTCCGATGGGTGACCAGGAAGACGGTCACCATGTTCGGGTCCTCACCCTTCTTTACCTGTTAAAATATATTATCTATTATTAGTATTAAACGTTATATCGAACTATATATAAATTAATGTCCGTCATAGGAAATGTACCAGATGACGAAAATGCTCCATTATCGGAATGGAGCCACCATACCACTTACCGGCGCTCGACCGCGCCACCTTGGCCTTCTCAGACCGCTCCTGGTACTGGCGCTCGCTGAATCTAGCCTTCATCGCAGTCCACTGCTCTGGCGTAATCCAACCCTAGATCGTGCGTCCGGCACGATCACGACGCTTCTGGTCGTCGATCGCATCATGGATGAGCTTGGCTATGACGGCAGGAAATTGGCCCTCGATCCTCGCCGCCCGGTGTGGTAGATAGAAATAGGTCCTCTACAAGAAGTAAAATACAAAAGTTGTATAATATACACAAATGATTATTAAAATTTAAAAATAAACAAATTTTTTACCTTAAAGTGGGCGAACCAAAAGGCCTTCCTATCTGCGGGAGCATCTGAGTAGCTGAGCCAAGGCCCACCATAGTTCTGCCTCACAAATGTCCCCAGCTGTCTCTGTACTGCAGAAGGCCGATATCTATACAATAATAATTTTTCATGAATATATATGTACATATAATCATTTGAGAAATATATAATAATTAAGTAACTTACTTCATAGGCCCGTCCGTCCAAATCTCCATACGCGTCTCGCCCGGGGGAGCGCATGGAGGGTCGCTCTCACCTCCTGCCTGGGCAGGATCAGTCTGATCGCCGTCCTCCATATGATCGGCGTGGGCTCCCTCCAAAGAGCCGTCGACAGTAGGAATGCTGGACGGGGGATCAGGAATGCTGGACGCGGGATCAGGAAGGCTGGACGACGAGGAAGGAGTCGCCAACCTGCTAGAACTGCCTTGTCCCGGTAATGGACCGGGAACAGGAAGGCTGGACGACGAGGGAGGAGTCGCCAACCTGCTAGAACTGCCCTGTTCCGGTAATAGACCGGGAACAGAACGGTACACTGGCGTACTCGGAGATGAGGATGAGGGTACGGAACTGCCCTCTCCATCCCCAGCCCGAGGCTGACGGGGCTGCCTAATATATAATCCTCCGCGTCGTCCAGATGGTCTAGTCATACCTGACAATAAAACATATGACAATAAAACAAAAAAACATATTTATATGATAGACATCACAGATTTTTGAAAAATATTATAGTCAAAAAGTGTCACTGAAGTGTCAATAAAAGTGTCAATAAAGTGTCACTGAAGTGTCACAGATTTATATGATAGAAGTGTCACTAAAGTGTCAAATATGATTATAAAACAAACGTACAGATTTAATCCTCTTCTAAAAATTCATCTAGTTCGTTTAGCTCATCTACTTCTTCTTCTTCTTCTTCCTCCTCTACATCTTCACTTTCATCTGTATCTTCCTCTTCAGATAATTCTACTTCTTCTACACAATTAGATGTGTAATAGGAAACTTCCGTCGTGTCCACTTCTATAATATTTGTTACAAGAGGTAGTTCATCCTGTTGATAAGCTATATCGTCAACCTCAAAGGTATTTCTAGCTTTGGTCTTGCATACTGCCCACCAGTCCGACCTTGTTGTTCTCCGTTTAGGATAACTTGTGAAGTACACGAGCTGAGCCTGACTTGATAGGACAAATGGTTCATAGGCTTGATATCGACGCCGATAGTTTATATCAACAAGACCGTGCTTGTCTACTTTCCAACCTTGACCTTCAATCGGATCGAACCAATCACACCTGAATAACACAATCTTAGCAGGCTCTATTCCATAACTATATGTCAGCTCCACAATCTCCCGTAACACGCCATAGAAATCGTTGCCCGCATCAACAACTTTGTAGTTCGAAGATCTGATACACAAACAGCTGTTTTTGGTGGAATCGAGATCCACAAAGCTGTCTCTGATCGGGCAAGTTGTTGATTTGAACCTAAACCCATTAACACAGTAGCTTGGCCATATTTTTACAGCATAAATTGGTCCCTTGGCTAGCGTTCTAATAGACTCATTCTCAAGTCTTGCGTATGGACGATCGACCTAAATACCACAAAAGAAGCAATTAAGCTCATTCTCAATCAAGTGCATATACAAAAAGGTAATTACAGAGTTCTCAAGTCTTACATATGCATTCAACCATGATGGAAAATAATGCCTCATTTCTTGTTCTAGTTCTTCTTCTGTTATGTGTGGCCTACCCGACCTCACATCATCATTAAATATGCTGAAAACAACATCGTTCAATTAATGTAATAGTATAATAATTAACACTATTAAAATAATATAGACGTATTAATTACTTACCCCTCCAGTTTCTCTACTTCCTTCTCGTCGCAGTTGAGTAATACATACACCTGAGCAGCCCTTAGCTCATCATCGTTCAGATATCTCTTTTTTATCTTACCCGATGGCTTTCCTGGAGCATTGAATACCTTCAGTATTATACCATTACTTTCATGATCTCCCTCGTCGTTTCTGGAAGCTCTCGTTCTATTAGTTGCAACATGAGGCTTGAAATACATCGAACAAAAGTTTGTAATCTCCTCGAGAACATAGGCTTCACAAATAGAACCCTCGACCCGTGCCTTATTTTTCACCTTTCTTTTTAGGTGATTCAAATGTCGCTCGAATGGGTACATCCATCGATATTCGAAGGGTCCACCAACACGTGCCTCATAGGATAGATGAATCGACAAATGCTCCATAGAGTCGAAGAATCCAGGAGGAAACACCCTCTCTAGCTTGTATAGTGTTACCGCAATGTCCTTCTCTTACTTTTCTAGACGATCAACGAGCAATTTCTTAGAACAAAGATCCCTGAAGAATATGCTAAGCTCCGTCAATGGATCCCAAACTGCCTGCGGTAAGAATTCCTGAAATGCAATCAAAATTAACCTCTCCATGAATACGTGACAATCGTGGCTCTTCATACCCGTCAATTTGTTTTTCTTCGGATCGATACATCTTCTCAGATTTGACACATATCCGTCTGGAAATTTTAGGCCCTGGATCCACCGACAAAGTCTCACTTTATCCTCCTTGTCCAGCGAAAAAATTGACTTCGGAAGGAACTGTTTTCCATTCTGCTGTATCAAATGCAATGCAGGGCGTTTGTATATTTCTTTTAAGTCCAACCTGGCCTTGGGATTATCTTTCGTTTTTTCCTTTACGTCCATCACAGTATTAATTATGTTATCAAACATATTCTTCTCAATATGCATGAAATCAAGATTATGTCTGATCAGATTGGTACTCCAGTATGGCAGATCCCAGAATATGATCCTCTTTGTCCAGTTATGAACTCTACCAAATCCATCGCACTTGTACCCAATTGTAGGATCTTTGATAGCACTTAGAAAATCTTTAACCTCCTCCCATATCGTGTCTCCGTACCACCTTGGCGGTGGATCACCTTTCTCTACAACGCCGGCACAGAAAGCATTCCTGTTCCTTCTGAACGGATGATCTTTTGGCAGAAATTGCCGATGACAATCAAAGAAGCACGGCTTTCCGCCGTGTTTCAAGCGGAAAGCCTTACTACGGTCCATGCAATACGGACATGAGAGACGGCCATGAGTGCTCCATCCAGATAATATTCCATAGGCCGGAAAGTCGTTGATGGTCCACATAAGGGTTGCCTTATTCTGAAAATTCTGCTTCCTAGAAACATCGTACGTGTTAGCGCCTACTTCCCATAACTGATTCAACTCATCTATCAAAGGCTGTAAGTACACGTCAATGTTCCTTTTGGAATTGTTCGGACCAGGAATTATAACGGTTATAAACATGTACTGAGTCTTCATGCACATCCAAGGCGGTAGGTTATACGGAGTAACAATCACAGGCCAGCACGAATACTGGGATCCCGAAAGACCAAAAGGAGTAAAACCGTCAGAAGATAGTCCCAACCTGACATTTTGCGGATCTGAAGCAAAATCTGGATACACTCGATCAAAGTGCTTCCACGCTTCTCCATCGGATGGGTGATCCAACACTCCTTCAATCTGTTCTCACATGTGCCAACTCATATTTTCGGCCGTCTCTTTCACCATAAATAATCTTTGCAACCGTGGCATTAAAGGCAAGTAGTGCATTGAATCGGTCGGTCTTCTTGCACCGGTAGACCTTCCTGTACTAGTTGTCTTATAGCGATCAGCACCACAAAATCTGCACACATCTGCGTCCTTGTCGTCTTTGTAGTACAGCATGCACCCATTGCAACAGGAATCGATTTTCTCGTATCCCATCCAGAGCGATCTCACCATCCTCTTAGACCGGTAGAAGTCTTTAGGCAACTTAGCACCCGCCGGCAAGATCTCTATAATCAACTCCAACACTCGGTTGTAGCATTCTTGTGACATGTTAAAATCTGACATAATGCTCAACAGTCTTGTAACCACCTCCAACGGTGAATGATCCTCACAACCAGGATACAATGGAGTCCTTGCATTCTCCAGCAACTCCATGAACTGTACAGCATCAGCGTTCGGTGCCTCCTCAGGTGCATCATGAACGAAACTAGGCCCCGCAGCGTCGAAAACCATGTTCACGCACCCGTCGTCGTATGTATAATTATCTGAAACAAAATTAGGTCCCGCATGCATATACGGCTCAACGTAAGGCTCCGGCTCTGATGCTAAAGACACAAGTTCTCCGTGTGCGGTCCACTGATAGTAATTAGGCGTGAAACCCCTCGAGTACAAATGATATGTCACTTCCACTTCTGGATAATATTTCACGTTATGACATTTCACACACGGACACTTAATTTTGGTGCCGTCCATGTACTGAGGGAACGCCTTAGCAAACCGCAGGAACTGCTCTACTCCCGCTATGTATTCATCCCGCACACCACACATATCATCAGGACGACGATTGTACATCCATGAACGATTCTGCAAGTAGTAATTCATATCCATTTGAAAATAATTCTGCAAAGATGGACACACATTATCCAACAGGCACAAATTCGTATATAATGTCTTATTATGGGACACACATTAGTAGCGGACAGTTACTAATAACAATGATATTGACCGATACCGATACGGTTTGGCATATTCCGATCCGATACAGACCGATACC
This sequence comes from Iris pallida, assembly GCA_029216955.1. Taxonomy (NCBI): domain Eukaryota; kingdom Viridiplantae; phylum Streptophyta; class Magnoliopsida; order Asparagales; family Iridaceae; genus Iris; species Iris pallida. The sequence continues at coordinate 2,493,400 of JANAVB010000195.1, forward strand.
AAATATTGACCGATATCGACATTGGCATGTTCCGATACTATACTGACCGATACCGATACCAAATATTGACCGATACCGACATTAGCATGTTCTGATACCGATACTATACAGACCGATACCGACATTGGCATGTTCCGATACTATACCGACATTGGACAGTTACTAATAATAATGATATTATCCAACAGGCCGATACCGATACGGTTTGGCATGTTCCGATCCGATACAGACCGATACCAAATATTAACCGATACCGACATTGGGGGTCTTTGTTCCAGTCAATTCGGCAAAACCAATCGGTAAGGGTGACTACTATTCATATAATTTCAAAACTACTAAGAAATAACGCTAAAATACTTAAAATTATGCCTAAATGTATAAAATATATGTTTTTAAATGTAAATAATTTATTAATAATTATTTGTTTTCCGATACCAAAGTTCGATACTCCGATACGATACCGCCGATACTACCGGTATCGCCGATACCAATACTCATAGGAATAGTCCGATACCGATTCCGATACCGATATTGTGAACCTTGGGTATATATCGTCAACATTTCAGATTCTTAAAATGAATTTCAAATGGATTTCAAATGAATTTCAAATGAATTTCAAATGGTATATATCCCTATATTTTGTGAATCCCTTGAACAAAAAATAAAATCCTATAATGTGAAGTAGGCATGCACGAAGAAAATTTCTTTTCGAGCCAACAAGATTTGTAACGATCCTAACATTTGGAAAGAATTAACATCACCATTATATATCATAATAATCACAAACATAAGCAAGGAAAGGAAGTAGTTAACATGGCATTGTCTTCCAAAGTTCAAAATGTCATGAGCCCGGTTCAAGTCCCGCTCTTACTGCTACTACTACACCTACTTCGGTCCATTTGAGTCACATCTATTCTCTCCTTTCTTTCTTTTTTTTTTCTTAGTACCACTTGCAATATGTGACAGAGAAATCTATCGACCAATATTAATGGCAGTAGACCAGCATTCAATGGAGACCAAGAGGAAGAGCGAGAGAAGCAACAAAATCGTACTCGATAAAGAAAAAGTGGCAGACTGTACACGTACAACAATCATGGAAAAGAAACATAAAAAAGGAAAAGAAAAATAAAAATATCACAAGACAAACCAGCAGCGATATGGACTGCAGTCCACTCGCACTCTCTCTCTCTCTCTCCCTCATCGGTAGTGAATGAGCGTGCAAGCGCCTAAGTGTTCGACCAAAATATACACTTCACCCCTGCCCCCCTCCCCCTACCCCTGCACCCACCCCAACCCTCCCCTGCCCCCCCTCCCCTCTCCCCCCCTCCCCCCTCCCCTGCCCCCCCTCCCCATACCTCTGCACCCACCCCAACCCTCCCCTGCCTTCCCTCCCCTGCCCCCCTCCCCCTGCACCCACCCCAACCATGTCCCCCTCCCCCTACCCATGCACCTCCCGGGTACCCCTACCCCTCCCTCCAACCCTCGACAGTAAGACCCCCCCCACCCCCTGCACCCCACCCCTCTCTCCCCCCTCGACAGAAAGACCACCCCAGCAGCTAGGGTTAGAGTTCTCGTGTCCGTGTCTGTGTCTAGATAGCTAGGGCTAGGGTTTACCTGAGGAGGGTGGCTTCGTCGGAGGATGGAGGCAGCGAGGAGGGTGGCTTCGTCGGAGGAGAAAGCGGCGAGGAAGGCTCCTTCGTCGGAGGAGGGAGGCTCGTCGTCGGAGGGAGGGGTCAACGGGCGAGCGGGGTCTCCGGGGGGAGAAGGGGGAGGGTCTCGCCGGAGGGAGTGGTCGTCGGAGGGGGAGGGTTTGCCAGGGGGAGAGGTGAGAGCGGGAATAAATTTTTGGGTGACAATTTTGGGATTTCGATCAGGCCAGGAACCCTATATGAAATAAAACAGTGACTCCTATATGATACGTCGCTAAACGTCGCAAGACAGCGACGTAAATTATACTACGTCGCAGAACGTCGCTACGCAGCGACGGACAGCGACGTGTAGCACAAGACGTCGCTATATGCAATTATCAGCGACGCGTATTTCCGCCGTCGCTAATATACATCGCTATTTAAGCATATTTTAGTAGTGTCAGAGCATATTATTTGGTTATTTACTATACCGAACGAGCCTGCAATAGGATACAGTATTAGGATCTTAATCCACAACTATCTTGAAAACTCTTTTGAATTTATCAATCGTCTTTGGAATTGAAGTGGATCAACTTCCTTGACCTCCTAATTTTAGGATTCTCGTTATTCCTTCTTTCAAAAGGACGAACGCTCGTGCTTGGTGAACCATCTACTCCATCAATGGATGGAACATAGTTGATAGAGTATTATAAAAGAAAATATTTATTAAGGGTGGAAGGATTTGATAGGCATCCCTACACTGCCAAACAGATAGATTGAATTAGAAGTTTTCATAACCAAAGAGATTTTTCGAATACTAGATATATGATTTTGGAGATTAGACTGCTAAACTTGGTATTAGTTATAGTGTTTTAAGAAAATAGGACCCATTAGGGGTATATTTTAGGAAGTTTTGTGTCACGACCCGCACCCATTGTAGGGGCACAAGAAGTGGGTACGTCCAGCCTACGCTGCAGTGTTGGCGGTAGAACGTGTCCTAGGCCACAACATCTAACAATATATAACTGTACCTGTACAATAATATATACTCCAAAAAGGAGGACAATACAGAAGGTACAACTCAATCACAATGTCTAAGATCACTACACCAAAATGGCTATTTTGGAACACTAGGCAAATTTTAGTTTGGAACACTTATTAGGCGTACCTAGGTGCTGAAACGGAATAAAAGTGTTCCAGATTAGAAAAGTGTGCCTAATATAAATAATTTTTTTAAATTATTTATTTAGGTACACTTCTATAGTGTTCAAAATATGTTTCAAATTGTGAATGTCGCGATCTGCATCTCATGTGTTTAAGAAAAGTGTTCCAATAAAAAAAAAAAAACCTTCCCACCTCTATTTCCCCCCAAAACTCTTATTTCTCCCAAAACCCTCCACCCCTTAGCCTAACCCACCCAGCAATGCCTCCCTCTCTCTCTCTCTCCACTTCTTGAAATCCTCTCCCTCTATCTATGGGGAACTGCTTCGTCGGCGATGGAGGCGGAGGAGGAACCAAGGACGGTGGTGCCGTAGAGGCGGTCGACCTCTTCCTCAAGTCTGGGAGCCTTCGGGCTCTACTCTCAGATCGAGGTTCGATTTTCCTGAGAAATGCCCTAGATCTACTGTCATTAGAACTTTTTTTATTTGAATTAGAGTTTGCTTAAGCTAGGGTTTACCTATAGAATGGCTGTTGACATCAAGGAAGATGATGATTATGATGCATTTAATAGCAAAATTGCAATGTTTAGTTTAGGGTTTTGTTAGGATGATAATTTGCATTGGCACTTGCGCCGATCATTATGCTTAAATTTGTTAGTTATTCGCTAGGAAACACGGGCGCACCCAAAAGTGGTGCCTCGTCCATTTCTGCAATGTATCGAACACTACAGGTGACACAAAATTTTGAGTCTATGTCCATGTCTCCTTGTCTGGATCATGTCGTGTTGTGTTCATGTTTGAGAAATAGCTCAGTTGATCTCATATGACATTTTTTTCTTAATTTTTTTGAAAATTTTCTTTGCAAGTGTGTGGATATATCATGAGTGGATTATTAGTATTACGGCCGATTCGTTAAAGATGTTTCATGATTGTTAGTAAATAGTTGCAGCATGGAATTTGTTGGGTGTTTCTATCATAATGGATCTGCCATTTGGTTAAATCACCATGCAATGACATCTGGTGTGGAACAAGAAATTGGAGTTGGCAGCACAAGTCCTTATTGGCAACTTACAACTATAATCAGACCCTTTGTATTGTGTTACTTCAAAAACGGCCTTGATGTGGGAACAATATGCGAATATGGTTGTGTTGTTGAGTTGTTGCCAATATGCCTTGATGTGGGAACATTTTTTTAACAAAAATCATTTAGATGGAGCTCCTATTTTTGTCTTCCAACTACATTTTTATGAGGTTCCTTATATAGCTACTACGTTTTTAAGATACTCAAGGTTTATGAATGTAAACCTATATTGGGTTTTCATTTGGGCTTGCTAATTCATATCAGAGAGGTTACTGTATTGTTATGAAGTAGAATGCAATACTTAGCTCAATACTCACACGTTCTGAAAATCTTTTATTATACTGGCACCTTACTGATTGGACTCGGATAAGGAGCTCACTGGGCCATCTTCCCATCTGCTGACTCTGAACTGTTTGGGTTGAGAAATCTCAACTTTGGGGCATTCTAGTACAATTTTCTCACCATGTCTAAACCTGTAGGCACTTCGATCTTCTCTGGACTTGCTACTAGTGACATGTACGACTATGAAGCAAAAGAGCAGTCTCGTGGTTACTTTGGCGAAGTACCTTTGTGGAGTGGAGGGGTCTGTGTGCTTTCTTCCTAATTTCTTTAATAATGTCAAGTCCCTGTGTTACTACAATTATCTTGAGCATGATTCTTGTTCGCAGAACCAACTTGGTCTATGTGAACCTCAGTTGAAGTTCTTGATTTGTGATTCTCCAAGCCTATGATGGCAGTGGGACCATGAAGATATAACTTTTGTTCAGCGTATACACAAGCAATTCGATCTTATTCTTCTAATATCGTTACCGTTTCAAATTGATCTTTATAACTCTGAAATGCTTGATTCCTTCGAGTGATATCCCTTTTTTGCTATAGGAAATTAGCCTTGCCTTCACTTGGTTCAGTCCATGTCTCTGAACGTATGATAGTCATTCATGAACAAATATGAGATCAAAGTGAGCATGCATGATCTTAGAGCAAGGTATGATAAACTTCCCTTTGTCCAACTTTTTAGCTCTTGGTAATACATGCGATGTTTGGGTTGATAAACCATGAAGAGAGGAACAAATCCAAAGCCAACTGTCATACACATTCATCCAATGTGGTATTAAAGAGTGGCCTAGCCTTGGTCAACAAACTCTATTTTGGTACTTGTACAAAGTAAGGTTTCCTGCAGGTACCAATGGTTTAACTGAAAATATAGAAAAATATGGGCCACCAACTTCCAACATAGAATGCTTACTGCACATCACTTTTGGACCTTTCTCAAGTCTTTAGAAGCTTAGTGCTATAGTGAGTGTCAAGATTCAAAGTGCATTCTATTGGCTATAGGCGCTTTTGCTCCACTCTTGAACATAAAAGTAACTTGGTACCTTTATATCTCGAGTGTTGACAGGTTCTAGTAGGATTTGAGGCATTGCTATCATCTTCTATGCTTTTGGTGACAACAAATGAGAGGAGATATTTGTGTTGGAAATATATTACATATTAAGTCGAGCGAAGTACAAATTAGCTTACACTAATACCAAAGCAAAGTAGGTTAGCTTTAGTAACACTCACTCCATCACTAGGTGTTGGAAATATTGTTAGTGAAAAATGAGATACACATGAATTAGCAAGTCGAAATATCCACTAAATAGTGTCATTGAAAATCGTAAAAGAATCTAACTTAGAGAGGTAACTCACACTCTTTGGTGTAATTGAAAATCGTGCACCAACTAGAGAGACATCTATGAACAAGTCTAATATGGCTCTTGGACATGACATTGATAACTCACACTCCATTATCCAACTTAGAGAGGCAAGCTATGTAACTTTCAAAGAATCTAACTTTTCAAACCTTAGCGTTTCATTTTTCCTTACTGTGATTAACATAGTATATAACTGTTATTCGTTATTGCTCAGCCACCCATCATCTTGAAGCCTTCAGATAATCAGACAGACCAAGAAGTTTTGGAGATAGCAATCACTAAATTGTTGTTGAAATCAAATTATGACATTGTCAGAAAGAATATTGAGGACTCAGTGCCTAAGGCGATTAAGCACTTCCTGGTAAGTCTGCCTTTTTCACATGATTTTTACAAATGAAGACGCTAGAGATTAGACCATTTCCGTTGGTGCTGAGAATTACTGCGCCTCATGCCAAATTTTTGAGCAAATTGTTTCTAACTATTTTTACTCCAACATCGAGTTTAACAAAATAATCATACCTATTTACAATGTATCACAAGTTCAAAACAAATTTATCAAGAGTAGAAAAATTTACAGGTTCTTCATACTGAAGAATATCGAGACTTCTCTTTAATAAATACATACAATTCTTTTTCCAGATTACATCCTATTAAGCATCCAGGAGAAGCAATTTGTCATAGCATGATGGGGGTTCATGCAGCACAGCATCAGTTTGTAGCAATTGACATTTCCTCATGGTTGACAATCGAAACCTCCTGCCACAGATGGATAAGATCCCCATCTCAGTAACCTCCTGCCACATATGGGTCTTTCTAGGTCTACAGGATGGATTGGATTAGAATGATCAGTCATCAGAAAATATAATTTATTTCTTGTCTCAAATATTCACTTGTATCAGCTTTTATACTTTATTCCTACTTCATCTACTTAATCTCATTAGCATTTAGTGATATAATCTTCTTCCTTCCAAAAATTCAGGTTGACCACAGGTATAACCAATTCTTGGATAAACTAAGATTAATTTTGATCTGTAACGATGATGTTGGTGTTAATTTTCTCAAATATGGCAGGAGCTGGAAGAACTCCTATGCATTATGTAGCTTGTGAATGGAGTCCCAAATGCTGCAGGCAACTTTACTTGCATTTTACATGATATTTTGTGTGCTATATTTTTTTTCTTTAATTTATGTTAGTTTTGGACCCAATATGTTGTCAGGTACTTATTTCCAGATGTGCTAGCAGGTTGGCATTGACTGCAACAGGTAATTTTTACATAGAAATGAAACATCATAAAGAGTTTGGCTCCTTCAAATCTGCATTGTCAGGTACTTATTCTTCTGGAACAGAGAGTGGAAAAGTGTTTGACTTGAACTAAATTTCTGATGTAAGCATCAAGCCATGAATCTATATATAGAAATGAAACATCATAAAGAGGTTCGTCTCACATGAACAATGCGTGAAGTTAGTGGCATAAGACCATGTTGATACTTGATACGTATATCGACAAATAGTAAAGAGTATCTCAGAATCTCTCAGACCATACATTCATTATCTTTGAGTATCTTTGCTGGAATGTGACAGTGTGAAAACATAATCATTCTGGAATTTAGTTGATCTATAAAATTGTAGCAATTTGGAACCTTGACATTCTACCAACAAAACTGATTTTTAGTGGTTCTTCTTTGTAGGTATTTCGTGATAATCAATTCGTGCAGGAGAGGATAATGGACTCCAATGATCTGGAACGTGAAAGAGGAATCACAATACTTAGCAAAACACGTCAATTTCCTACAAGGGGACTAAGATAAACATCATTGATACACCAGGCCATTCTGACTTTGGTGGGGAAGTTGAGCGTGTCCTCAACATGGTCGAAGGAGTTCTTCTAGTGGTATTTGAAGCCAGTCTTTCTTACTACAAGGAATCTATATAAACCCAAAGCCGCTAAGACGGATTTTATTATGGTTTCTTTTTCACTGCATTTACATGACACACTACTCCTGCTGTACATTTTCCTTTGATACTTCTTTACCATGGTACAACAACAAAAACAACCACCTCTGTTAAGGGCCATATCGGCTGTAGAATTAAGGAAAACTATATCCTTTGTTACAACCTACCATGGCATATTGATTGTTTGCTTAAGTTTGTGTTTGTTTTCTCTTCATAATGATTGATGAATGATATCATTTGCTCAAGATGCAAACTTTTGCGGCGCCTCCCGGCTACTATATAATTTTGAAATGCCACCTATCATGTCCAAAATTCTTTTTATACTATCAGTTTCATTCCAGGTTCCTAATCCATTGATAATTTGTTGAATATTATGTCTTCTTTATCTCTGTGATAACAACCATTCCAGTTGCTTGAAGCATTGAACCTATTTTACTTGATGTTTGCGATTTGCTGATCTGAAATCAGATAACAGATAGAGGATAGAACACTTAAATAGTTGTATTTCATTAGAACATGTGCCCCAACGCCAAAAGTTGATTCTCATTTTGTTGCCATATAATGATTTTTATGGTCTACTAAATTGCACTGAACTTATATATTGCGAGATCTATATTTACTTCTGCATCCATGCTCCATTTGTAGGTAGACTCTGTAGAAGGGCCAATGCCTCAGACCAGATTTGTTTTAAAGAAAGCATTAGAATTTGGGCATGCTGTTGTGGTAGTTGTTAACAAAATTGACCGGCCTTCAGCTCGCCCGAATTTGTGATCAATTCAACATTTGAACTCTTTATTGAACTAAATGCAACAGATGAACAGGTAACTGTTGATATGCTCTCTTCACTTCATTTCCTCCTCCAATTTTTTTTGTGCTGAGCAAATATCTTTGTCTAGCTGTCTGCCTAAAATATTGCTATATGCAGTGTGATTTTCAAGCGATATATGCAAGTGGCATTAAAGGAAAGGCAGGGCTAGATCCAGATGATTTGGCAGATGATCTTGGACCGCTTTTTGAAGCCATTCTTCGATGCATACCGGAACCCAAGATTGAGAAAGATGGTGCACTTCAATTGCTTGTCAGTAGTCTTTTTTTTCCTCTTGATGCTCATAGGAATTGTCTTTTATATTAGCTCCCATGTCCTATCTAGTATCTATGTTTCTTATCTGGTAAATTAGGAGTGAATCATATACATGTTTTATTAGAGGTTAGTAGGAAAAGTTTTCAGGATAGTTCTGAAAATTGGTTGAAGTTCAGAATTTTAATCTAATCATACCAGGCCTAGCTTGCCATTTCTGTGTCGTGTCGGATATGTCCTCATTGTTTGCTACCGATATATCTTTGGAAAGAAGGCTATTCATCCTTGTCTAAACATGGGGTTTGGCTATGGAGCACAACTCCAATAAGTATCCTCACAAACATTGATATCACTGTTTGCCTAGTTGTCAACCTGAAGTCAACCCTTTGAATTGGTATCGATTCTAGGTCGAAAAAAATAGGAGCAAGAGAGGGGCTTGCCCTGTAGTTTACAAGGCCAACTGGAAGGTAAATAATTAGATACCTTCTTGTCATGCAAATAAACCCAAAGGGGCAAAACACACCACACCATACCTATCCGTTAGCTGACAAGTTTTCATGACCAGCCTTGTATGGGGTTAGCTGTACCTTTCTTTTTTACATTTAATTTGGTTGTAGATGGTCTTAGGAAAGGACCAGAATGCAATTGTCTATAGCATAATCTTTATTTTCAGCAAGTTTTATACGATTAGACCAAGTTAGTTTTGTTCGTGAAACTAATCTAGCCAGATCATTTTTAGCATGAGGATGTTATAATGAGTACCTAGAAAATGACTAACCTGGCAACTTTCGTTGCAAGAAAATTTTCGAAAATAATTCATTGCTTCCCTTTTATTTTATTTTCCCCCTCAATTTTATCATGGTTGATCTCAGTGAATTCACTCTCTGCAAACATGTGAGACTGTGGTATATTATAGTTTATTTTACTATGATGAACTTCTCAGTTGTAAATACTCTCTTGCATGTTCATTGCATGCATATTTGTTGTCATAATGCAAAAATATTGTCCTTAACCCTTCATATTTTTTTATGTTCATTCATCTTTTTGTTTTGGAGGTGCTATAAATGTCTGACCACTTGCAGAAAAAAATATATAAAATTGGTGCTTTATGATTGGTTCACTATATTTCCTTTTGTGAAGTACATATATATGTATAGGTGTATCTGTGTCGTAATTTTTAGTTTTTGATAAGGTGGACGTGTGCAGGTGTACCAGTGAGTATTATCCACATAGGTGTAAATATTGGTCATCAATAGGGATATCAACTATGGGTGTGTGCAATAATTAGGATATGGCAGTAACTATGGCAGAGTAGAAGTTGGATCAGAAGGAGTATGTATCAGTATAGGATCAAAAGGAGTATCACTGTGATGGTTGTATGTTAGCACATTTCAATGCAGAGTATCATAACAACAAGGTACAAGTGTTAACTAAGAAATAAATATCAAATAAAGTCAAGTATGTGCAGTTCCTGTGAAGTGAAGTATGTTTAATTGCAGCAGAATACTGTGTTAGTATATGTGCAGGATTCTGCAAGCACATAACAAGGTGATGCATGGTATACTGAATGAGTGTAACAGAGAGTATATTGTATTCCTAGATGTTTATGTAGCATTTCCTACAAATTTGGACCCTGCAGATGTGTGTAAACATGCAATACCTGGAAGTGGTATGCACAAATCTGCAGATACAGACTGTTAGTTAAGTGTTGTGTATCATCACTGAGAGTGTGTTGTATTAGAATACCATGTGTTATGTATAAACAACAGAATAGAGGTACTTATGCAATTTATTTGAAAATAACAAGCTAATTAAGACCCAGTTTACTAATTATGCAATTTATTAATGATTCCTGATTTTAACATGTTTCATAATGTTGTATGCAGGTGTAGCTTGTTGACGTTATTCAAATTTCCATCATTCGGTTGGATTATAGTTTTGTGATTATGTTTCGAAGAACAAATTTTTGGTGAGACAGAGATCCAAGTAGGTATACTACAGAAGTTGTGTCATCCATGGGTCATCTAGGAGGGAGTTTGATGGTTGCTTGATTCAAACTTTTTCTAGTTTTAATTTGAATATTAGCGGAACTAAAGTGAATGTTATCATATCCTTTACTTCTCAATCATTTCGAAGTATTTCAGTTTGTATGGAATAATTGTGACTTCTATTAAAGTGTTATCTGATTAACATTATGGATCTCTGGATGTTTGGAAGAAATGTTTTGCATGTTTAATAATTTTCTTAATTGTTGTGTTTAACTTCATGTTTTCAGCCAAACTTGAATTTAGAATAGTAAAAAAAGGAATGTATGAAAGTATAATATGTTTGCCTTTCCGATATCATCTTTTAAAGTGTTATCTTCAAAAATATGATGGTAGCACAACTTATTATGTGTTTCATGTCTAGTTTAGAAATTACTAGATTTAATTGTGGTTCAAACTAAAAATTGGAATGCAAGAATGAAATTAAAAAAAAGAAATCAGAAACACTAATAAAGTGTTGCAAAACTAACATAAGATCATGCAAAAAAATGTTGCAGATTATATTTAGGAACAATCTTAAAGTGTTTCAAAATGATATTTAGAAACATTTCAAAGATGTTCCAAAAATAATTTAGAAACACATTATATATGTTCCAAAATCTAATTTTGAAACGCCTTATAACTGTTCCAAACTTAATATAGGAACACTTTATAACTGTTCCAAATATTGCAACGCCACTTTTAGGAACGGTTATGATATGTTCCTAAAAATATTAGGCACATATAAAAACTGTTCCTAAATGCCTTTTTTGGTGTAGTGTCATGTGTCATGGTGAGTAGGAAAACAGTGGAGGCAACATTCAATCTCAGATTTCAGTAAAAAGTTCCCTCTCTAATCTCAGATTTTGATACCCCAACCTCAGTTTTAACATCACTCAAAACTCAGATTTTAAATGTTAAGCAAACAGCTCTAACCAACTCATATAAACACATTGATACCATTTAACAGCTCCCAATATGAAATCCCATATTTCAGCCATAGGCATTCCAGAATTGAACAAACTCAGTTAACAGTATTGACATAAAACCAAAACAGAATAGTTCAAAAACAGTCCTTAAATGAATTCTCAGTAAAACAGTCCCATACCCTATTCAAACTCAGATTAAAACAGTTAAGCAATAGTTCAAATAAATACCAGTTTTTCAGTCCTATGTTCATTCTCAGATTTGAGCCTCAAATCCAATCAATTCAAACCAAAATTCAACACACAAATAGAACTCATATAGGAGAACAAGTTAGGGGGTTTAATCTACACTAATTAACAGTGATTAATGGGTTAAATAGATTGCTAAAACTGAATTTTGAAAAGTAGAAAATTCAGAAAATATGGACTGATACAAGGTTTCAGAAATTAAATAGGAAATAAGAAATTAACTATAAAATTAAATTAAAACCCAAATAGATAGGTTGGTAAATATAATCATAATGTATACATGCTATGTGAAGTGTTTGTGTCCACAAAAGTGGACATAAACGTGTCCATTCAACATAAAACTGAAAACAAAAAACTGGACACAGTGCACAGTCCACTCCTCGTGCATGTGTTCACGTCGTGTGCACGACACGACACGACACAACCCACGTGGTTGTGTCCCAGGGTCGACCTACACTAGGGCTAGGGGTAGGGCACCCTGACACGTGTCCACGTCACGTGTATGCGACACGAGACACGCGTATCAGTGGCCAAAAACCATAGCCACGGAAACAGTGCAAAACCCGTGCGTACGCTCGTGCGTGTCCGACACGACACGTGGGGCCCCGAAACTTGGGGAGCCCCGTGTCAGTGTCGGCCTCTTGCTACACGTCGAGTCTCACATTTCGAGAAGGCATGTCCGTGTCGCAATGTCCACCGAAATACAGGGCATGCACAGTGCCCGCGCGCCGTGTGCACGACCGCGTATACACGTGCCCGACACGACTCGACACGACACTAAGACTCTTCACAAACTCCAGAAATGTGTATGCGAGACCAAAAACTAAAATCCTATTCAAACACAATTCCAAAAATCACACGAAAAGCCCATTGAAGCATTTCAACAAACACATCAACCATGACACTGATACGTGTCCAGTTAGGACACGAATGGATACAAATTTTACGGTTTCCTATTCCTACAGTTAGGTTAGGTCTAGAGCTCCCTAATGATGCAAAAATTACAGAATTCTATGGTGAGGAAATGAATATAGCTATGAGTATCAAAAGCTTCAAAAAGCTCCACAAAGAGGTGCTCCTCTTGATGGCCAAACTCCTCCAATGCTCTCCAAATCTGAGAATAGTTATTACCAACAGCAAGTAGGTTGAAATTAGAACCCAATGCAATTTGTTTGGGTTAAAAGGAATAAAAATGGATTTATGGAAGATGGGGGCTTACCTCTTTCTAAAACTTGGCAAAAATCCTAATGGAGGCTAGCCCTAACTTGAAGGGTATTAAATAGGATGGGAAAGGATCAATAGTGGCTGCCATGGGCTTATTAGGGTTAGGGTTGGTTCATGGTGTGGGCCTATGGGCTATTAAGCCTAAGTCATTAGTCATGACTTACGAAGTCATAAGCCATTTTAGTCAAATCAACTCCAAATCTCTCCAAACAAGTTCCAATGACTTAACCCTCACTAAATTAGGTCAAATCAAGATTACTTAACCTAACCAAGTGGTCTTAACCTAGGTTAGTCACTAGGTTAGTCTTCTAGTCAACACTAGTCAAAGTCAACTATAGGGTCAAAATCAATTCTACTAAAAATCACTAAAAATCATATTAATTATAATAAATCCAAATAATAAATAATAATTCCAAATAATTCATAAAATTTCAAAAATGACCAAAATAACCAAACTACCCCCAAGCTAGAAAAGTGGTAGTGACAATTTTACCTTTGAGCAATTGGGAGAGGCTTTCAGTTACCTGTTAAATGACTACAGAAAACTGCATAGTAAATATGAAACCTCTAAGAAGGTACTCAAAGAGTACAAAGGTGAGACAGGTAGACTTACCGACCAATTAGCTGATGTTAGAAATTATGACTCTTCTATTGAGTCTGGTAAGCTTTTATCTATTAAGCTGTTGTTACACGAGACTATTAAGTTATCCGAAGAAAAAGACCAAACTATCATCCAGCTAAAGGAAACCTATCTAAGTAGAAAAAGAGTCTCCAGAGTGCACAAGCCAGAATAGAAACACTTACATCTGACTACACTAGATTATATTACACCTCCAAAAAGTTGGAAATTAGTTTAGGAAAACGGCCTGAAGTTGCTGCTTCATATTCTAACACGTGTCAATTACCGAATTATCGGAACTCACCCAAACCAAACACTGTTAGACCAAACCATACCAAACCTATGCCCAAAAAACTAATAGGCATGCATTTTTCTATACTAGAAAACCAAAACCTACCGATCATGCACCTCACACAACTTTTAACACTCAACATACAAAATGTCATTATTGTGGCCTCATTGGTCATAATCCTCTGCATGTAGAATCAGAAAGTTAGTAGATTCAAATATTTATGCATGGATATCAAAAACTAACCTGTCAGGACCCTACAAGAAATGGTACCAAGTGTTTCATCTGCAAATTCTTTTGTAGGTGGAACGCCCTTCACATGCTAAAAGGAAATGGATCCTCGACAGCGGTTGCTCACGGCACATGACCGATGATGCTTCATTATTCGTAACACCGTCAAAGAAGGATACGTCTCCTTCGGTAATAATTTAAGAGGGTACATAACCGGTATCGGTGACATTGGTAAGGCTTCCTATCCTGTGATTAAAGATATCTATCTATCTAGTTATCGAGTTAAAGCATAATCTACTCAGCATAAGCCATTTAGCTGATCACGGTTATGGCATTAACTTCGTCAAAGACAAATATACTATAGTTGATAGTTCAACTGGTAGTACTATCTTTGAAGGTATCAGGAAGACAACATATATGTTTCTTATCTGTTAGAAGATGCTAACAAAGGAGGTTATTGCTTAATGGCCAAGAGCATTGAGAGTCAACTATGGCATATGAGAATCGATCATGCAAACATGGACACCATTTCAAAACTATCTACAAAGATGTTGATACGCGGGTTAACAGACATATCTTTCAAGAAGGACACGGTATGTAGCGAATGTGAAAAGAACAAAGCTACCCGATCCGCTTTTAAATCCAAGAACGCTGTAAGTACCACTAGACCTCTACAATTGTTGCATATGGACTTATTTGGACCAAGTAGAAATGCTAGTCTAGGTGGTAAGTTATATGAATTTGTCATTGTAGATGATTTCTCTAGATACACATGGGTATATTTTCTTGCACGCAAGAACGATGCTTTGTCAGAATTTATCACATTTTGCAAGAAAGTACAAAATGAAAAAGGATTCATGATTACTCGCATTCCTAGTGATCATGGAGGCAAATTTGAGAATGCAAAGTTTAAGCAATTCTGTGACACACGGTTCTTTACATTAATTTTCCTGTCCTAGGACTCCACAACAAAATTGAGTTGTGTAACGTAAGAACAGGACTCTATCTGAAATGGCTAGAGTAATGTTGAACCAGTTTAGTCTACCTAGATACTTTTGGGCAGAAGCAGTCAATACAGCGTGCTATATTCTCAATAGGGTTCTAATTCGACCTATATCGAAGAAGACTTCCTATGAACTATGGTTTGATAGAACACCCACTATTTCATATTTTAAAATTTTTGGTTATAAATGCTTTATTCTTAATACTAAAGACAATATGAGTAAATTTGATAAAAAGGCCGATAAAGGTATATTTTTAGGTTATGCAGCAAAGAGCAAAGGGTACAGAGTCTTCAACAAAGAACCATGATCATCGAAGAATCAATTAATGTCAAGTTTGATGAACTAAATCAACATTCAGACGATGACGACAATACTGCAAAACCTTCACACAAAGATGCAGAACTTTCAAGCAAAGAAGCCGGAACCAGCAATCCTAAGGATATGCCAAAAGAGATGAGACTCTTGGCATATCATCCAAAGGACTTGGTAATTGGTGAGATTACCAAGGGTGTAAGTACCCGTTCCTCTAATAAAGATATAGCTTCTTATGTTGCTTTTATTTCACTGCTTGAACCCAAAAACATTGAAGAAGCATGTAGTGATAATTTTTGATTAGATGCTATGCAAGAGGAATTAAACCAATTCGAACGGAATCAAGTTTGGGAACTTGTTCCCAAGCCCATTGATCATCCGATCATTGGCATCCATTGGGTATTCCGAAAAAACTGAATGAGAATGGTTTAGTGACTCGTAATAAGGCTCAACTCGTAGCTCAAGGATACAATCAATAAGAAGGTATCGACTACGATGAGACTTATGCCCTAGTTGAGAGATTAGAATCCATTTATATGTTATGTGCATTTGCATGTTTTTATATTTCAAGTTATTTCAAATGGATATTAAAAGCGCATTTTTGAATGGTTTTATAAAAGAAGAAGTTTATGTAGCTCAACCTCCAGGTTTTACTGATTTCAAAAATTCTGATTATGTTTTCAAGTTGAAGAAATCCTTATACGGTTTAAAACAAGCCCCTCGTGCTTGGTACGATCGTCTAAGCTCTTTTTACTTGACAACGGTTTTTTAAAGGGAAAGGTTGACAGTACATTGTTTATATAATCTTTGAATAACTATATTCTTTTGATTCAAGTCTATGTAGATGATATTATTTTTGGATCTACTGATGAATTCTTTGTCAAGAATTTTTAAAGTGTATGCAGAATGAGTTTGAGATGAGCATGATGGGAGAGCTAAAATTCTTTTTGGACTGCAAATCAAACAAACCAACAATGGGACGTTCATAAATCAAGCAAAGTACACAAAAGATCTATTAAAGAAGTTCGACCTTGAAGTAGTTAAACACTTAGCACTCCAATGGCGACTTCAACCAAGCTTGATATTGATGAACAAGGCAAATCGTCGACATACGTATGTATATAGGTACGATCGGTAGCTTACTGTACTTAACTACTAGTCAACCAGACATTATGTTTAGTGTTTGATTGTGTGCACGTTTTAAAGCCAATCCTAAGGAATCACATCTGTGCGCAGTTAAGCGTATCTTTCGATACCTTAAAGGCACTTCTTCTATCGGCTTATGGTATCCCAAAACCACGTCATTGACCAAACCGGTTATTCTGATGCTAATTTTGCCGGATGCAAAGTAGATAGAAAAAGTACTAGCGGCACATGTTATTTCCTAGGAAAAGTTATAGTCTCTTGGTTTAGCAAAAAGCAAAATTCTATCGCATTATCAACAATCGAGGCTGAGTATATCGCCGCAGGACGTTGTTGTGCACAAATTTTGTGGATAAAGCAAACTTTATAGACTAAGGATTGCATTTCACACACATACCCATTTTCTGTGATAACACTAGTTCTATTAATTTGACTATGAATCTAGTATGTCACTCTCGTACTAAGCATATCGAGATTCGACATCATTTTCTTAGAGATCATAAACAAATGGAGATATAGACCTTTTACACATAGACACACAGAATCAATTGGCTGACATACTCACAAAACCTCTAGCGGAAGATCGTTTCAATTATTTACGTCGAGAATTAGGAATTTTAGACATCGATAACATTAATTAATTTTGTCTTATTTATTAATTTATTCAATATTCAATAACTGTTTTCAAGACAAGCCTAAAAAGAGTCTGTCTGTTACCACGACTACGGTCGAAGCGAAGCGATATTAAGAGTTCCCCGATGAACCTCCGTTAGCTGGGATAGTACTCCTACAGCTAATCTGAAATAGATGTTGAGTAAAGAATATTAATTTATAAAATAATATTTATTATATTATTTAAATTTAAAATTACTAAACTTTGAATTAAATATTTGATATGAGTTGATAAAAATGACGTGGCCCACAAAAATATTTTAAAAAACCCAGAAGAACCCTAGGCGAATTCGGCCCGAGTTCGGTCCGAATCGGCCCGAGTTCGGTCCGAATTCGGCCAGAGTTCGTTTGGTGTTGTATGCATTTTAAACAGAACCCGAGGCCATCTCCTCTTCTTCACTTCCAAACCCATCTATTCTCATCACAGCAGCAGCCGAAACACCCCAAACCCTAGTTTTTCTCCACTCCATATCTTCCAATCTATATGGAGATTTCCATCCAAAATTTGATTCGTGCGGAGAATCGTGTCCTCTACAGCATACTTGATTCTCAGAAGGTATAATTCTTCTCTCCTCCACTTTGAAATTGTTAGGGTTTCTAGTTTTTGGAAAGAATGCCTAAGGGATTCAATCCTTTCAAAAGAAGAAGACCCATACTAGTGAAGAGGCGTCATCTTCTGATCCGAACACGGATTCCTCTTTTCCTCGGTCCAATCGGATGACGGCACGACGGATGAGTTTTACTTCAAACTCATGACCAAGCATTGCTTTGGTATGCTAATTTTACTATGCGTACTATATGCACCGGCTCTCCGACTAAGTTGACTGTATTTTCTGATCACCGTCCCTACTTTGAGGTATTAGGGTTACACCATTTTGCTATCCTACAATTTCCTATAGCTACTAATGCCATTAGATTGTTCTATTGTAACTTCGTATTAGACACTTTTACCGCAAGGACTCGTGTTGGCGGGATAGATATCGAGTTTAATGATGCATTGCTAGCAAAAATCTTTGGTCTTCCAAACGAAGGTGTCCCGCTTGTCCTGGAAAGTTCAAGGCCAATAACTTGAACTTATTTAACTACGAGTGACATCACATCATTTATTCTACTATGCTTCCCAAATCTACTTCAAAAGATGATGTCACTACACTAGAACTTTCTGCCCTATATCACATTCTTAAGGGGATTCCTTTTTCTGCCCCTAAGACTATCATTCAGATGATGGATAGATGTCGCGAAAGAGACCGCAACCTCGCTTATGCGATGCTTATCCTACGCATCTTTCAGCATTTTGACATAGACTTATCCACTTGTGCTCTGGAACCTGAGCCCAAGTTCCTCAAGCTTTCTCGTCGCAGCATTGCCACCGCTCCTCCACCACCTGCACCTGCTCCTATTGCATCTGCTCCTACTGTACCTATTCCTCCTCAGTCTTACCCTATGACCTTTGAGGGTATTGATCAGCACCTATCGGATCTACAGACGTTCTTTATTGACACTTCCATAGAATATTAGTTTCGAGATATGACTCGGTTCCAGGCTATTGCCAACTCATTTGTCGATCTCAGATTTACACAGATGGGTCACTCTGCTAACTCATATCCTAGAGACCCTTCTATATCTGGTTACCATATTGATGATGAGGCGTCCACTCTCTGTTCCAGCCAGGGAATGCTTACGATTGGTATCGTACTTCTGGTGCTACTCTACACACCTCTGGAGCTGGCACATTTGGAGCTGGTCCATCTAGACATGCTGGCACTGCAGCTAATGACGATGATGATGAGGATAATTTTTGTGTTATCATACTTTTGAGACTGATGATTTTGTCTTCTGTTTACTTGAAAATATTCCGACATTCCAAGATAGTATCAGTACTCTTATTTGGATATGATTTGTGACTTTTGATGGACATGTTCTATGCTTCAGTTTAGCATATTATTCAGTTTAGCATTTTATTCAGTTCAACTTTTATTATAGCATTATCTTTACTTATGCTTCCATTTAAACTGCCTGTGACAATTATTATCTGCTTATCTTATTTTTGCCTACGATATTTATACCATGCATGTGTTAATGTATTTATTCATATCTTTTTTGTGTTTCTTCACTGATTGTTACTTATAATTTATTGCGGGAGAGCTTACTCTTTTGCAATTATTTTGCTAAGTGACAACGGGGGAGAAGTAATCTAATATCTTTATGAATACAGGTTATGAACAATTTTTCATTATATATCTCAGTACAATCGGTACAATTTTGAATTGATAAAGATCAAAGATGTTATATCGTTCAAGGTTTGTCAATTATCAAAATGGAGAAGATTGTTGGCCCATTGGTCATGGTCAAACCTGATTTTAATAATTGATCAAACTCTGTCTCGATATACGAACAATTCAGATGTTTACTAAAGACGTTTTGGACACTGATCAAGATTGGATATCTACTCAGTTCAAGACCGAAGCTATGTTTGCCACTCAAGACTGCATTTTCTTATGCAATATAATTTTTTTTTATTGATTCTAGGAATATATTGTACACCAAGTCGTACTGGCAAATAGGCTATCCGAAATTATTTTTCAAAACTGACCTATGGTTTTTAAAATGATCTATGCTTTTAAAAAATATCTACTTTTACAAAAAGCTTCTGAAGTATTTTCAAAAAGCCAAAATAATTTTTCACAAAATAGACCAGACCGAACCCTGACAGAACTCGGCCAGTGTTCGGCCAGAGTTCGGCCAAGGTAAACGTTATGTGAACGTTGGATTTTGAACTTGGTCTCCCTTCAGTTGCAGTTTGTTACAAAGAGTTCAATCCGAATTCTGTTCGAATTCTGTCAGAGTTCTGTCTTTGGAAAAACTATAAATAGAGAGGAATTCTGATCATTTTAACACACTCATTCACTTTCATCTTCTCTCTTATAAAGCTTACGTTTCTTCCAAAGAGTTTTCAAAAAGCTTCCATTTTCAAATCCCAAGCCAGTTACAATTCTCTAGTCAATTTACCGGTATGGTGCGGTCTCAAAGATCTCAGAGAAAATAGTAATCAGAGGCTTGATTGAAGAAAGACTCTTTAAAACTGAAGTTGGTCGAGTTCTTCGTATCAAAGCTCGCGTTTGTAGAAGTTGCAAGGACTTCGTATGAAAACTTGCGAGATTTTCCAATAGTGGATTCAACTGGAAGCAGAGTTCTTCTGACTGGACTAGTCCTCACAAGAGAAAACTAGTATAAATCTCTGTGATTGCGTTTGCCTTCTGATCACTCTTTTCTTTACAGTTATTACTTTATGATTATTATTATTCCTGTGATCTAACTGCTAACAAGTTTTAATTAGAAATATTCTGTTGCCTACTCTATTTACCCCCCCCCCCCCCACCCTCTAGAGTATTCTGCTTTACGATTTCATTCCTACACCCCTCTGATAGCCTTGGCAGCTCACTCTTCTTATCGCTTTTGGGATACACTGATCAACCCTCCGGTCCAGGCCATAGGTTTTTTGTAGCTACTGGTCCTCCTTCTTTTTTTGTTGGTCTTCGCGCACCTAGCGCTTACTTGTATAGGCTTCGGCATTTTGCGCCTCAGACATCAATAAAGCTAGTGTTCTTTGTTAAAAGTATATATATATATTATTATATATTATATATATATATATAATATATATATATATATATATAAAAAAAAAATATAATATATATATATTATTATATATATATATATATATATAATTATATTATATATATATATATCATCACAAAGAAAGAAGAGATTCCGTCTTTTTGTTACTTACTATCTTCGGGACAAATCGAATCAAATCAAGCGAATAAGAATAAGAAGTTTTGCACTTTCCATGAGGCGGGCCTTGGAAAGTTTTGGAATAAGCAGGAGGAATTCGCAGATCTTCCAGACGTAGAGCTCGTAGGGCTTTGAAACCAAATACGTTACCCACAATGGAAGTAAACATGTTAGTAACAGAACCTTCTTCAAAAAGGTCTAAAGGATAAGCTACATAAGCAATAATTGATTTTATATATATATATATATATTATATATATATATATATATATATATATATATATATATATATATATATATATATATATATATATATAGATATATATATATAGTATGTATACTTCTATATTTAAAATTAAATAAATTATATATATATATATATATATATATATATATATATATATATATATATATATATATATATATATATATATTAATTAATTAAAAAAAAAAAAAAAAAAAAAAAAAAAAAAAAAAAAAATATATATATATAATTAAATAAATTATTATATATATATATATATTTGAAACATCTCCAAAATATATATATATATATATATATATATATATATATATATATATATATATAACATTTCCAATATTCTTTTATATATATATATATATATATATATATATATATATATATATATATATATATATATAACATTTCCAATATTCTTTTATATATATATATATATTCTTTTTAATGAACATCTCCAATATTATTGATATCAAGGCGCAAAATGTCGAAGCCTTTACAAGTAAGACATAAAATAACAGCAAAAAGGCACCCTCCCGCTCCATGTAAAAAATTCAAAAAGCAAGGACTGCCAGAAGTCTTCTTGGCCGTGTTTGTAGATTATGCCGACCTTGTGAGTCTGTCAGAACCTCTCGGATAAGTTGGTCGGGCGAGTATTGGTGGCCCTCGTATCTGAATTTGTTACGGTTCTTCCAAATGACCCACGTAATGGCGGCTGCAACGATCAAGTAGCCGCGAGAGGCATACTCTAATTGGTCAGAAGATCATTGAAGCTACCACCGTCCTGGACCTATCTGCAACGATAAGAGAGCATGTTCCATACTCTAGCAGGTAGTTCCTCTGAGTAGAGAATGTGATTGACCGTTTCAAACTGTCTCGTAGTGCAACAATGACATGCAGAGGCTAAACAGAAGCCAATGATGTTGAGAGCATCATCGGGGGTATCTCCTTGTAAAATGCTCTCTAGATCAGAAAAGACCACTTTTTTTAGGAATGCAAGATTGCCAGAAGAATCCAACGACGGAAGAAGGTACCCCAATGCCGCGAATAACGTTTCTGGCCGAAGCAACCGAGATGGATCCATTCGCTGAAGCTGAGCACCTCAGAACGTCCGGATCTATTCTGATCTTCAATCCAGCGTCGAGGAGAAAAGTTGTGGCCTCTTCCTCAGCCCGTTCACGAACTCTATCCCAATTCCTGTCGCCTGAGCAATCCCACATGTCGTTGATCGTACTGTAGATAGGGGTAGCCGGTAACTGGGGAGGAGGTAATCCCGAACCAACGTTCAAAGAACAAGGAGGATTCGCTTAAACCCAGCTGAAGGTGGATCAGGGGCTCAACAATGCTCCGATCGTGTAAGATGTGCTGCTATGATGCGGAGGATCTGCAGTTGAAATCAGCAGCGGACGGATGAATGTGCTTGAAATCTGGCCTTCATGAACCGCGCCCAAAGATTACGGTTCACTCGGAGCTTCCACCACAGCTTTATCGAGAAATCATCAACAATGTGCGATAGCCTGGTAAATCCAAGGCCTCCCTTATCCGTATGTCTAGCCATGGTGTCCCAACTCGTCCAATGATGCTTGTCCTTACCGTCGCAGTAACCCCGGAGGAAGTTGGCAAAAAGTTTTCAATGGACGTGAGAACCTTCTTTAGGGGAGCAGGGGCTAAGGTGTATATGGGGATAGAGGAGAGAACATGTTGGATCATAATCATCTTCCTGACGGACGACAATGTAGCGTTGTGCCACCCCTCAAGTTTCTTCCTAATTTTTCCTACAAGCCTTCAAAGATGCCAGTGTTGGATCGGTCGTGCACCAACGCGCATCCTAAGTAGTAGAAAGGAGTATGCCACAGAGAAGGAAGTAATGTTGGTGAGAAAGGTGGAGTGATCTCTGTTGGTCTTGTGATGGACGTAGATGGCACTCTTGCTGGCGTTGACGCACTGACTAGAGCATTTAGTGTATCTCTGTAGCATATTATGAACCACTTCCACAGATCTGATGTCCCCAAAAGAGAAAATAAGGATATGTCAGCATACACCAAGTGGTGATGATCGGACACCCTCTAGAGGTTTAAAATTGTTAGAAATTCGAGGCATCCACCATTTTGTTCATATTTCTGCTTAGAGCTTCCGCGACAATGATGAAGATGGTGGAGGATAAGGATCTCCTTGTCTAACACCGCGACTAGATTTGAAAAAGCCTTTAACCTGGCCGTTAATAACCGTGGCGAGCCATAAATTACTAATCGATCGCCATATGATGTTGGTACATGTTCCCGAAAACCCAAATGCCCTGAAGACCTAAATCATGAATTTCTAGTCCATCCTGTCGTACGGCTTCTCCATGTCAAGTTTGATGGCAATGTTCCCTCCCCTAGCGAGTAATTTCATGTATATGATCCTGGGCCATCAAAATGTTGTCTAAGATGTTCATATCGCGAACAAATCTGCTTTGCTCTTCTAAAATAATTTTAGGGAGGATCTCAGTCATGTGGTTGGTGATAATCTTGGAGATGATTTTTAGTCAAGATGCATAGGCTTCTAGGGCGGAAGTCTTTAAAGGTCTCTGGGTTGTCCTGTTTGGGGATTAAAATTAAGTTAGCATAGGAAATCGATCTTCAGTACATGGCTCCTTCGAAAAAGGCGATGACCGCTTCATGGATATCCGACTTGATGATATCCCAGCATGTTCTGAAGAAAACACCAGTAAAACAGCCAGATCTAGGAGCGCTGTGCTCGTCAAGAGCCCAAACAGCATCTTTGACTTCACGTTCAGACGGGAGGAGCTCCAGCTAGGTGTCGTCTCTGTTATCAATAATACAGGGGATCTCCGCTAGGAATTCCTCATCTCTGATGATGGCATCCTTAGTGAACACTTGGACTAACAATTAGTAGCGGCTAATTGGGTACCTCGTTGATCTTTGATAATGTGCCCGTTCTCATCTGCAATCTGGTGGAGTGAGCTGTTGTCTGTGCCAATTGACACAGGAGAGAAAATAGCTAGTGTTTCTGTCTTCTTTACTGTGCCAAGTGAGTCTAGCTTTCTGTTTCCAGAAATCAGTTTTAACCTTAAGGCAGAATTTCAACAATGCTTTGGTAAGGTTCAGGGAGGCACGGGCGGCAGGAGATCTGTTGATAGCGTAGAGAGCTTCTATGCGTGTAACGTCATCCTCTGCTGTACGTAAGCCTGGAAAATGTTCCCAAATGCTTTCTTACTCCAGAAAGTGACAGCTTTCGTGGTGGCTTTAAGTTTGTTCGTGACACGGATAAGGGGGTCAAGGATGTCAGCACTGCTTCAAGCGTCAGCAATAATATTCCTAAACTAGGATGATGCCTCCAAAAGTCAAAGAAGTAGAAGCTTTTTTTGATCTGGTTTGATTTGTTGCTGATCTCCATGAGGAGAGGAGAGTGGTCTGACTCGGTAGCATTGAGGTATGAGAGATTGGATAAATCCGACCAATTCGAGTTGATAAGGGCCCGGTCGAGGTGGGAGTATTGCCTTCGAATGCCTTCTTACATGTTACACCAGGTGAAGGTGATGCCATTGAACTGAAGGAAAGACATATGAGCACTAAAAATGAAGCTGTTGAAGTCATGGATGGCCGACAGAGGAGGAGGCCGGCCTCCTGACTTCTCTTCTCTGCTAGTAATGGCGGTAAAATCACCAACATAAAGCCAGGGAAGATTACTGTAGTTAAGATGGGTGTTCGTCAGGTCTTCCCACAGCTGTCCGCATTCAGGAATATTGCAGCTGCCATGAACGGCCGACAAGAGTGAACGAGAATACAGCATGGGATCCTCCAGCCAACACGAGAGGGCATGTCTCGAGTCGTGGATGTGTCGATCTTCACGTCGTCCGCAAAAGGAATCCAAATATTATGACAGCCGGCGATAGCCGAGGGGAAGCCTAACTGCAGCTAGATGGACCTGAGTTTGCTTACAGGAATTTTAGGTTCAATAATCACGAGTATGTCAATTATGTAGATTTTTTAAGACTGTTAATCTTCTCAAGGTAGGTTTGTTGGCAAGACCAACAACATTTCAAGAGAGGATATTAAGCATTGAGGTTGCTAGGTGGGAGGGGTTTTGTAGAGTTTTACGACCGTCCTAGTGGTCCTAGTCGTGACCTCTTTTGTACTTCTTTTGTTAGATTTTTTCGTGGTGGATGTTGTCTTGTCGACCGCCTTGGTAATTTTGTCTGACTCCTCATTCGGGTGCATGTAGATCTCTCCAGTTATTTCAGCCACGGCTCCGAAGTAGCTATTTCGTGCTAGTGATTCCGGCGTCTAAGGCTTGCTGCATCCAAGCAATGGGTGCTTGGCCAAGGTTGGCCAAGGCATCCGCACAAATGTTGGCCACATTATATAATAAATTGGGGGTGACTCTATCGATGGATTATGGGTTCTCCTTGTTCATCGAGGTCGTGGGGTGTAAAGGCTCCTCCGCATTGTCTGACTGTCTCTCTTTGTCACCG
This sequence comes from Iris pallida, assembly GCA_029216955.1. Taxonomy (NCBI): domain Eukaryota; kingdom Viridiplantae; phylum Streptophyta; class Magnoliopsida; order Asparagales; family Iridaceae; genus Iris; species Iris pallida. Next base: position 2,519,219 of record JANAVB010000195.1, read on the forward strand.
TTGTTCCCTGATGTCTCAGCCATGGGTTCTTTGGTGCCTTGAGGGTTATCTGTGGGCTCTAATGCAAGTATATCAAATTTGTTGGTGAGGTGATGTCTAAGGGATCGTAAGGAACAATGGCTCTTCCTAGGGAGACTAGTTTTTGGCTTTGAGAGTTACCAGTGCTGGCTTCGAATCGAATGTGGGAGTTAGGTAAAGGTAGAAAGGGTGATTGATGGGGTTTCCTGGGCGTTTGAGTGGGTGCCACCTTTTAGGTCACCTTCTTCTTCAGTTTTGGGTGCACATGGAAGTAATGCTCAATAGGATGGCTGCTGGTGTGCTATCGTAGGTACCCAAAAATAAAATCTTTACCCTTAAAATGATTTATAGATGTGAGAGTAAGGATCGATCCAACAGAGAGCAATTAGCGTACTTTTATGCAATGTGAATAAGGATGGGGGAGGTCTTGAATATGATAAGAGAAAATTTAAGAAGAGCTAAAAACAATTAAAGTACTAAAATGAATCAAAGGGGGAATATTGGTTTTAGTGAACATTCACCATTGAAAATCATAAAATTGATCATCGATACAAGCATAAATTAAATCATACTTTGAATATTTGCCGTTGGAAGTATCTTTCTATCTCTCTTAGGCTTAGTTAATAGATACAAGCGACCTAATTAACTTTAATTACTAAATAATCTCAGACAAGCGCTATAGATTTATTCTAGCAATTTCTTAAAGAACAAAGAGATCGATAAAGCAAAACAATACAGGCACAAGCGGTTGTATTTATTTTGTAAAAAACTTTTCCCCTAAGTTCTAATAAAACAAAGCAGTTCATTAAATCTTAGTTGGTTCACAAACTAGAAACATCAAACAATTACGGATTTGATATCTAATTTAGCGGTAGATCAAAATGAATAATAAACTAGTAGGCCTCCTAGTAATTAAACAAAATAATCATAAAAGTTGGCATAGAAAAACATTCAATATTCAAAGTTTAAATCAAACATATAAAAACGATTTAGATCTCACAATTTATTGATTCCAAGGCTTCTGTACACTTCGACCAACAAGACTTTTAGCCGCACACGTTCATCAAAACTTCAAAAGAAAAGTTGGAGAAGAAGAAGAAGAGTTGTGTTGTGTTGTCTGTTCATGATTTCTACCCCCTTTTATATACCATAAATTAGTTGTTTCAAGTCCGCAATATCTCCCCACATATCCTCTAAAAGTTACAACTTCTCAAACCAAATAGCCTAAGTCATAGAACAAGTAGGAAAAGTGTTATTTTGGTTCCTATTTTTGTTCACAACATCTTTGACGCAACTTCAAGTCTGATTTCGTCCATGGTGCAGCTTGATTTACTAAAAACACAAAATATAAAAAATGTAGCCCTGTGTCTTAGCTTTCTAAATCTTTTGAATCACCTCCATTGCTTTTCGGATGAGAACGTTATGGTCATTTTGGTAAAAGGTGTCAAAACTGGCCATAATTGTAATTTAGCTCCATTTTGCACATAGTGTCTCCAACTGCAACCTATATCAAAATAGAAATTTAATGAGTACCTTTAGTCATAAAATGAGCATAAATGGTGAACATTAAGTGATAAAATATAACATTTTATGTTCTCATCAAATACCCCACACTTAACTTTTGTTCGTCCTCGGACAAAACTCTTATTTATTTATTTTCAAAACGAAAATCAAGGTTGTAATGTCATAAATAAAGAATAATCATGCTCTTCAAAACTCATAACATATCATGAAAATATATTTTTAAACAACTTCTAATTACTTAGTAAGTAATTTTATTTGAAGATAGAGTAAACTAAATTGGTAGACCATCACGGAATAAACACTCAACTCTCATATATTTGAAGGGTATGTGTTTCGCTCAAATTCATTCCAAAAGAAATAATGTACCATAAGCTTGCATATCTTCATTCTCCACCACTTGGACTACATGCATAACACAAGTCATAAGGACTTTTATGGGTTGTAATGGGGCTTATGATCAAGGTAGGATTATTTGGGAGTGTAGCTAAAAAACAATCAAAACTAGTAGAGCAAAAATGATTTAACTCAAGCTCGAATGTATAAATATGTAATAGCAATCACTCCATTCAAAGCATTCAACATACCCTTTATTGGAAACTTTGGGAGGAATTATGAACATAGATATCAAAAGTTATTCCTCCATCACTTTTTTTCATTACTTCTTTCTTTCTTTTTTCTTTTCTCATCATCTTTTTTTCATTTTCTTTTTTATTTTCATTTTTTCACTTTTTTCATTTTTTCATGATGGAACTCAAGAATTTGAGAATAAAATATGTAGCCAAACTAGAAATTCAGATACCCCCATACTTATTTTTATACACCCATACGTATCATAATGCTCCACTAGTTTTCTGGCCTGGGTAAGGATTTTTTTAGGTTAAATCTTGCAATATGGGTTCACAAAAATAGAAGCAATAAGGCTCAAAGGGGTTCAACCAAAGGAAAAATAATTTCAGGGTAGGGTATTTGGCTTATGTAGCATATAACAAAGATGGCCTTAATCATATTCATGTGTGCATGTGCCGATGTGACCTCGAAGAGAATCTAAGCAAGTTCTAGAGAAACAAATCCATGGAAGAATATCTCTCATCAAAGAAAATAGTGACACTGATGTATCAGTCTAAAGGCTCAAAATCTCACCGGCTTTTGTCTACAAAATTTAGTCACAACCATCCTCAAGGAAATAACTATATTAATTAATTCTAAGTTGAAAAGAGTATTTATCAATCACGTTGTGAATTTTTTAAACTTAGTTAAATCTTCCTCATGACATACACAACCAAAATTTTTTGAAAAAAATAAAATAAAATAATACTTTATTGAAAACCACAAAAAAAAAATAAGTTAAAACATAAAACTGAAACTGCTTAAAATAATTTAAATCCCCTCCCCCACATTTA
>JANAVB010000195.1:2542049-2642049 GCA_029216955.1 Iris pallida
GGTTTAGGTATGGGCCAAAAACTACACTTAAGTTTAATAGAAAGCCTTTTAGCAAAAAGCCCAAAAGTAATATATTAAAAAAATAAAATGAATTCAAAAAGTTTTCTAATTAGGACTAAAACCTTAAATTCAAATCTAACTTGATAATTAAGTTTCTAAAGTCATGGTTAGTCTTTAGTCATGGTTAGCTAAGGTTAAAGCAACTACTAACACAAAAGTACTAATTAAAATATTATAAAAAATTTAAAATCACACAATTACCAAAATACCCATAATCTAGAAAAATGGTAGTGACAAATCTATCTTCCTTAAAATAATTTCGTCCTCGAAATTAATGACAAAAGTGAACATATGAGAAGGATAGAAAAATTATACCTCAAGGCTAAAAAAAGATAAGGGTATCGCTCGTGCATCTCATCCTTCCTCTCCTAGGTAGACTCCCTTGGAGAGTGATGCCTCCATGCAACGCGAACCAAAGGTATCGTCTGGTTCCTCAGCACCTTCTCCCGTTGATACAGAATCTTCACAGGCTGTTCTGGATAACTAAGAGTAGGCCCCACCTCGATCTCGGAATGATCTAGTACATGGTTGGGATCGGCCAAGTACCGTCTCAATTGCGACACATAAAATATGTTGTGAACTCCCTCTAGGGCAAGTAGCAAGTCTAGTCTGTAAGCCACGGCACCGACTCTCTCACGGATAACGAAAGGTCCGATAAAACGCGGGCAATGCTTTTCACCTCTACCAAAGCGAATAGTGTCTCGTGTCAGAGATATCCTCAGGAACACCAGATCTCCAATCTAGCACAAACATGGTCTCAAACATAACTATAACAATCACATGATCAAACAAAATCGTAAAACAAATAAAATCATAATCCTAAGTCTAAGCTGTACCTCAAACTCCAAAGGTCACCGGTGGCTATCGGCCCAATGTCGCGGTATATCCTGCGCCACGCGAAGTTGATCTCTGATGATCTTCACCTTCTCGGTTGCATCCACAACCATCTCAGGTCCTAATAAAGCTCGCTCTCCAATATCATCCTACGACATGGGAGTACGACATCTATACCCGTACAATGCCTCGAATGGTGACATCTCAATAATGGCCAGGAAACTGTTGTTGTATACAAACTCCACCAAGGGCAAATGATCCTCCCAGGAACCTCCAAAATCTATGACACAAGTCCACAGCATGTCCTCGAGTGTATGAATATTCCTTTCTGACTGTCCGTCAGTTTGAGGGTGGTATGTAGTACTAAACTTGAGCTGAGTGCCCAAACTAGTATGCAGACTCCGCCAGAAATAGAAAGTAAAGCGACTATCCTGATCCGAGACAATGCTCACCGGAACTCCATGAAGTCAGACAATCTGAAGCACGTACATCTATGCTTGCTTTTCCGTAGACAAACCTACTTTGAATGGCAAGAAGTGGGCTGATTTGGTCAACCTGTCAATGATGACCCAAATCGCGTCTTTTCCTCCTGGTGTACGTGGCAATCCTGAAACAAAGTCCATCGTATTATGTTCCTACTTCCATTCTGGAATGGACAATGGCTGTAACAGTCCTCTTGGCCTCTACCTCTCTGTCTTTACCTGCTGGTAGACTAAACATCTGGCTACGAAGCGTGCTATCCCCCGCTTCATCCCATACCACCATACATACTCCTTCAGATCCCTATATATCTTATTGGCACCTGGATGCATAGAATAGTGAGAATGGTGAGCCTCCTGCATAACCTATTCCCGAAGGTCTCCATTAGGCACACACAGCCTATAACTGTGCCTCAATGCGCCATCCTCTGCAATGACAAACTCATCCACAAGTCCTGCTGGAACCTGCTCTCGGATACACCGCAGAGCAACATCGTCGAACTGAGTCAACTTGATCCTCTCCATCAAGTTCGACTGAATCTGTAGACCACACATCTGCATCTTAACTTCTGGCACTGTCACCTCAATCTCCAGGCTCTCTAGATCTGCTAACAAGTGACAATCTACCGTCAAACACATGGCTACCGGATACCTACTCAAGGCATCGGCAACCACGTTGGCCTTTCCTGGATGATACTGCAATGAAATATCGAAGTCCTTTATCAACTCCAACCATCTCCTCTGCCTCATGTTGAGCTCTTTCTGGGTAAACACATACTTCAAGCTCTTGTAGTCTGTGACTCCACTCACTTTCCGTATAAATAGTGCTTCTACAACTTAAGCATAAAAATAACTGCCGCCAACTCTAAATCATGGGTATGGTAGTTCTTCTCATGAAGACGTAACTGCCTGGAAGCATAGGCAATCCACCTTCCCATACTGCTGCAAGACACAACCTAGACCCTTTCCTGAGGCGTCTCTATAGATAGTGAACTCGCCTGATCCTGATGGCAATGTTAGAATAGGGGCTGTCGTCAACCATTTCTTCAACTCATCTAAAGCGACCTGACACTCCTATGACCAGATAAAATCTACGTCCTTCCGGGTCAGCCTAGTCAATGGCTTTGCAACCTGGGAGAAATCTTGAACGAACCTCTTGTAGTAGCTTGCCAATACCAGGAAGCTTTTGATCTCCACAACTGAACTCGAAGCTGTCCACGCCTCAATTGCGGTGATCTTCCCCGGGTCAACTGAGATCCCATTCCTAGTCACAACATAACCTAGGAAATCAACTCGATCTAGGAAGAACTCACAGTTCGAGAGCTTTCCATAAAGCTCCTTCTTCCTGAGAGTCTCTAGAACCACTCTCAAGTGCTCCACGTACTCCTCTGGGGCCTTCGAGTACACCAAGATGTCGTCGATGAACACCACCATGAACTTGTCCAAGTACTGGTGGAACACCTTGTTCATCAGGTTGATGAACACTGTCGAGGCGTTAGTTAAGCATCACCATGAACTCAAACTGGCCATACCGTGTCCTAAATGCTGTCTTTGAAGTATCCTCCTTCTTCACCTTAACTTGTTGGTAACCTGACCTTAGATCAATTTCGAAAAATAACCTCGCTCCGTTCAACTGATCGAACAGATCATCGATCCTCGGCAGCGTGTACTTGTTCTTGATCGTGAGGCTATTAAGAGCCCTATAGTCGATACACATGTAACGCCCCAGTCCCAAAATACGTAGGACTAGGAACGTAGACATGCCAGCTGTATACATACGATGTACACTCCAATATATGGTACCTCGTATGAATACATAAAATATAAATATAGTAGAACCATAACTAATCTCATCTACACAAAATAAATGAATAAGTGATATCATATAATGATAGTGAATTGTCTTGATACAATATGTTGGGCGGAGACAAATCCACTACCAATAAAATAAGAAAAATAAATACATAGAAAATGAAATGAGTTTGGCGAGCGAAGCGAAGACGATCCAAGTGCAATCATCCTCGAAGAAATAGCGATAATCACGGATAGAGCTAGAATACCTGCAAAAGACAAGAGCACACACCTGGAGAGATAACCAGGTCCTCAGAGGGACGTAGCAAGATACAAGAAAATACCATACGATAATAATTGTGATATATAATATAAAGAAAGAAATATGTATGCAATCAGGTGCCTAACCATGGTCTACAGTGATAATGCAATAAGAACAAACCTTTGACGCATGGGCAGGATCAGGAATATCAGGAATCAAGATCGTATCTTCCACTGGAGATAACCGGCAATCAGGACCGTACCTCCCACTGGAGATAATCGGCTATCAGGACCGTACCTTCCATTGGAGATAACCGGCAATCAGGACAGTGCATATATGACCCATACGTGAAGGAACTGTTCTTTCCATCCAATGCCTATTAGAGTCACATCTATGACTCATATGTACCTCTAGTAACTGCCAAGTCTACTAGCATGCAATCTATTGGCAGTTACTCCTATCCGTCGTACGCCTCATACGTATCGGTGGCCGGCCGACTACGCGAGTACGTGTCCTACATGAGACTCACAATACGTGGTTAAGTACGTATCATGGTCGTATGAGATATACCAATACCTCACCTTCAATGGGTGCTCACTAGACTAAGTCAATGCGAGAGAAATAAATAAACCGAGAAAAACGACCGATAGAGTCGCTTACACCCAAGTGCGACTTGGACGCACAGTTTTATAATATCAAGAAATAGAAATGCTGAAAATAATAACTAAAAATAAGAATATAATAATCACAGAATAAAGTGGCAAGGTATCTTGCCTGATGGTAAAAAAAATGTCAAGTCCAGAAAATCACAATGTCCGCCAAGAAACGTCACAATCTCCAAACAACTTCGGACGCAGAAACAAACATAAAAAACACACTCAGTGTAAAAGATATACCTAGGAAACGTCTGTCCAAAAGTCTAATTCTGGAACAGGGGCAAAATCGTATTTTCGGGTCAAAACGATATCCGCCGTTGGACATGCTTTGCACCAAAATGCGTGCCAAAGTCTATGGTCTCTAAAGTCGTCAAACTACATGTCTACGAATTCAGTTTGAGGAGAGAAACTCAACGGTATGTCCAGTTTTGGATTCCGATGAGCCGTGTACAAAATTGCCCGTTTGAGTGGGTCACGGGCCCGCCAAAAAGGGGTTCCGATTCGACCTTCTCAGAATCGAACCAAACTTGGCACACAGGACCAGAATTTCGATTCAGACCTGTTGGCACAAGTTTCATCTTGAATCGACGACTGTACACGAAGTTAGGGCAAAGTTTACAAATTGGCGATACGGGGGTATTTTGACGGATACGGACTGATTTCGTCGCGCACACACGACGAATCTGAGTTCCGTCAGTTCCCACACGTCGGCAACATCCATACGCGCCTTTCGATCCGTATAGTGCGTGACCACGTCGCCCGGTTTGTCGGGGCGTACGCCGTATCGAAAAGTTTTCTAGAATTTCTAGTTTTAAAAATACAGTTTTTCGCTAAAATTTGAAAGTGAATTACTAACAGATTAATCAAGTAAAAATAAAAATACAAGTTGGGTTTCCTTATCACTACAACAAAAAACCCTTTTAATGACGGCTAAAAAGCACTATTGATGACGAACCATGACATTTTTTTTTTCACAGCAACCGTTATGAAAACGGGTGTTATAAATGTTTTTTAAAAGCGGCATAAAATAACCGTCATGAATAGTTTCTATAAAAGCATTATGAATAGTTAATATATAGTGCACAATTCAGAACAATTTTAAAACGTCATGAATAGATAATATGTATAGGCTCAATGCAGCACATTTATAACACTTTATACTATTCAAATTAGCATATTTATAATGCTCTATACTGCACAGTATATATTACATTCCAAAAACTTAACATTATATGTCACCATCTTTATTACATTTCTCAAAATAAAGTACATATCAACATCTTCATTACATTGAATATTCAAATACAGAATGTACCCAAAAATAGGAATAAATCTCTCTTTTGCTAACCAAATTATTAGAAATATTTACTTAAGTAGATTCTGACCATGGATCTTCTCTCTGCCATCTCTTGAAGTTATCGGGAGTCCCAAAGAGAAGTAGTGTCACAGCTGAGCGACGAGTTGGTGCTGCTGCAGCCGGCGCCGTCGTGGGAGAGCCTCATCCTCTGATCCCTTACTCTCGCCTGAACCCTCATTAGCGCCTGCATGCACCTCAGCGTCACGTTGTGCCCTTTTTGCAAAAAATTGGAAATGTCAGCTTAGCACTTTAGTAATCAACGCTGAAATGTGAGCCTAGCAATCAACCTGGATTTTACCAAGCCAATAAATTAAAGAAAGTTAACAAGAAATTTATATATTAGAAATTTATATAACAGAAACAAACTCAGTAAAAGACATATATTACTTACAGCTAGATAACTTCACAAAGCAATGCATGGAGTGCATACTAAGAGAAGAGGCCAGATATCCCATTGCACTCTTCCTGTTGTTATCAACACAAAGAGAAAAGAAAATTAAGTCACAATTGCAACATTTTGGAACAGATTTCCTCAGTAAAACCAAGTAGTGACCTCAAATGAGAAGAACCCAAGCATGATCCTTACATGTTTATGCAGTTTTTATGTTGGTAGTGATTGAATGATAAGATCTGCATGCAACCTGCAAAATTATACAACATCAATCGCATTAATATAATATAAAATCTACAATAGTGGCTACTAAAATAATCGCTACAAGTTACAACAGAAATGAAAAAAGAATGAATTCTGCATTAAAATCGTCCATTTCTTCCCACCACCATGTTCACATGTTCAAACCGGAATGAATTTTGGCAAAATTATGTCAGGTTTCACATCTCCCTATATAAAAAGATGGAATACATAACCCATGAACACTTTTGACCTTGTACAACTTGAAGTGCACAAAATTACTTGGGCATATATTCAATTCATGAAGTAAAAACAAATATTCAGTTAAATAAAGGCTTCAGCTTGTGTTAACAAGTTGCAATTCATCTCCGATGACGGAAATGTGCATTTGTAATAATCTATGCTGGGGATTTGTATGTGTGGCTCAAAAGCTGTTTGCTAATTCAAAAAATGCACTGAACATGAAACATAAAAGCAGTTTTGATAGAAATTAAAACCAAACGTAGCCTACACCAAAACCAAATTATTATTTTTTTATAGCTGTTATGATGTTTCATCACTGGAGGAAGGAAAAAACACACCCTTTACGGTAAACGAGTCAACTGTTTGAAAAGGTAGAAGCCTTGCTTTCTTTTCATTTTTCTTTTATTTTTTCCATCAACCAAAACACATCCTAAGCAGAAAAAAAAAATGATACCAGGAAATCTAGAATATTAGTTTTTGCCACCATATCTTGAGATTATGAGTCAAATCAAGACATAGACATTAATTCCCAGCACTGCACTGACAATCCAGGTTACCACATAGGATGCATAAACTAATTCTAGTAGTTATAAATACCACAAAACATGAAACTAGCAGAAAGAATCCCAATATAGAGACTAATTCTTATAACTATAATTCTAGAAGTTGAGGGAATCTGCAACCCTTTTTTGGGTATACAATATGATTTTTTTTATGAAAAGTGACTATGGTCCATCCTTTTCCTTAAATAGAATATATCAACACAAAGAAACACAAGGCAAATCTTTTGTTTGTGTTTTTTCCTACTCCAAAATATGATTTGGAGAAATTCCTATATGCTTGTTGAAACGATGATAATGTCTATGAAGCTAAAACAATTAGGTGTAGAAATTTTTTTGATAGAATTGGAAAATCATAAGAGACGACCACATAATAGGCAATAATTTACCATGTAAACACTATCCATATCTGATGCTTTCTCTTATCCCCATCAAACTTTTAAAGCCTCATGCTTATTTGGAAAAATAAAATTTTGTGTGGAAACTAAAGAAACTATTTAAAGAATTTCGACTAACCTCAAGGGGTGAACTGCTTCTAATAGATCAATCTAAGAGAAAGACAAAAATAAGATCTCAATAAATGGGATTAAATGCTTATTTGTACTAACCCCAAAAACTTAATGTACATAAATCTCCTTTAAAATCATCGAAACAACTACATTATAATGAACCATATAATGACTCTTAATTGCTAGTATATAGCATTACCAGATTGATGGTAGAGAAATCAAATAGCATAGTTCAGATAGTTACAGGACATTAAAGATAACATGCAACTGTTGTACGACTAACAAGAACGCCCAGTTATTAAAACAGTAAGAAATCCTTTCCCCTAAGTTATTGGATGACTCAGAAAAGAATAATTTTGATGTCGAGACCATGCTTCATGTCCGGCCCAGGCCAAGGACTCAAGGAGTGAGGAAGCTAACTCCCGGAACCACTTGTGGAATGAGCGAGTTTGGATTCCCGAAACTCATCACAGTTTCCACGCGGGGATAGCGAATGCCATGTAGACCCCCTCCTAGACGTGGCCCTCCTGGCCCTACTTACTAATCTCCGGCGAGAAGATACGTTAGATGTTGAGATGAGCTTAAGCCGATCATGTCGTAGTGGCAGGAGAGACATAGGATCGATAAAACCAAATTATATCAAAACCCGAAGCGTCCTCCAACAGTGCCTGGTACGCGGTCCCGAACGTCCCCTTGCCGAGAACCTCCGCGGAGGCCCTCAGCAGGTCCTCCAGATCGAACACGAAGCTGCACCCGTCGAAGAACACCAGCCTGTTCCTCTCGTCGTCTCCGCTCCTGCCGACCGCCCTCTCCGAGCACCGGGAGTAGGAGGAGGAGGCCTTCCTGGCGACATTTATCTATCTGGCCAATCTACATCAGAAACCCTAGAAGGCTACCTCCCTTTCCTGCCATCGTCTTCTTTCTGAAATCGAAGAAGAAATCCATCAGAAACCCTAGAAATCGACAAAGTATAAATAAAATATAAGCCCTAACCGAAGAGAAATTGAATGAAAAATCGAACCTTTGCGTAGATCTGGAGTTTGGGAGAGAAATTGGAGTCGAACCGAAAAGGAGGGAAAATGAAAAGTAGAAAATTGGGGGAGAAGAGGTTTGAGGATGAGAGATGCTGCTCCGTTAGAAAATGGATGAGAAATGAATTTTCTCTCTCCCACTGAGCTTTTATACAATGAAAGAATTACAAGTTTGCCACCGTTCTAAAATATTAATGACATTTTGTTTTATAAACGTTATAAAAAGCCCAGAATTAACCCAAACCGTCATAGAAAAAGGTATTTCTCAACTTGATAACGCTTATGTAACAGCCATCATTAAAACTCCTTGTCGAGCGTCATTAATAGGTCTTTTTGTTGTAGTATATGGTATATGTTGTTATCAAACCTGGCCAAACAAATTTTCAATACAGTCGAGGAGTCGGCAAAATTTTGCCTTCCACAGGAGGGTATTACATTGGTTTTTAGGTGTCATTTCAGTCTGTTTTTCTTCAACTTTACGTCAATTTCTCGGACTGGTCGCGCAATACTATTTGAATCCACTTGATGGGAATTCGAGATAGTTATATAGGGTTTCTAGGGGATCCAACGGAATTGAAAATAATTTAGTATACGAGAAGAAAAGGATTCGGAAAGGTGGGTACCTCGCAGTTGGGTCCGCTGTGCTCTGTCCGGCATGTCCCAGGTGGCCGCGGCGAACTCTGGCACCTCGTGCAGCGTCGGGGTGGCACGCACGCACGTCAAGGTTAGTCGGGGTGGTGGCGCTGCGTACATGGTCGAGAATGGCTAGGGTTTGGGAGTTCGCATGCATTGGGTTTTTATAAGGGCGCTGGTTTGTTTAGGTGTTCGCTCGGGTTGGGGCCTCCCTGGCTCGGGTTGCATTCTGTCCCCCCTTGTGGGGAACAATGGTTTTTATTATATATATTTTTTTTGTAAAAATCTAAATATACCAAAAATCTACAATTATATATATTAAAATCCAGGAAAATAATTTAAATAAAAATCATAAACTCCCAAAAATTGTCTAAAACTTTTTAATAATAATATACCTTCTAGCTAATTAGTTTGTAGCATTTACCTGCTTCTACTAGTATAAAAATAACCATTTATTAAATATACACTATTTTAGTAATCAATAAATCTTGTAAAAATAAAAATAAAATATAGTAAATTTTCTAATAAAATTTTAAAATAGCAGAAGTATTTTCCTGAACTATTTAGCACAACACCTTGTAAGAATTTATCCATGTAGATATAGAGTGTAGCACTAAATCTTGCTACCAGAATAGATAAAAATTCTAAAAAAAATTTAAAATCAAATAAATAAATACTATAAAATATGTACATAAAATATCAAAATATTTGGGGGTTTACATCCTACCCAACTTATAAAAATTTCGTCCTCGAAATTAAAATAAAACTTACTATAACATAAAAATATAATGTGGCTGAATACGAAGGGAGAGTAAGTACTCCACATCGTAAATCGATTCCAGAAAAGATGGAGGTGGTAGTTATAGAAGGAATCCATACTGTCAACATATTCTGCCAGATATGGTATTCTTAGTCCTACATGGATCTTGGGTGTTCAGTTCATTTGATGGAACGGTCAAGATTGCTTGGTAAAATCAAAATAGGACGAAAATAGGAATTTGTGGTTCATTCTACGGGAATATGTGCCATACAGGTAGTGTATTTGAAATAGTGTACAAGATGGTGTGTTTGTGTGGGACATATAGATCATGTGTGTAGAGTGGCTTGTCTAGTTTATGAGGGTGAGTTGGTTGGAAGAAAGTGGCTAGTATTGTGCTCCAAATAACAAAGTCCCTACCAATCCTTGATTACTTAAATCCTAGGTTTTAGCCTCTATTAGCTGGGCAAGATTTCCTAAAATCAATATGAACCATTCCTACTGGGGGAGGGTAGCCTAGAATAGGTTATAACTCAAATGGTTGGCCAATTTGTCAGTCGAGTTGGTTAGGAAGGTTCTGTAAGTTTTGAGGTACGCCTTCTGTGACCTTTGTGTTTAAGTAGCACAAGGGGCCGCTATTGAGTGGCATACTAGTGGAATGTGTGTAGAGGACTTCGAGTAGATCACAATCGTATATTGGCCGAAAGAATTGAGTCAAGGTTGGATCTCTAATTGAAGTCAGAAAGGTCAATGGTATTATGGTAGGGGTTATGACTAGCAGTTTTGACCTGAAAGTCGTATAATAAATATAGAGTACAAGGGAACGTGTTTTAGTAGGACATGATATGTCTACATGAAGGTGAACTCGTCTAGGTCTTGCATATGAAATTTATTGGAAGGTAACAGTCGGTCTCGTGCTCTGAATATAAAAGTCACGGTCGGGACACCAAATGATCTAACTGGAAAGTGGGAGTTCATGGGGTATTAGTTTATTATCCTAACAGAAACCAACTTTCCTTACTCAATTAATAATTCTAGCAAATTCTAAAATTTTGAAGGGCTCCCCAATCTATACTCCATATGACTAAGATATGGATCCAGGGTAAATGAGGTTAGGGAATTTCAAAGTCATGATGTAGCATCTTGACTCTTGATTATAAAGGAATACTAGATGACGTAATAGAAATCATGATATAGTAGATATGAATCAAGTTTGGAGTTAATCCTCCGATTTTGAATAAATGGAAACATTTGTGTATATACAACCTTCATGGCCATAGAAGAATACTTCATGTCTTCGAGCGTTGTTCTTCAAAGTAGGTGACGAAAAACAACATAAGTTTGAGGGAGATGGAATGGAATTACAAATATGGGTTTCAAGGGCAATTGAACAGTTCAAAGAGGAAATTCGTCAAGACCGTTGCGGATGAGACCCTAAAGGACAAGTTTAACTATATCTCAATCCATGTAAAATAATCGAAGGGCGAACCAAAGTGCAATAGGTTGATCAGACCATCATGTACCGGTTCTGACTAGACAATATGTTAGTGGACATACCCAAATAATATATGTCTTGAAACAAGCTTGATAAAAGGGTACGCTTACAAAACTAGGCTATAATAGCAGTATTGGTCAAGATGGTGAAGTATGAGTACGCGAGATGATAATGAAAAGAAATACAATAACTCAAGTTCCTTGAGAATCTAAGTCTTGTCCGGGGTTTGTGCCTATGTAGTCGTCCTACTATCTTTTTGTCTAAGGCCTTGTTCAATCAAATGGGGTATGGTCCTGTAGGGGTTTATAGTCTAAGTAATTCAAGTAGTACCCTATACCATGGGTTATAAGAACAACGGAAATACTAGGTCGTAAGGAAGTCTACCCAACTTATAAGAATTAAACTAATGGTTTTATTTGAACCAAAGAGGCCTACAAGTCATTCTTCGAATATCCCTATTATGCACGAAGGAAAGATGAGATTTATGATAGAAGGAGAAGATGGAATCGAGATAGGAGGTCAAGTATGTGAATGAGATCCTAGACTCTAATCCTATACGCAGGCTTGCTTGGTACGGTAAAGTAACCAAATAATTTATCTTGACCTGCATAGGCCACCACAAAAATATGTAACACCCCAGTCCCAAAATACATAGGACTAGGAATGTAGACATGCCAGCTGTATACATACGATGTACACTCCAATATATGGAAACCTCATATGAATACATAAGCTGTAAAATGCAGTAGAACCATAACTAATCTCATCCACACAAAATAAATGAATAAGTGATACCATATAATGATAGTGAATTGTCTTGATACAATATATTGGGCGGAGACAAATCCACTACCAATAAAATAAGAAAAATAAATATATGGAAAATGAAATGATTTTGGCGAGCGAAGCGAAGACGATCCAAGTGCAATCATCCTCGAAGAAATAGCGATGATCACGGTTAGAGCTAGAATACCTGCGAAAGACAAGAGCACACACCTGGAGAGATAACCAGGTCCTCAGAGGGACGTAACAAGATACAAGAAAACACCATGCCATAATAATTATGATATATAATATAAAGAAAGAAATATATATGCGATCAGGTGCATAACCAGTCTACAGTGATAATGCAATAAGAATAAACCTTTGACGCATGGGCATGATCAGGAATATCAGGAATCAGGACCATACCTCCCACTGGAGATAACCGGCAATCAGGACCGTACCTCCCACTGGAGATAACCGGCTATCAGGACCGTACCTCCCATTGGAGATAACCGGCAATCAGGACAGTGCATATATGACCCATACGTGAAGGAACTGTTCTTCCCACCAAATGCTTATTAGAGTCACATCCATGACTCATATGTACCTCTAGTAACTGCCAAGTCTACTAGCATGTAATCTATTGGCAGTTACTCCTATCCGTCGTACGCCTCATACGTATCGGTAGCCGGCCAACTACGCGAGTACGTGTCCTACATGAGACTCACAATACGTGGTAAAGTATGTATCAAGGCCGTATGAGATATACCAATACCTCACCTTCAATGGGTGGTCACTAGACTAAGTCAATGCGAGAGAAATAAATAAAGCGAGAAAAACGACCGATAGAGTCGCTTACACCCAAGTGTGAGTTGAACGCACAGTTTTATAATATCAAGAAATAGAAATGCTGAAAATAACAACTAAAAATAAGAATATAATAATCACAGAGTAAAGTTGCAAGGTATCTTGCCTGATGGTGAAAAAAATGGCAAGTCCAGGAAATCACAATGTCAGCCAAAAAATGTCACAATCTCCAAACAACTCCTGACGCTGAAACAAACATAAAAAATGCACTCGGTGTAAAAGATAAACCTAGGAAACGTCTGTCCAAAAGTATAATTCTGGAACAGGGGCAAAATCATAATTTTGGGTCAAGACGATGTCCGCCGTTGGACACGCTTTGCACCAAAATGTGTGCCAAAGTCTTTGGTCTCTAAAGTCGTCAAACTACATGTCTATGGATTCAGTTTGAGGAGAGAAACTTAATGGTATGTCCATTTTTGGATTCCGATGAGCCGTGTACAAAATCGCTCGTTTGAGTGGGTCGCGGGCCCGCCAAAAAGGGGTTCCGATTCGACCTTCTCAGAATTGAACCAAACTTGGCACACAAGACCAAATTTTCGATTCGGACATGTTGGCGCAAGTTTCGTCTCGAATCGACGACTGTACACGAAGTTAGGGAAAAGTTTGCAAATTGGCGATACGGGAGCATCTTGACGGATACGGACTGATTTCGTCGCGCACACACGACGTAACTGAGTTCCGTCGGTTCCCACACGTCGGCAACATCCATACGCGCCTTTCGATCCGTATAGTGCACGACCACGTCGCCCGATTTGTCGGGGCGCACGCCGTATCGGGAAGTTTTCTAGAAATTCTAGTTTTGAAAATACAGTTTTACGCTAAAATTTGAAAGTGAATTACTAACAGATTAATCAAGTAAAAATAAAAATACAAGTTGGGTTTCCTTATGATATATGTTGTTATCAAGCCTGGCAAAACAAATTTTCAATACAGTCGCGGAGTCGGCAAAATTTTGCCTTCCACAGGAGGGTATTGCATTGGTTTTTAGGTGTCGTTTCAGTCTATTTTTCTTCAACTTTATGACGATTTCTCAGACTGGTCGTGCAATACTATTTGAATCCACTTGATGAGAATTTGAGATGGTTATGTAGGTTTTCTAGGGGATCCAACGAAATCGAAAACGATTTAGTATGCGAGAAGAAAAGGGTTCGAAAAGGTGGGTACCTCGTAGTTGGGTCCGCTGTGCTCTGTCCGGCGTGTCCCAGGTGGCCGCGACGAACTCCGGCACCTCGTGCAACGTCGGGGTGGTGCGCACGCACGTCAAGGTTAGTCGGGGTGGTGGCGCTGCGTACATGGTCGAGAATGGCTAGGGTTTGGGAGTTCGCATGTATTGGGTTTTTATAAGGGCGCTGGTTTGTTTAGGTGTTCGCTCGGGTTGGGGCCTCCCTGGCTCGGGTTGTATTATGTTCCCCTTTGTGGGGAACAGTGTTTTTATTTTATATATATTATATATATATATTTATATATATATATATATTAAAAAAAAATCTAAATATACCAAAAATTTACAATTATATATATTAGAATTCAGGAAAATAATTTAAATAAAAATCATAAATTCCCAAAAATTGTCTAAAACTTTTTAATAATAATATACCTTCTAGCTAATTAGTTTGTAGCATTTACCTGTTTCTACTGGTATAAAAATAACCATTTATTAAATATACACTATTTTAGTAATCAATAAATCTTGTAAAAATAAAAATAAAATATAGTAAATTTTCTAATAAAATTTCAAAATAATAGAAGTATTTTCCTGAACTATTTAGCACAGCACCTTGTAAAAATTTATCCATGTACATATAGAGTGTAGCACTAAATCTTGCTACCAGAATAGATTTAAATTCTAAAAAAATTTAAAATCAAATAAATAAATACTATAAAATATGTTCATAAAATCTCAAAATATTTGGGGGTTTACAACGCATCCGTACCGACCCATCCTTCTTCGGTACAAAGAATACCGGTGCACCGCACGGTGAAGAACTCGATCAGATGAAGCCTTTGTCCTGCAACTCATCCACCTACTTCTTCAACTCCACCAACTCGCTATTGTTCACTCTATAGAAGTGTTGAGATATCGGCTCTGTACCGGGCACAAAATTATAGAGAACTCTATATCTCTGTCCGGAGGTAACCCTGACAACTCCTCTGAAAATATATCCATGAACTCAGCTATCAATGGATGTGGCACGCTTTGCTCCTCTACTAAGACTCCGCAGAAAACTTCGTTGCTCTGCTCCACCTCTCGTTTAGCGAACTCGAACTCTGGCTCTCCTGGCGAACGAAAAAGAACTCTGCTACCGCGACAATCTATACTAACATGGTGCCTACTCAACTAATCCATCTCGAGTACTATATCGTAGTTTGGTAATGGTATTACGAGCAGACTCACATCCAGTTCTCGGCCTCCCAAAACTACTCTCCGATCCTTGCAAATATTACTGACGAGGATGATACCACCCCCAGTCGTGATCTTGCAAGTCCTAGGCAATAATTCAGAAAAAAGATGGTGTCTAATAGAAAATGATATATACATGAAACTATGGGAAGCACCCAAATCAAACAAAGCAAATGTAGGAATAGAGTCGAGAAGAACAGAACCTGCAATTAGATCTCCTACTGCCTCTGCATCCTCAGCTGACATGGCGAAAGCTCGCCCCTGCTGACCTCCTCAAACCTGCTACTGGTACTGGATAAACTTCTGCTGCTGAGTCTGCAACGGTCCTTTCTGCTGTCCTGCCAGAGCCTTGGCTCCCGTTTCCTGAGCTGTACGTCTCGAAGACATGGGACAGTCCCTCAGCTGATGCTCCACTGAACCGTAAAGTAGGCACTTGTCTAGTCTCTTTCTGCAGTCGTTCCATCCATACCATGGCTTGTTGAAGAAGGTGCAACTTATGGCTTGCTGCTGTCTAGGTGCCTGCTATATCTGCCTCTGCTGAAAAGGTACACGACCCTGACTTTGAAACTGTTGTTGCTGGAAAGGCTTCTGTTGATGTTACTACTGAAAATGGGGCCTCTTGGCCAGACCTCCACTGCCACCGGCTCCATGTGAATCATGACCTCTTTTCAACTTCAGTTCAAGGTCGTCCTCCGCTGCCATGGCTCCTGATAGAATCTTCTTAAAGGTGGAATTTCTGTCACTCTTGGTCAAGGACTTAACTTCCTTAACCAAATCCTTCCTGAACCTCCTAGCCTTCGCCGACTCACCAAGGCCCTCAACAAATCTGCCCAGGCGGCATAACTCACCGGCGTACTCCTCCACTGTCTGGTCCCCCTGAACCAAACTCTCAAACTGCGTCTCCAAGGCGCCGAGTACTGTGTCGGGGAAGAACTTCTCCTTGAAAAGCTTCTTAAAAGCCTCCCATGTCTGCCCCTCCATACCCACTCTAGTGCCAGTCTGATACCATATACGGGCAAGGTCCTGCATCTAGCTGCCCATCGCCTCTATCTAGATCCCAGCTGGTATTAGTGCCAGGCGAAAGATCTCCTTTATGTGCTCGATCCAGTCGTCGTCATAAAAGATACCCTCAGTACCCTTAAAATCTCTTAGCCGTATCTTCTAAAAGTTATGAATGCCCGGGGTCTTCGGTTGGAACTGCTGTATCTGCCCTCCCTACAGCTGGGCAGTCACCTTCTCTACTGCTACCATAGCTAGCTGATGGGAATTGTCGATGTCCTGTCTCATGTCTGCCGACTGGCACTGCTGAGCCACCATCATCTACTGGAAGAAAGAAAAAAGCTAAGCTGCATCCACTGATCCCGAAGGTAGCTGCTGCTGGAATACCTCTGGGATAACTGGGGTAGGCCTCCGAACAGATGGAGGTGCACCCCCAAACGCGACAAATGCCCCAACATGAGAAGGTACAAGGGGAGCTGCGGTCCCAGGGCTCTGTCGAACCGGGCAAAAAGTGGCAGACCTCTCGGTGGTATCCCCTGGGCCGGAACGATGAGATCGTGTCTACACCATCCAGAGACAGATCAAACAAGAAAATCAATACTGAGAAGGAAGCGATATAATCAAAAGTGGACAGTTTATTTCAAAGGAAAGCAATATCAGCAAAAATTTAGATGGCAAAAATTTAGATAAGAGTTTTTTCTAATGTGATTGAGTACCTCAAAACTTATATCCTATATCCAACTGCAGGCTGTAGTGATACTCGATTTCAACTACCATTACGAACTGAGACATAACTCAGAACTCTAGACCTGTATGGGCCACCACTAAAAACATGTCACAGCCCACATCCAGTGCAGCGGCAGGAGAAGTGGGTACGTCCAGCCTATGCCGCAGTGTCGACGGTAGAACGATGTCCTAGGTCATAACATCTAACAATATATAACTGTACATGTACAATAATATACTTTCCAAAAAGGAGGACAACATAGAAGGTACAACTCAATCACAATGTCTACGATGGAAATAGAAAGATAAGATATATAATCTCAACAGAGAAATACAGACAGAAAAAAATAAGTTTGGGAGTTTAAACAACACCAAAATCCAAATATCTGAAATACATCAAGGCAAAACAACTAAAGTAAGATAACTAGTCTAGCAGTCTAATCTAGACAATAGGCAATCCTCAGCAACTGCTGGATCCTCCTGGGGGTTCAAGTCACCTGTGTCATCTAAGCCAGCGCCATAATATGCGGGGCAGAACTCTTCCTCATCCTCTGTAATATTTTCAACAGGTCCAATCAGGACAGAAATGAATACATATCTCTCACACAGTTCATATCATGACAGGAAATATAAAGCAAGTTATAGAATAAAATATATGAAATGCTATAAGAAATGAACATGAAGACTAAAGGAATATCTGATAAACTGAAATACAAATATGGTAACTAAAGACTCTAAGTGACTAAGTGATTTAGAGTACAAGATGGTTATGTGAATGGCTTAAATTGCACATGACTAAGCTAAAGAGTTTGCACATGATCACCTACTTTGGAATTGTTCACATGACCACTTCTACTCCCCCGTACCCAATCAATACACAAGGATCTAGACAGGTTATGTTATTGTACATAAAAGTTTATACATGAAGCTTATGAGATCATGAGAGTACATGAGAGCACATGAGTGTACATGAATAATAAAAGTCCAAGGAATACAAGATGTTCGTGAAAAGCACATGACATACTGTATTTGATGCACCCGATAGGGATAACATCTCATGAAAAGATCCATATAGTAATAATCCGTAATAATATCGTGACAGCATCAAGTAAAGTAGTCTATAACAAGAATATATTTCATAGCAAGTATGAAACGGTCAGAGAATGTACTCGTCTGATAATCTGAACAGCTGATGAGAAAAGATGTTCGAACCAGATTAACTGAGTCCTATTTAGAGTAACCACAGGTTACAAAGTGTCTAATATGAATTAAAGGAAGTTTACATTGCATCTTATATGATTCTAGGTCATTCTAGGCCAAAGTCAACTCTTGGCAACTCTGGTCAACCATTCTAGTCAAACTAGGTCAAAGCTAAGTTAACTAGTCAATTAGTTTAGGGTTTGGTCAAACTTAAGTTAACTAGTCAATTTAAGTCTATTTGGTCATATTTTAGGTCAAGTTTGACCCATAGTTGACTTTGGTCAACTTGGTCAACTAACTAGTCAAACCTTACCTAACTAGGCCTATAGGTCAAACTCTAAACCAACTCACTAACCATAGGCTAATATCTTATACCAACAACAAATATATATATATATATATATATATATATATATATATATATATATATATACCCACTGACGACATCCTCACCACCATCGGCTTCAGCTTAGTGTCAGCTTGTCATTGCTGCGTCGAGAAACAGTCGGAAATGATTGACCACATCCTTCGCAATGGAGATTCGTCGGCCACTGTCTGGGCGACCATATCCCAACATTGTAGCATGGGTATGGTTGGTGGGAGCTTCAACGATCTTCTAGCAATCTGGGCCAACGCGTCGCACTGCCACCAGATCGTTGCAGCCGCCACCACATGGGTCATTTGGAAGAGCTGCAACAAAGCTAGATACGAAGGGCGCCAATTCTCCGTCGTACAGCTCACACGAGAGGTCATCTGCCAGAGTCTCAAGACCGCCCGTCTTTGCAACCATGGACAGCAGGCATTCTGGATATTTTGTCCTCCTGATTTTAGACAGGAGAGGCTCCCCCTCCCTTTGTGTTTTTCTCTTCTTTTCTTTTTGTGCTTACTTGTAAAGGCTTCGGCATTTTGCGCCTAGCATGAATATATATATATATATATATATATATATATATATATGTGTGTGTGTGTAAAGGGAAGGAAAAAATATATATATATATAAAAGGAAGGAAATGAAAAGCATGTGTGTGTGTGTATATATGAAGTGCTGGTAAGGGGGGTTGAAAACCATCTCAGGAACCACTAACTCAAAACAATTACTCCAACTATAACATATATATACATATACATATACATATACATATACTAAGAACTATCTATATATGAGGATATAAAGGAAAATCCAAATCAAATTCACAACCCAACACATATCAAGCCAACTCAAACACAAATTGGAATTCAAATTTGAATCAACTCAGTAAAACTGAGTTGAAACTCAATTTCAGAAATTTTGAGTACCAAACCAACACAAGATATCAAGTATTCAATTCAAAACTGAAAACTCAATACACTAACCCAACTCAAAACCTAAAATCTGAAATACACATCCATACACTATGCAAATTGGAAATAGGGAGGGAGTGTATGTGTGTGTCATGCCCGTGTCCATACAGAACCAAAACTGTTTCCAAGTTGTGTCCAAATAGTGTATTCCGAAATGGTGTAGTATGCGTGTGTGCGGGGTGTGTCGAGCAACCCAAAGACTCGTGTATCCAACAAGAAGCCTCGTGCTCGTGCCAAAGGCAGCTACGGTGTCAGGTTACGTGTCTAGATGTCTATAATATGTCTAAGTCATGCTGTGTCGCGTGTTCACACACGTATCGGGGAGGGGCTGCACGTACGGGTGCGCGCGACCTCGTGGGAAGGTGTCATCCAACCTAGGACACGACACATGCCACCACGTGCCTCGTGGTCGAGTTTGTGGGTAGTCTATGTATAGGGCTAGGTGTAGGACACCCTGTTTGAGTCTATGTGTCCTCGTGTCTGCGCTACAAACGCATGTCAGGGCAGATTTTCTGCGCGTGTGCACAACATCCCGAATCCATGCGGCCTCGATAACTTTCCAACGACTCCATCAAATCACCCCAAATTTTGAGAGTATAATGTCAGGCATAGCCCCACGTGTCCACCAATTTTTACCCCAAATTGTGTCGTATCCATCGAGTTATGGCACTCGAGAGGTAGGACAGTGCACGGGGGCTCGTGCTACGTCCCCGTGCCCGATTTGGACAAGAAAATGTGCCAAAACAAACTCAGAAATAGGGTTTTGGAATCCCCTCATATAGGGCTACATATATATGAAATTAGTTTTGAAAAACAACTTTTAATTCTATGAGGCATTTCATCAAGCACATGTTATAATACACCGACACGCCTCTGATACATATATCAAACGGACACGAAATCTTACCAAACTAATCTATTAGTCTAGGGTACCTAGATGCATGCTTCTATGAAGAGAAAACTAAATTTTAAAGTGTTTAGAAGAATTTACCCATTGAGAGTTGGAATCTCAATACAAAAGCACTCCAAAACGCCTCGACACCCAAATCCTACGGTCAACGCCTCCAATTCTTTGCTAGCTATCCTCCAGCAACTTTCTCTCCTCCCAAGGATCGCAACGCAATTCGTTTGGTCCAAATCGGATGAAAGATGAGAAAAAGCGGCTACTTTGAGGAAAGTAGAAAATTAGGGTTTGTAAAGAGGCTTGGCGGCAACAAGTTATGAATAAATAGAGAGGGGGGGCTGTTGGCCGGCCATGGGCTGCTAGGGTTAGGGTTTAGGTATGGGCCAAAAAGTCCACTTAAGTTTAATAGAAAGCCTTTTAGTAAAATGCCCAAAAGCAATAAAAAAACTAAAATGAATTCAAAAAGTTTCCTAATTAGGACTAAAACTTAAAATTCAAATCTAACTTGATAATTAAGTTTCTAAAGTCATAGTTAGTCTCTAATCATGGTTAGCTAAGGTTAAAGCAACTACTAACACAAAAGCACCAATTAAAATATTATCAAAAATTCAAAATCACACAATTACCGAAATACCCCTAATCTAGAAAATTGGTAGTGACATTTTATTATTAATAGAATGGCTTAGTAAGCCTTGTACTTAAGGTTATATCTAAGACTATGTAGAACCATTATGTATGGAAAAAAATTATTTGAAGAAGATATGACTCCATGCTTCACATGACTAGGTAAACAGCTAAGGTGGATAGAATTTCATGGATAATTCCCCAAGAAATAAGTTAGGATATAGTACGATGTGAGGCCTGACCATAACCAGCAACCTTAAAAATTAATAGACTAAATTTTGCTATCTTTTGTCTAATATAGGGGTTAGATTAGAAGTACTAGTGGAATTATTATCTAATGATAGTGTCAAGATAGTTAGTAATCTAAGAGTGTTAGATAGAGTATGAATATCTAAGTAAAATGGATGATCATCTCTATACATGTTAGGACTAGTCTTGAAATGACCTATAAAAGGACATGACTAGAAGGATGACCAGTAGGTCCATGTAGCTGTTTAGTTCAGCCTCGACCTTTACCCGTAGATAGGCATATTTGCTATGACAAAAGGTTATACAAATTTTTTGTATATTAAATGTAAAAAAGAGTACATTCGATTTCTAAATAGGAGATCTAAATACAAAGTTTTTTTGAGAAGTGTGACGGTCGAGATCGAGTACTACAGCGGCTCCTTTACTCTATTGACGATATGACGACGAGTTGAACTTGTCTTTACTTTCTGGTGCTTGTGATTGGAACTCTAGGGTTTTCAATCAAGAAGATCCCGAAGTTGTGAAGATTTTGAAGCCTCTTTATCGAAGAAAAACTACTTCTACTCATAGGGATGCATATATACGACGTGCATAAGGATTGTACAGGAACGCTGCACGTAGAGATATGAGAGAATCTCGAAGTTGTATGGTGAGGGCTGCTGCTGAGCTGACACATAACAGACGCTGGGATTCTCCTTTATCAAGATCTTGGGGGAATTGATAACATAACTAAATAAACGACACATGGCATGTGTTTATTGTTAATCGGATGAACCTGAGCAGATTTTGTTCATATCCCTGAAGTTAGATTTTGTCTCATTTTAGGGGGCCATTGGTTTAAACAAAATGATTGGATATGGCCCTTGTCTAGAAGAACAAACTCCATCCTTATCTGTGATTTAAACAAACCGATAGGATATTGCTCTTATCAACAGAATCAAACTCTGTCCTATCTTAAGAGCGGTGGTTTTTAAACAAACCAATCTGAAAAAGATATAAACACCCGTCTGGCTATGTGGAACCATGTAACCCTGTAGGACTACGCTTTTGGTGAGAATTTGAGGTCACTGCACTTCTGGGCGATAAGTAGACTGTGCTTCAGGCGATAGAGTTACTGCGCTTTTAGTGCGACGAGTGGACAAGTGCTTCAGGCAACGGAGTTACTGTACTTTAGAGCAACGAGTGGACAAGTACTTTAGAAAATGGAGTTACTGCATTTTTAGGGCAGCGGGTGGACTTGTGCTTTGGACAATGGAGTCACTGTGCTTGAAGGCGACGAGTGGACTTGTGCTTTGGTCAACAAAGTATCAGATGAAGGAGCCTTTGAACGGGCTGTGCTTTTGGATAGGATGGAGGACGCTGCACTTCTAGATTGAAGCAAGGGCGCAGTGGAAGGAATGAAATGGCTGCACTTTTGAGTCGAATGAGCTAGTTTCTGTCGAAGTCATAAGAGCAATTAATGACTGCTCTATTGATGGACGAGTCGGTTATCCTCTTCTTTAATTACCGTCGTCATTTGGGAAATTCGAGAAGTTTATGGCCTAGGATTCAATCGAATGAACCTATTAAATGAGATTCATTGTGCTGAGTCTTAGGTTCATTCCATTAATTTGGAAGTCTTTGACCGACGGTCACGTGGCATGTGGGTTGGACCACACTCATTCTATATAAAGGGATGTTTTCTGAAGGGTTGTGTCTTATGTCTCTTAACATTTCCACCATCATGCTCGATCTTGACTTAGCTTCGAACGGCCGTTGGCCTTGCACAAGTCGACCGTTGGTTGTGGATCCCTTCATTTAAAGAAGTTATGTCCTTGTAGAAGAAATGTTGCTGAGTTTTAAGACGCACTTGAACGATTAGCGTAAGGAGTTCGAACCTGAACAACATCTTGGAGATCTTCGAGATCTAAGCTTTTGGGTTTGGATTGATTGCCAATCCGAAGAGCCACAGGTTGTGCTCTGCCCTGCTCAATGGCGGTGGCATACTCTGTGCTGTGGACTGAGTTTTTGCTTCGGCCAATAGCTGCTTCAGGAAGTGGCTCGCTTTGACGAGGAAATGTTGCACGTTTGGGTGGCTGCACGCGTGCTGAAGATTAACCCCTTGTAGACTTTTCTTAGGTGTTTTAGTCCTTTATATGTAATCATGAAGAATCTGTAATAGATCTTTTGTAGACATGATTTTAGTAAAGAACTGTTTATGCACCACTTTTGTTCGTCTGTATGACTTTAATTGTCTGTCTGCGCCTTTGGGGTACCTGCGATTTTATAAACCTATGTGTAGTGAGAACGGCACCTGCACTTTTGATACGTTTGTGCTTTTTTATGCTTCTACAAGACCACCTTCAAAGTGTTTCGAACTTGATGCAAGCTAGAAATACCTTGAACAGAAGCATGACACGTGTCCTTTGCAAGCGAATGCCCATTATGCTTACTGACAGGCTGTTTTCAAGCTTAGCCTTCAATATTAAATGCCTTGAGCCGTCATTTCATTAAAAGTTGATCACAACTCCTCGTTTTCAGGGAACGATCTTCATGATCTTTACACTTAATTCCTACGTCGTTTGAAGAGTATCCTCATTCACGAAGCATTTTGTCTTATTTTGCTGACGTGGTCGTACCCTATAAGTAGGGTTTGTTAGGAGAGAGAAAAGCTTTCTATCTTTCTTTTCGTCTCACAGAAGCTTTTCATCAGAGTCTTCTTCCTCTTTCAAATCCTAACTTTTTCTGCTATGACCCCCAAGAAATCAAGAACCCCAAAAGCTCCTACGGTGAGCTCGAAGAAGGCAAGTAGGGTAGTAGCTAGCCCCAGACCGACTGCAATAAGTGCGAAACAGACTACAGCATCGTCGTCGAGGCAAGTTGGAGAGGCCACGACGAGCACTCGGCACGCCAAAGGAAAGCAGTTGGCTTCCGAAGCTATCATTGCTGAGTAAGCTTCTATCGTAGGAGTCTCAGTGCACGGAGACGTGCGGCCACCCGTTGCTAGTAGGTGTCTGACTGTCATTGATTTCTTGGTTCACTGATGCATATAAGCATCGACTCTTAAGAGCGTCATCTTGAAGATATGCTGATACTTTTTCTAGCTGATGTGCATGGGCACTATTCTTCAGAGTGGTGTTCCCAAGATGTGTTAAAGTTTTATTAACTGAAATGCATAGTTGTTACTTTTTACAAAGTAACGACTATTAATGTGCTAAAGTTTTTCATAGACGTGCAACATTCTTCCTGCGCAGTTCCTTTTACAAGGTACCTACGAGGATGCTTGTTAGCTGACGCGTGGTACACTTTGATAGTGCCTGTGCGGATGTTCGCTTAATGACTGTGCGGATGCTTTTCTATCCTGGCGTTGTGCTTTTGCTCTATGTTTCTGTAAAAAATATTTTGTGTCTTTCTGACACACTTTCTTTATGTGCAGTTCCTGCATCCGCGTCTCTTTTAAGGGATATCCTTTTGAATGCAGCGGTCTCTGCCTCGGGCATAAAGATTGACGAGGCGCTCACAACTTTCATAAGGCAGCTGATTGCCTAAGGTTAACCAAAAAGGCGACTAGCCATGATACGGGATCAACAGCTCATATACTTTTGCCATATGATGGATCGAGGCATGTTGTCTCTCCCTTCTGATCTCGTCAAGATGCTGAAACCTTCGTTTTTCTTTGGCGATCAGCTGGTCTTGGAACATACCAAGCTTCTAGAGATAAACGAAAACTGATACTTTGAGAATGGTGGTCTTTCTTTGTACGTTCCGTCGATCAACCGACACATTCCATTCTCAGTTTTCTTCTACTTGGCCGAGAAGCGTCTTATGAAATGGGATCTGACCCCAAAATGAGGGGGTTTAATGACCGGCCATATCCAAGTGGAAGGGTACTCTAATCAGAGGAAATCTTTTAAGAGTGCTCCTGATGGTCCATCCTGTACGCTGTGGGTGTTACTATCTGGTCATTTGCTCATTGACTTTACCACGGAGGTGCATCCATTCCGAGCCTCTCTTTTCGCTAACAGGCTTTTGGCCACAGGCTATACATATGTGAAGGATATCTTCCGAGTCGAAGGTTGGATTTATCCTAAGGTGAAATGGTGCGAACTAACCCAATGGGTGGTGGACAGGTTCAAGAAAGACTTGCTAGGTACGGGCCTACGTCATGCCATCAAGGCTACCGAGCATGGTATAGAGATCAATCGGCCTTTCTTCATAGCTTTGTTGGAACTATTTAATCACCACACCGGGACTTTCTTCACCCCTTTTGGAGAGATGGGTTTAGACCTTCATGAGATGCGTGCCATTTCAAAGTTGCCATAGGGGGACGTGACATATGAGGAATATACCCCTTGTAAGGAAGAGTTTCTAGTGGTGGAGAACAAATGTCCTGAGATGATGGCCGTGTATAAAGAATTGCTCTACCACCACCAAGTATGCATGCGCCTGGGTAGGACGAAGGCTCCTCCATACATCAAGGCATGGATGGATTATATCTTCACAAAATATCCATGGATGCCAAAAAGGTTCATTTTACCGCATGTCGGGCGTATACTGCTGACGAAGTAGACGATTTGATGGCCGAAGCGAGGGTCTCTGCTCCCTCAGTGGATGCCGAAGAAAAGCCCACCTCTACTGTTCACCACTATTTCTGTTAGAATCTGACTCCTTTAAATCCGAAAGCAACCTTAGCTGCTCTTCTGATGGTATGGTTGCGAAAGGCCGTGGTTTCAGGAGGTTTGGGCCTGCGGGACGAATTAGTCAGGAACTTATTCTACCGGCTGTGAGGCTGGCCTTCAAACATTCCTTGGCTCGGCTGCCGGCTATGGTATGTAACATCCTGCGTGGTTTGGGCCATTTATACGGATATGCTTTCAACAAAGTTTTACCTACATAAAAGGGTTTTCTTGCGGATGATGAGTGTATAGTGATCTAACTTTCGGTGCCTTCCACTGGTTGCAGTCCATCCGTCCTTCTTATTTGGTATATCAAAACCAAATTAGGTGTACTTGGAGCCTTATTTGCTGAGCCGATTCGCCCGTCAGTTTGGCTATAGTCTGACCATGATGGGCAATCCAAGCTCCTGTCTTGGTTATGAAGGGAGTCTACTGGATGGCACCAGGGCATGGTGTTATTATAATGCTGGTGGTAATGGAGCAAAATTTACGATCCCCTCTATGTATGAGGAGACTCATATCTTGTATTCCGTTGTGAATTTCTGCGGTATTGTAAACAATTTCTTACCGGAGTACGATCGAGAGCGATGTTTGCTCAAGGGGACGAAGTTCAAGAATCCTTGATTGGCTTCAAAGCGTCTCTAGGAGCCTACATCATCGGAGAGCAGATTCGTCGACGGCTCCAGCTCATCGCGTGAAGGGAGAGAGGAGGAAGTACTCCTGAGAAACTCGTGGAAGCGTCAGGTTTCTTCAGGGGTGAGCCCTCCTCATGCTAAGAGAATAAAAATAGTTGTGCCTCTGTGGGGTGGACCCTCCCAACAGCCTTCATTGGAACCTAGTGCCCTACCCATTGCATCTCCTTTGCGGGTAAGCCTTAGTGTTTTTTTTTCGGGATTTCATTACGTACTTTCTGTTTATCATTGCTTTGCTTCTGTAGGGAGGCCAACATGGTCTGAAAGACTTAGGGATCTTCTTGAGGAACCTGTCCCGGAGGTGTCCTAATTCGTAAGGACCGAGAGGGAGATTGCAGCTGATAAAACTACCGAACCGGAAGGTGTCTCTCCTCTTGTTCCCTTTGAGTATGAGACTCGAGGCGCTTCGGAGTCATTGGCTTCGCTCCAGCAGAAAACTTTTATGGGGCCGATTAAGGACAAGCCCGTGGAGGTCCCTGAGGTCGGCATGGTGGCAGTCGAGGGCGGTATTCTAGAGCATGTAACCATGACAGGCCAAGTGGACGTAGATGTTGAGGATATTACCCAGAACATTTCTATCGTACCTCCTCTCTATGTTGAAAGAAGTGTTGAGGATAATCCCGATGCGTTGGGAGACGAGGAAGATCATCTGACTGAGGAGCTGCCTTCGGCAAATTTCGGGGACTCGTTTCATCGGCTGGTTGAAGATCCCCTGGAAGGGTTGATGGCGAAGGCTGTCGAAGCATTGGCCGGCCGAACTGTTGAAGGGCCGGCAAGAATGACTGTTAAACAACTGGTTGACGAGGTTATTCTGAAGGTCGCTGAGGAGGCGATTGAGGAGTTGGCTGATATGGTCCTCGGAGAGACGACCAAGGAAACCAATGTAGAACAAGTCGACGCGGCTGCTAACGAGCCGATAACTGAGATTCCAGCTGAGAGGCCCATTAAGACGATGGTCGATAGTACTGCTGATGAGCCTGTCGACGTAACTACCAGGAGTCCGGACAAGGGGACTGTGGAAGAATCGACCAAGAAGATTGCTGATAAGCCGGTTACTGAAGCGCCGGTTGAGAAGATTGAAGAATTGATCAACGCCGAATAGGCTCAGGTCTGCCATCACACAACCTCGAAGGAACAGTACGAGGCCCTCCGGGAGTAGATCCGAAAGCTAGATGAGGCTTTGGCCCTTGTAGAGAACGAGTTGGATATGTCTAAGGACCAATAGGAGGTACTTCGGCAACTCTCCGAAACCCTGACCTGGAAGAAGGAAAGTATTGGCCTGCGACAGGCAGAACTGGCTCTTGTGCACCAAAACCTGTCCCAAGTTGAAGATAAATCTTCTCGACGTCAGAGGTCGAGCATCGAGCCCAAGCACTGGTTGGCCCCCAAATTTCTTTTTTGAGGGGTCGACTAGAAGAACTTTTGCATCGGTCTTCACAGTTTTGACCTCCTTTTTGTCTTTATGTCTCTTGCTTTTTGAGAGACTCTTTTTGTAGCCAAAGAAAGAAAATATTTCCATTCTATAAATAAAAATTTGGTTTTGCTTCTCTGCTTGTCTTTTGTTGTATACTTTCCTATACAAGAGTGAGAATTCCATCAGAGGTAGTACGACATGAGGGAACAAAGATAACTCCGCTGGGGATAGGGTATTTTACTCAGAGGTAATATAGACATGGTAAACACATAATTTTTGGTGGTTGGATCTTTCTTACTCAGAGGTAATATGGACATGGCAAGGATAGACTATTTACGGGTGTATAGAACGATTCGGAGGTAGTATAGACGTGAAAGGTTCTATAGATAATTATGACAATCATGGGGTATCGTCATGGAAGTAATGTCTACTCAGAGGTAATATGGACATGGTAGGCACAATCTTCGCTAGGGAGTAGAATAACAATTCAGAGGTAGTATGGACATAAAAGGTTTTCTAGATAGTTGCAACAACACAAGGTTATCATGGAAGAGACGACTACTCAGAGGTAATATGTACGTGATAGACGTGAACTTCGTTAGGGGGTATAATAACAATTTAGAGGTTGTATGGACGTGAAAGGTTTTCTACTTGGGGAGTTATGAAAGAGGTGAACTCAGTAATAGAATTCACGGACACCCGCGAGGGATGTGGGAACCTATGCTGATTTAAAGTTCAGACACAGTATTTCTTCAAGAACTTGTCATTGATTGGCATCATTAGCAAGTCGTTGTTAGGTTTGGCCAGTCGGTAGGCCCTATTGGAGTAGACCGTCTCTATGACGAACGACCCGTTCCACTTGGGTTCGAACTTCCCAGCTGTCTTGTGAGTCATCACCATCGATCTTCGAACTGATAAGACGAGGTCACCCACTTAGAATGTCCTTTGAAGACCCCAGAAATCCGAGCTTGGTAAAGCTCGATTCATTGCTGAGCTAGCAGACATTTTCATCCAACGCCTCTAACTCCTTAGTCGCCAGCGTTGATTAACTTCGTCAGTCAGCTGGTTGGTGATGGCTACCCGTAGAGACAGGATCTGGATCTCTAGAGGAAGCACTACCTCGTTTCCATAAACCAGAGAGAATGGTGTGTTGCCAGTGGGTGTCAGAACAGTTGTACGATAACCCCACAGGCATTCGCCGAGCTTTTCACTCCAGTCGTGCTTATTAGAGGAAACGACTTTCTTGAGCAGCTTGACGATAGTCTTATTGAATTCTTCGGCTAGTCCGTTCGCTGCAGGATTGTAAGCCGTTGATGCCATATTTTTGTATTTGGTTCTTATCGCAGAATCGATAGAATGTGTGGCTCACAAACTGAGGACAGTTGTCGTGGATAATCCTTCTGGGAACCCCAAAGCAGTATATGACGTGATGCTTGACAAAGCTGATCACGTTCGAGGTTTTCACCTCGGCCAGAGGTACTGCTTCCACCAATATAGAAAAGTAGTCGGTGATGGCAAGTATGAACCGGTATCTTTTGGAGGATGGTGGACTGATCGGCCTAATAATATCCATTTCTCATGCTTCAAATGGCCAGGCGGCCGTTGTGAGGTATAGCAACTCCGAAGGTTGGTGGATGAAATCAGCATGCATCTGACATACCCGGCACTTCTTTGTATAATCAATGGCCTCTGCCATCATAGTGGGCCAGTAGTAGCCCATGCGATATGGTCGATCCTATAACTTATGACCAAGCTGATGGGCTCCGTAGGTGCCATCGTGCGTCTTTCGGAGTGCCTCTTGTGCTTTGGTCTTGGATAAATATCGTAGGAGAAGTCCGTCGTATGAATGCAATATAGCATTTTGGTAGCCGTGTCGTAGAAGAATCGGAGAGTATTTCTTGACAGAAGTGTTGACCCAAACTGGATCATAGTCAACCTAATTTAGAGAATTAACAAAATGATATAAGATATGATCCAATACGAAACATCGGGCTCAAGATAGAGCATCATCTATAACGTATCAAGTTCAAGACAGACGTGATCGACAAGCTGTTACATAGCAAATATACTTATACTCAGTCTGTATTTTTTTAATTTATTGAGTCTAGGAACATGTAGGTTGAGTCGCACTGGGTCATCTCAATCCCTAGACTTCTCCAAACTCCACTATACAAAACAAACAATCCCTGAACCAAACCAAACCAATCTAGCTCATATAAACTTTCTGGCCCAAGATAGACAGAATTCGGGCAGAACTCTGCCCTAGGCAGAACTCGGGCCGAACTCTTCCCCCTAAATTTAAGAAATCTAATTTTTAGGAACACCATGCTGTAGAAGCATGGAAAAGATAGAGTTTATGCGGATCATCACTCCATGCGACCAAGAGAAATCAAGCCGCAGAGGGAAGACTCTCGAAGATCCCTTGCGGCCAAGTTAAACTAAGCCGCAGAAGGAGTTCTCCTAGTGACCCCATGCGGCAAAGAAAACTCGAGCCACAGAAGTAAGGCTCTCGAAGACCTCCTGCGGTTAAGTGGATTCGAGCTGCAGAGGAAAGGCTCTCGAAGATCCCATACGGCCAAGTAAAACCAAGCCGCAGAAGCAAGGCTTTTTAGGATCCCATGCGGCTAAGTAGAGCAAACCGCAGAAGTAAGGCTCTCGAAGATCCCATGCGGCCAAGCGGAGCCGAGCCGCAGAAGAATGGTTCCTAAGGCCACTATGTGGCCATGACGGTTCAGGCTCTACTTTGTGGTGGGGACACGTGGCAATTTGACCAAGTTCCAACTACCAGGATTTACAACAAAGAAATCTCAACAACCCCACAAGCTGGCAGCCCAAGATCGAGTCTTCGTATGCTGTTACAGACGCGTAGCTACATGGCCCTCTATGCGGCCCAAAATCTGCTTTATACAGAAATTACTATAAATAGTAGGGTACCACACCCATGCTAAAGGTTGGCAATCAAAGGCTGACAAATTTTTTTAAGGGCGAAGACTGCGTCTGATAGTCTAAGGAGTAAGACATAGATGCTACACTTTTCCGAGCCTCCATCGCCACCCTCCAGAATAAAAAAATTAAACAATTGTACTTCGATTATTTCCTAGGATTTCTTTCTAGGCTTTTTATTGTACAAACGAGTTTGCAATCAAGTTCAATTCATCTGTAATTTTTGTTCTTAATATTTTAAGGGCAAACATGATGGCGACTCTGCTAGGGACTTCCTTCTCCTCTGATGAGAAATTGGTGATGCAATCCGACGCGTCCAAGCTCGGATCTACGCAGCAAATGCTTGTGGTTCGTTTTGACCAACAAGCATTTGAAGAAATGCTCTCTGATGGGAGTGCCAGCCTATCACAGAAGTGAGCCAACCCGAAGAGAACCCGTAGGACGTCGAAGCACAAAATTGCTACCCCTCATCAGGTTCTCAAAGAAGCTCCTTCTACGGCCCAAGACGGTGATCAAAGCTCTCATACGGCCTTGCTTCAGACCGTAGAGAATCCTATTATCCCCAAATCCAGCAGAGGAAAACACTATGATGCTGAGCTTTGGGGGGCACAAGGGAAATCCATGCGGACGAAGAAAATGCCACATAAAAAAATAGGTAGTCTGCCTACGCGGCAGCCAACTCTGGCCGCAGGGAGATGGCCCATGCGGCAGCCAACTCTGGTCGCAGGCAGATGGCCCATGCGGTAGCCAATCCTGGCTACAGATAGGCTGCCTCATGCGGCCCTATCAGAAGCTCTGTATTCGACCGTCTCTTATGCGGACCCGACCCTATGCGGCCCATTGAGAATGTAGAATATTCCAATCTGGACACTTCTTACTATGTGCCTTCGGGTGCTAAGTCAAAGAAGTCTACGGCAGTGCGGGCCCAACAAGCCCAGTCAACTGTCTAAGCTGCTGACCGTCAGCGGGTACCGTTAACTGTTATATGGGCTCCTGATGGAAAGTTGTACAGAACCACCCGTGTCCAGTCCTCCAAGGCAAACGGACAGGGTAGGTCTCAAAAGTCTCCCTACAATGATCGAGAGCAAGTGCTTTTACTAGCCTCGGATCAGGGAGCAAACATGATACCTACGTACCCGTGTGTTCGGGATACACGAGTCCACAAATTGAATACAAAGGTAGATCAATTTGCTATCGACTTGCGAGAGGTGATTACTCACAAACACAAGGAGAGAGAAGCAACCTTGGCATATGATGAGCCCTTTTCGGGATATCATTACACCCAAGTCATTATCAACTGTTGCGGCAACAAGATGGCAGTACCTAAAGATCGGCAGTGCATTTTCCAACGACTATACTGTTTGCCATTGATTGTAAAAGTCCAGAATAATTTTTATAGGAGGACTGAACTTAGACTCACAATACAAACTCGCTCGTACAAAGAAAGCCTAGGAATGAAAACCTAGGTACAGCAAAATAAGTACGATTGTTTATTTTTGATTCTGGGGGGTGACGGTAGAGGCTCGGGAAAGCGACGGCAGCTCTGCCTTACTCCTTGGACGATCGGACGTAGCCTTAGCTCCGATGAAGAAATGCTCTCAGAATGTGTGGGGAGACTCTTCTGTGAGTACATTTGTCTCTTTGTGTATCCAGCCGGGGAACCTCCTCTTCTTCTCTGTCTTTTTTTTTCCCCATGTTTGCAAGGGAATGGCACCTTGCTATTTATAGAAGTAGGGGTGTGATCATTAGGGTTTGCAATGATTGCCCCTTGAAAAGTCGGCATCCAATAATCTGAACCATTAATCTTGATTGTATCACATCTGGGCAGTTAATTTTGATTGTGCCAAATCCGTATGGGCAATTAATGCTGATTGCCATAAATCTTCATAATTTGTCATGACAAGCTTGGATCTTCCGCTACGTGTTCAATCTGCTTAATTATAATAAATCTGATTTAATCCAGGCAATTATGATGATTGTAACAAATCTGGGTTATCATGATTTGCTATCAGCCATAACTCCGAGGGGATAAGACCACCACGTATCTCAACCGTCATGAGGACCGCCACTTGTCTCAACTGTCATGAGGACCGCCACGGGTCCCAACTGTCGTAAGTAGGATGTCCTGACAGAGCCGCATGGGTGCGATCTCTAAGTGAACCGCATACGGATGGCCCCCACGATCCTAGCCGTATGAAGGTAGCAGCCGTATGAGGGTGGCGGCCTCGTGAAGGAGGCAGCCGCATGAAGGTGGTAGCCGCATGAAGGAGGCAGCCACATGAAGGTGGCAGCCGCATAAAGATGGCAGCCGCATGAAGGAGGCAGCCGCATGACGAGGGCTGCCGCATGAAGATAGCAGCCGCATAAGGGTGGCAGCCGCATAGGGATCTTGGGACTTGGCGGATCATGCTAGCTATATAAAAGATTTTCTTCTTTTCCCTAGGAGTACGCCATCATGTCAGAGCTATCATTTTCAGCTTTATGTCAAAGTTGTAACTTCGTCTTTCTGTCAGGGCTGCCGTCAGGACATTTAATGAGGCAGTTGCTTTATGGCCAGCTGTAGAGGCAAACTGCTTAGGGCCACGTGGCTCCTTCCTGAGCCGCATGGAGATATACGAGCCGTATGAGGCTCTAAAGGACTTTTGAACCGCATGAATTTCTAATGGATTCCTGAGCCACATGAGGCTTATTCTGTTTGAGCCGCATGATCTTTTCTTGTTCTTTTCTATGCTTCTACATGACCCCATTCAAAGTTTTCATTTTGTAAAATTGAAATACTTTGAATAAGAAGCACGGCTATGTAAACTCTTGTGGCCGTATAGGATGTTCTAGCCGCATGGACTTCCTAGCCGCATGGACTGTCTGGCCGCATAGACTCTCTGCCACGTGTGCGTCTCCTGCCACGTATACGTCTCATTAATTACTCTTGATTTGCTTTGGATTTAAAGCCGCCTTTTGGGGCAGGATCCCAAGGGTCGGTTTTAAATATTCAAATTTGCCTCGATGACTGAAGAGTCAATTTTGATTTTATGTAGCACGCGGATCGAAGCGTCCCCCCTCCTTCTGTCTATAAATAGGAGCGTTTATGGACAGAAAGACTTCTTTACAGTCTTCTGTCTTCAACTCTTTTTGCCCTAAGTTGCTGTCTTCGTCTTCCTTCTCCGCTCATCAATCAACAATGGCCCCCAAGTCTTCCAAAGCTGTGGCAAAGGGTAAGGGAGTGGCTTCTTCGTCAGCCACGATGCCTGAAGTTCACCCCGACGTTCACCCCACCATTGCTGGTAAGGGTTTGGGAGGATCGTATACTTTAAAACCCTAACAAAGACGGCTCTGTTGAATGCTTTATGCACAAGCCTTTAATGCGTCCCTCATCTTCATCGAACTGTTAAAATTGTATGGGCTACATGTACGTCCCCTGTCCGAGCTGCATGAGGGTATACCCCATGTCCGAGCCGCATGGGAGTTGTCTAGTGGGCCGCATAAACACTTCACAAACTGAACCGCATAATAACCCTTCGAACAGAGCCGCATAAGTCCCTCTGAATCGAACCGCATGAAGTCCCCTCAAATAGGACCACTCATCTGGAATGGGCCGCATAATGCCCTGGCCATCTTCTAACTTTATTTTTTTCATCTTTGATTCTTGCAGCATTCCTGCCGAAGGCTGATATCATTGTGAAGGAAGAGCTGCGGCCTCCTTTCATCAAACAAGAGCCATCGCTCGTTAAGGAGAAGGTGATACCGAAAATGGAGGAACAAAAAGAAGAGCTGGCGCCTATAGGGGAGGAAAATACTCCCAACATTGAAGTTGCTGTAAAGGAGAAGCCCCAGTCTGAATGTGGTAGTATTGGGAGTTCTGACCCTCCTGCTCTGGACGAGGATATTACTCAAATAGATCCTTCATATGAAAAATGGTTGAGGGAATGTTATATGCGCCCCCACAACTAGGATTCGTGGGCTCCTACGAATGTTCGTCTTTGTCTTGATATTTCTTGTCTGTCTTTAGTTGTTTTTTGTGTTTTGCTTCTTTTGGACATCAACGTAATCTTTTTTTTTCCTTTTTGTCTGAATGAAACGATAGAGAACTTTTCTGGCTTGCTCATGAGATATAGTCATGTGAATGTAACTGATATTGAATGAACAGAATACATTCGCTCCATTCTTTGCTTGTAGTAGTTGCCCTAATGGGAGACTTTTTGTGGAACTATTATCCTTGGCGTACCCTGGTTCTGGATACGGATAATAAGACGAGAGAGAACCAACATACTTACTCAGAGGTAATGAGGAGGTGGTAAATATGAGGGTTTCTTCGATGGAGCCTTCCTACTCAGTGGTAATGAGGACATGGCAGGAGTGGGCTCCATGAAGGGTACATAGAACAACTCAGAGGTAATAAGGACGTGAAAGTTCTACATGAGGGCGGTTTATTTTTGATGGAAGGAAAACAACTCAGAGGTAACATCGACGTGGTTGTTTCGGAGAATTTGTGGATCCGTTACCCTTTTTGTGCACTAAAAGTGCGGGTATTTGACCATAAGGAGGGAGCTCTTTTAGAAAGAAAGTTCAGAGGTATAATCATACATGACTTATTACCTAAAAGATGCGACATAGATTCATCCGTAGTGACCAGAGTGTAAGTTCAGCGGTACCTGCGGGTACATAACTCGACAATCTGGGAGATTTAGGATCAAAATGTAAGTTCAGCGGTACTAGGGTGTCAGATCCCTATTTTGGAAATAGGTATATGACTGTATTGGTGTATTTTAAGGTTTTTTAATTTTGGGTATTCTTAAAATTTTATTATTTTTTACTTGGATGTGAGTTTATCCTCATTATTATTCTTTTATTTTTATTATTGTTATTGTTATTATTTTTTTTACCTACATCTACCTAACCCTCCCCAAACCCTAACACTCTCTCTCCCCCCTACTTCCACTCTCAGCCCTCCCAAATTCTCTCTCTTCACTCTCTCTCTCTTCCGATCCCCCTTTCTTCCCTCCATGGACCAGCCCCTCTCTCCTCCCTCTCGGCCTCTGCCGCCACCACTTCAGTCGCCACCGCCATGGCGACCACCATCGTCGTCGTCGCCTCCCTCGTCACCACCGCCTCCATCTCCGGCGCCACCACCACTTCCCCCTCTTCCGTTCTCCTTCGCCGGCCGCCACGACCACCGCTGCCACCATCATCGTCATCTTCAGCGCCACCTCCACTTTCCCCTCTTCCCTTCTCCTCCGCCTGGCCGAGCCTCCAGGCTGCCACCGGCACCGCCGTCGTCATGACCAAGCTCCAACACCCTCGTCTCTCCTTCTCTGTCTTCTTCTCTGCCGCCGGGAGCCCCCGACCCGACTTGGCCGAGCTCCCCGACGGCCTCCGTCTCCTCCGCCCTTCTTCTCCGGCCAGCAGCGCCGCCCCGACCTGGCCCTGCTGCTGACCACCCTCCCCCGCTGGTGGTCCGACCCGACCCGACCTGGCCGAGTCCCCTCTGGTGAGCTCTGCCACCCTCCTCTCTCCCCTCTTTGGGCTGTGAGCTCCTCGGGGAGCGAGCCCCTCGATCGGCATGCCTCGGGCAGCGTGCTGCCTCGAGTAGTGCGCTGCCTCGTACAGCGTGTTCCTTGGGCAGCGCATCCTCGGTGGGTGCGTACCCCTCATTTTCGTGCTACCTCGGGATGCATGTCTAGAGCTTCGTGTACACCTTTAGCAGCAGGACGCTTTGGGCCTCGCGTTGTTTAGGTTGCGTGCCATCTCGATTCGCGTGCCTCGGTGTGTGAGATGTTTCGATTTTTGTATACCCCGATCCACGTGCTGCCTTGGACAGCGGGACGCCTCGAGCCTCGCGCTGTCTCGGGCACCGTGCTACCTCAGGTTGTGTGTTTCTCGATCCTCGTGTCTCGACCTTTGTACCTACCTCGTGACCCGTGCCGCCTCGAAACGTACATGCACCGATTTGCGTACCGTATCGATTTGCGAGTCATATTGTATCTTATGTTGCCTCGGTTTGTGTGCATGAACCGATTTACGTGCTCGCTCCGATTTACGTGCCACATTGGTCTTTGTGCCGTCTTGATTTGCGTACACGTCTCGATTTGCGTATCGCGTGATTCGTGCTCCATCTTGATATTTATAATTTTCTCGATCTATGTGCACATCTCGATTTACGTACACATGTTTCCCGTTCATCTCGATATTCGTGCCAATTCGATTCTTGTGCGCGTCTCGATATCCGTACACGTCTCGGTTTATGTATCCGTATCGATCCGCGTACCTCGGTTTCCGTGCCAGATCCCTGCACTGCTTGTGGGACACACACGGTATAGCCTCCTGCATCCCCTGTGATTTCTCCTATTATTTTATTGTTTGGTGCTAATAATTGTTTATTGTGTGTTCATAGGACCTCG
The DNA here is from genome assembly GCA_029216955.1 of Iris pallida. Classification (NCBI taxonomy): domain Eukaryota; kingdom Viridiplantae; phylum Streptophyta; class Magnoliopsida; order Asparagales; family Iridaceae; genus Iris; species Iris pallida. Next base: position 2,579,523 of record JANAVB010000195.1, read on the forward strand.
ATGGACGTGCCAGCTTGGATCGCGATCGTTGAAGACTTGCTTACCTAGCCGAGCCCTCTAGGCAAGTATCCCTTGCTCATCGACGGCTCTTGCCCTCTCTCCTGGACTTATTGTATTTAATTTATTGTAAATATGTATAACCATGATTAGTGTAGCTTAGCGGTAGAACTGCCATGATAACTTAGGATAGCTTGGTTCGATACCGGGATAGACCGTATCGAACAAACTCGGATGGGTCATTCACACCTCCGAGGACACGAGCACGACTCACGAGTATGGATTATCCCCATATGCTCCGTGTCCGACTCGCGGTCGGGTGACGGCTTGGCTAACTATTTTTATGACTCTGCTTGTGGCTTGGATTGTGACTGTGGGTCTTGGTGCGCCCTGCATGGCGATTCTTGTTGCATGTATTGGCTTGGCGCCCAGTACGCATCGTAGTGCTGCTGGAGGCCGAGACTTAGTGTTTTCGGCTATGGTTTGGTTTTTAGTACGCATGGTAGCGCTGCTGGAAGCTGAGACTTAGAGTTCTCAGCCTGCGATTCTGCGGCGGGTTGCGCCGAGTGGATTTAGCCCCAATTCACTGGGAGCTCCCGTCCAGAATACAAAGGAGATTCTGCCAGATTTTTCCAGAATTTTCGGTCGGGAATTTGGTTCGAAGAATTAGGCAGAACCCTTCCTTTGGTTTGCTAATCTAGACTCGTGCTTACTTGTTTTGGATATGGTGGCCTGATCCCATTGCCTGCTAGGTAGAATCTATACTAGATTAGTCGCCTAGCTCCAGACATGTCTTGTCCGTCGGATAGCGTAAGGAGAGCGGTTCCACTCAGGAGATGGTCTGCAACCCTGGTCCTTGTTTGGTTTAAGGTTTGTGGATTTGCTCCAGAGCGGTCCATATAATCTTTGCCACTTCCGGTGGCATTTATTACTGGACTCTGGTTCCCTGACCCTCCATCCTAGGAGTTATCCTCGTCCAGCTAGATAGGGCTGACAGTTGTCCTATGTATCTGGATTTTGACCTTGGATATGTATGAGGATTGAGTAATATATGAAGTATGATCTTGGGATGTTCAGTTGGTAGACTCACGTGGATACTTGGATAGTGCTGTCGATTCCTTTAGATGATGTTCGATTTTGATCAGATATGTGGGTTCCTGGATTTTGATTAATTGTTCGAGTGCTTCACGAAAAGAGGAGAATACCGAGGGTATTATTATATGATTTTTACTCGACTTCCCAAATGACCAAAACCTGGTACCTTTGTGTATCCCGGTAGTTGGGAAACCTGGTTTGTTTGCTATACCTTGGTGGTGGTGAGACTTATTTGCTGATAGCTTGTGATTATCGATTTGGAGGATTCTTGTGAGCCAGAGGGCCTAGTATTGTTATGGTGATGAGCTTGGTATTTGGTGGTTGTCTTTATTGACATGATATTTACTCCATCATGGATGGAAGACTCTTGCTAGATTGATCTGGTGGATGGACCGACTTGATGATTAGAGCTCTAGGCTCCTATATATGCTTGAGATATTATTGTAGTAGAGGTTCTGATCTTGTACTTGACCTGATATCCATGCCACGATGTGGGCAGATGATTTCATGTGGTTGACATATTTGTCCTTGTTCTGACATGACTACTTGTATCTGTGTTATTAGTCCAGCTTACCCTTTGAGGTACTGGCCCTGACCTTGCACTACGGTGCCCATTGTCTATTGGCACTTTGAGGTGCTACTTCCATGATTATATGGCATTGCGATGCCATCTTGATATTCTAGCTATATTATATGATTACCTGCACGGGTACCTTGGTAGTTGGCCCTTAGTCTTAGCGTGGTCAGGATTGCTTGCTTGCTTGTTACATAACACTAAGGATGGATCACAACTGGGGCTATAGGTATCGAGGTTGATTCTTACTTAGCATTTTCGTACTAAGGTACGACATCTAGGAGGATGATCATATGACCACGGCATGTGATTCCGGATAAATGTATGGATAATCTAGGCAACTTAAAATTGTAGAAGCATTGGGAGGGAATGGAATCCCAAGATCGTGCATTACCAACCTTATCCCAGACACTAGTCATGACCTGTAGGCTGGCCGCCACGGATATTGTTACCATTCGCACTAGTGGATGGCAATATCCGGCTACTTTATGTACTATATATTATATACATGGCATGCTCTACACGGTGGCCTTACGAGGGACCGGTGGTAACATGCAGAGCCTGGTGGTCTTGCGAGGGACCGACGCTCATCTAGTCTTGATATACTTGGCCCCGCTAGCCCTGCTGGGATGGCACGATCTGAGGATTCCTATATTGCATTGTTGGGGTAACCCAACCTCCACATAGACAGCCGTAGGCATTTGAGTGGCCGCTTATTTATATAATTGTTTGGCTTGTTGCTTGCTAAGCTGGCTGGCACGTAACACTGTCCCGACGCAGTAATTCATTCCCTTGTTCTTGTTTGATGTAGGGATGGGTTACTGTTCCGATGAAAGACTACGAGTTTCAGTTGGCAATGCAAGCATTAGTAGATGTTAGGATGATTGTGATGATTGTTGGTTACTTACGTATTAGTAGTTGGATTGCTGCCTTATATTCTATAATCGTGCGTTGGTACCGCACGATCCTTTACCCTCATTACTGCTGTTCATACGTGTTATTCCTGTTATACATTTTATCCTGCTGGTTTTCTTCGCCCGTCCTTGAGCCTTCCTTTCTGGTACTTGCTACGGTTGGCCTGACCAACCCTGGATTGTTCCCAGATTGCCTGAGACCGACCCTGTGGATCTTTCAGACTCGACTTGGAGGATGTGCTTCAGTTTCCGACCATGCTAGGAACTGTGGGAAGGTATACTAGTCTACATTATTATTCTGTACTGTGGATTTTCTGATTATCATATGAGTATTTCTTGTTTTTCCATATGATTATCTCTCTTGATGTTGTTTTATTGTGATTTGCCTGTGGATATGAGATCGGATTTAGGCCATAGATTGATTGCATGCTAGGATACCCAGCAAGACTTGACAGCCATCATCGCCGTATAGCGTATTCGTACCTTATACGGTATAGCTGGCCTATATCCGTCCCCGTATTTCGGTACTGGGGCGTGACATGGTTTTAGTGGTGGCCCATGCAGGTCTCGTTTTGAGATTTTGTTGGATATCACATGATTATTGATCTCAGTCTACTGTTCCTTGGTATTCCCACTTGTTACACTTGTCCTTCGCTCCCTTGAACCTGTGAATTGGTCCTCATCTCTACCTGGACCTATTTTGCTTTGCCCTGTCTTATTCATGTTATCTACCTCTGCTCCTTGTTTGATAGATATGATCCTATAGTTGGTCATGTCGATCACCTTATTTGATGAGATGTTATCTTATCTCCATCATTTGGGTTACTTGATTATTTATCTTGGGTTCTCCACTCTCTACCGGTATTTCGCCTTGGTTGATTTCTTGTTATCCCTTTCGTGCGTTGACTTCGTGTTGACTTAGTATCATTATCGCCCTCTTCGAGCGTTGGCTGGATTGCTGCGGAATGAAGATGTCATCCGGACTCTGAGATTGGATATTTTAACATTTGTTGAGTATCAGAGGGATATTCTCGTATCGATTCGGCTTCCTTGATTTCGGACAGTTTCGCACTCATGATTCTCTATTTCAGATATTATTTTTATAGATATACTTGCTATACATTATATTTTGATATGGATCCTTGGTTTGGAGTATTTTCCTATGGATATGGAGTATTTTCCTAGAAAAGCTATCTTGTGGTTATTATTAAAGATATTTTTGGATGTGTGTTGTGATTCACCTAGATTTTGGATTTTGATTATTTTTTTTCTAGGACTCTCGTTATATTGTTAGAGATTTTAGTGATTTTAGTGATTTGGATATGCGAGTTATGGATTTGATTCGTTTTTGGGTATTTGTCGAGAGTACCGGGTGACCCTAGTATACCTTGACGGTGTGGTAACGAAAGTTGCAGCCGCTCGATTATAGTGCCCTGATGCATCTTTTGCAGCCATTCCGGATGGCGCGACAAGGAATGATCATGACACACATTTTTGGATATTAGGAACTACGGTCATCGGTTCGAGACAGATATCCTGTATTTTATGATTTGTGAGGATTTTTATGCTGTTGGGATTTTACGTTTTCTGACATTGTTTTCGATATTCTATACTTGTTTTGATTTATGGGGTTATTTCGTGTATGCGAGACTTTGATTTTCGAGATTCTTTCGATGTTTTCGATTTACCTTGCGAGTTGATTTATCTAGACCTTATTCTCTTTGATGTTTTCATATTGAGATTTTGTTCGTTTCTTATTGTATTACTTGATTTCTGTAAGGTGGGTAGAGTTTTCATGGCAGATATGTATGTACTAGTTTTGAAAACCCTATTTTGATAATTTTGAAATTTTGAGGACAAAATTTTTGTAAGGTGGGTAGGATGTCAGATCCCTATTTTGGAAATAGGTATATGACTGTATTGGTGTATTTTGAGGATTTTTAATTTCGGGTATTCTTAAAATTTTATTATTGTTTACTTGGATGTGAGTTTATCCTCATTATTATTCTTTTATTTTTATTATTGTTATTGTTATTATTATTATTTTTTACCTACATCTACCTAACCCTCCCAAAACCCTAACACTCTCTCTACCTCCCTTACTTCCACTCTCAGCCGCCCCCCCCAATTCTCTCTCTTCACTCTCTCTCTCCCGATCCCTCTTTCTCCCCCCAAGGACCAGCCCCTCTCTCCTCCCTCTCGGCCTCCGTCGCCACCACTTCAGTCGCCACGCCATGGCGACCACCATCGTTGCCGTCGCCTCCCTCGCCACCACCGCCTCCATCTCCGGCGCCACCACCACTTCCCCCTCTTCCGTTCTCCTCCGCCGGCTGCCACGACCACCGCTGCCACCATCATCGTCATCTTCAGCGCCACCTCCACTTCCCCCTCTTCTCTTGTCCTCCGCCTGGCCGAGCCCCCATGGCCGCCACCGGCACCGCCGTCGCCATGACCAAGCTCCACCGCCCTCGTCTCTCCTTCTCTGTCTTCTCCTCTGCCGTCAGGAGCCCCCGACCCGACTTGACCGAGCTCCCCGACGGCCTCCGTCTCCTCCGCCCTTCTTCTCCGGCCAGCAGCGTCGCCCGGACCTGGCCCTGCTGCTGACCACCCTCCCCCGCTGGTGGTCCGACCCGACCCGACCTGGCCGAGTCACCTCTGGTGAGCTCCGCCACCCTCCTCTCTTCCCTCCTTGGGCTGTGAGCTCCTCGGGGAGCGAGCCCCTCGATCGGCGCACCTCGGGCAGCGTACTGCCTCGAGCAGTACGCTGCCTCGTGCAGCGTGTTCCTTGGGCAGTACACCCTCGGTGGGTACGTACCCCTCATTTTTGTGCTACTTCGGGACACGTATCTAGAGCTTCGTGTACACCTTGAGCAACGGGACGCTTTGGGCCCCGTATTGTTTGGGTTGCGTGCCATCTCAATTCGCGTGCCTCGGTGTGTGAGCTGTTTCAATTTTTGTGTACCCCAATCCACGTGCTGCCTTGGCAGCGGGACGCTTCGAGCCCCGCGCTGTCTCGGGCACCATGCTACCTCGGGTTGTGTGTTGTCTCGATCCTCGTGTCTCGGCCTTTGTGCCTACCTCGTGACCCGTGCCGCCTCGAAATGTATACGTACCGATTTGCGTGCTGTATCGATTTACGAGTCATATTGTATCTTGTGTTGCCTTGGTTTGCGTGCACGTATCGATTTGTATGCTCACTCCGATTTGCGTGCCGCATTGGTCTTTGTGCCATCTCGATTCGCGTGTACGTCTCGATTTACGTGTCGTATGATTCGTGCTCCATCTTGATATTCATGATTTTTTCGATCTACGTGCACGTCTCGATTTATGTGCACGTGTTTCCCGTTCATCTCGATATTCGTGCGATCTCGATTCTCGTGTGTGTCTCGATATACGTGCACGTCTCGATTTACGTGTCCGTATCGATCCGTGTACCTCGGTTTTCGTGCCAGATACCTGTACTGCTTGCGGGACCCACACGGTATAGCCTCCTGCATCCCCTGTGATTTCTCCTATTATTTTATTGTTTGGTGCTAATAATTGTTTATTGTGTGTTCTGACGACCTCGATGGACGTGCCAGCTTGGATCGCGATCGTTGAAGACTTGCTTACCTAGCCGAGCCCTCTAGGCAAGTATCCCTTGCTCATCGACGGCTCTTGCCCTCTCTCCTGGACTTATTGTATTTAATTTATTGTAAATATGTATAACCATGATTAGTGTAGCTTAGCAGTAAAACTGCCATGATAACTTAGGATAGCTTGGTTCAATACCGGGATAGACCGTATCGAACAAACTCGAATGGGTCATCCACACCTCCAAGGACACGAGCACGACTCACGAGTATGGATTGTCCCCATATGCCCCGTGTCCGACTCGCGGTCGGGTGACGGCTTGGCTAACTGTTTTTATGACTCTGCTTGTGGCTTGGATTGTGACTGTGGGTCTTGGTGCGCCATGCGTGGCGATTCTTGTTGCATGTATTGGCTTGGCGCCCAGTACGCATCGTAGTGCTGCTGGAGGCCGAGACTTAGTGTTCTCGGCTATGGTTTGGTTTCCAGTACGCATGGTAGCGCTGTTGGAAGCTGAGACTTAGAGTTCTCAGCCTGCGATTCTGCGGCGGGTTGCGCCGAGTGGATTTAGCCCCAATTCGCTGGGAGCTCCCGTCCAGAATACAAAGGAGATTCTGCCGGATTTTTTCAGAATTTTCGGTCGGGAATTTGGTTCGAAGAATTAGGCAGAACCCTTCCTTTGGTTTGCTAATCTAGACTCGTGCTTACTTGTTTTGGATATGGTGGCCTGATCCCATTGCTTGCTAGGTAGACTCCATACTAGATTAGTCGCCTAGCTCCTGACCTGTCTTGTCCGTCGGATAGTGTAAGGAGAGCGGTTCCACTCGGGAGACGGTCTGCAACCCTGGTCCTTGTTTGGTTTAAGGGTTGTGGATTTGCTCCAGAGCGGTCCATGTAATCCTTGCCACTTCCGGCGGCATTTATTACCGGACTCTGGTTCCCTGACCCTCCATCCTAGGAGTTATCCTAGTCCAGCTAGATAGGGCTGACAGTTGTCCTATGTATCGAGATTGTGACCTTGGATATGTATGAGGATTGAGTAATATATGAAGTATGATCTCGGGATGTTCAGTTGGTAGACTCACGTGGATACTTGGATAGTGCTGTCGATTCCTTTAGATGATATTCGATTTTGATCAGATATGTGGGTTCCTGGATTTTGATTTATTGTTCGATTGCTTCGCAGAAAGAGGAGAATACCGAAGGTATTATTATATGATTTTTACTCGACTTCCCAAATGCCCAAAACCTGGTACCTTTGTGTACCCCGGTAGTTGGAAAACCTGGTTTGTTTGCTATACCTTGGTGGTGGTGAGACTTATTTGCTGATAGCTTGTGATATTCGATTCGAAGGATTCTTGTGAGCCAGAGGGCCTAGTATTGTTATGGTGATGAGCTTGATATTTGGTGGTTGTCTTTGTTGACGTGATATTCACACCATCATGGATGGAAGACTCTCGCTAGATTGATCTGGTGGATGGACCGACTTGATGATTGGAGCTCTAGGCTCCCATATATGCTTGAGATGTTATTATAGTAGAGGTTCTGATCTTGTACTTGACCTGATATCCATACCACGATGTGGGCAGATGATTTCATGTGGTTGACATATTTGTTCTTGTTCTGACATGACTACTTGTATCCGTGTTATAAGTCCAGCTTACCCTTTGAGGTACTGTCCCTGACCTTGCACTGCGGTGCCCCTTGTCTATTGGCACTTTGAGGTGCTACTTCGATGATTATATGGCATTGCAATGCCATCTTGATATTCTAGCTATATTATATGATTACCTGCACGGGTACCTTGGTAGTTGGCCCTTAGTCTTAGCGTGGTCAGGATTGCTTGCTTGCTTGTTACATAACACTAAGGATGGATCACAACTGGGGCTATAGGTGCCGAGGTTGATTCTTACTTAGCATTTTCGTACTAAGGTACGACATCTAGGAGGATGATCATGTGACCACGGCATGTGATTCCGGATAAATGTATGGATAATCTAGGCAACTTAAAATGGTAGAAGCATTGGGAGGAAACGAAATCCCGAGATCGTGCATTACCAGCCTTATCCCAGACACTAGTCATGACCTGCAGACTGGCCGCCACGGATATTGTTACCATTCGCACTAGTGCATGGCAATATCCGGCTACTTTATGTACTATATATTATATACATGGCATGCTCGGCACGGTGGCCTTACGAGGGATCGGTGGTGACATGCAGAGCCCGGTGGTCTTGCGAGGGACCGACGCTCATCTAGTCTTGATATACTTGGCCCCGCTAGCCCTGCTGGGACGGCACGATCTAAGGATTCCTATATTGCATTTTTGGGGTAACCCAACCTCCACATAGACAGCCGTAGGCATTTGAGTGGCCGCTTATTTATATAATTATTTGGCTTGTTGCTTGCTAAGTTGGCTGGCATGTAACGTTGTCCCGGCGCAGTAATTTATTCCCTTGTTCTTGTTTGATGTAGGGATGGGTTACTGTTCCGATGACAGACTATGATTTCCAGTTGGCAATGCAAGCATTAGTGGATGTTAGGATGACTGTGATGATTGTTGGTTACTTACGTATTAGTAGTTGAATTGCTGCCTTATATTCTGTAATCGTGCGTTGGTACCGCACGATCCTTTACCCTCATTACTGCTGTTCATACGTGTTATTCCTGTTATACATTTTATCCTGCTGGTTTTCTTCGCCCGTCCTTGAGCCTTCCTTTCTGGTACTTGCTACGGTTGGCCAGACCAACCCTGGATTGTCCCAGATTGCCTGAGACCGACCCTGTGGATCTTCAAGACTCGACTTGGAGGATGTGCTTCAGTTCCCGACCATGCTAGAAACTGTGGGAAGGTATACTAGTCTACATTATTATTCTGTAATGTGGATTTTCTGATTATCATATGAGTATTTCCTGTTTTTCCATATGATTATCTCTCTTGATGTTGTTTTATTGTGATTTGCCTGTGGACATGAGATCGGATTTAGGCCATAGATTGATTGCATGCTAGGATACCCAGCAAGACTTGACAGCCGTCATCGTCGTATAGCGTATTCGTACCTTATACGGTGTAGCTAGCCTACGTCCATCCCCGTATTTCGGTACTGGGGTGTGACATAGGGGGTACGTAACTCGTCATTCTGGAAAATTTGGAGTCGTAATGTGAGTTCAGCGGTACCAGAGGGTACATAACCCGTCACCCCGGAGATTTGGAGGATGTCGTTTCAGACGTAATACTTCTTCAGGAACTTGCCGTTGATGGGCAACATGAGCAAGTCTCCATTTTGTTCTACGATGCGGTAAGCTCCATTGGAGAATACAGCATCGATGATGAATGGGCCTCCCCACTTTGGCTGGAACTTGCCGACGGTTTTGTTAGTCATAACCATTGGCCTCGGAATTGCTAGAACGAGATCGCCCACTTGGAATGTTCTGATTTTAACCTTCTTGTTGGAGGCTCCGGAGATACGCGCTTGGTACAGCTCGATTCGTTGTTGAGCTAACAGGCACTTCTCATCTAGGGCCTCTAACTCTTGTAATAGGCGATGATGATTATCATCTGTCGTTAATCGATAGGTGAGAGCGACACGGAGTGAAGGGATTTGAGTCTCCAGTAGAAGAACTGCCTCACTACCATATATCAGAAAGAATGGTGTGTTCCCAGTGGCAGACCGTACTGTAGTATGGTACGCCCATAAGCATTCGCCGAGCTTTTCATTCCAGTCGCTTTTGTTTGATGACACGAACTTCTTGAGAAGCTTGATGATTGTTTTGTTAAATGCTTCAGCCAGACCATTAGCCGCCGGATTGTACGGTGTCGAAGCAATATTCTGGATTCGGTGTTTGTCGTAAAATCGATAGAAGGCGTGGCTTACGAACTGCGGACCATTGTCATGGATGATCCTTCGGGGCAGTCCAAAGCGGTAGATAACGTGATGCTTGAGGAAGCTGATCACGTTTGAAATCTTCACTTCTGCTAGCGGAATAGCCTTCGCCCATTTGGAGATGTAATCTGTGATTGCGAGTATGAAGGGATGTCCTCGGGACGAAGACGGAGTAATCGGACCAATAATGTCCATTCCCCATGCTTCGAATGGCCAGGATGCCACCGTCGGATGTAGAAACTCGGATAGCTGGTGGATGAAATCTGCGTGGACTTGACAGACTTTGTATTTTCATGCATAGTCTATTGCATCTGCAACCATCGTGGGCCAGTAATAGCCCATTCGGCGAAGGCGATCCTGTAATTTCGGGCCAGGCTGATGGGCCCCACAGATGTCATCATGAGCTTCACGCACGGCTTCTTTGGCTTCTGTATTTGACAGACATCGCAGCAGTAACCCATCGTATGATCGCCGATATAGCATTTTTGTCTCCGTATCGTCGAAGAATCTGAGGGAACGCCTTTTGATAGAAGTGGCTTCCTTCTGATTTTCTGGCAGGATTTCGTAGACTACGAAGTCAATGAATGGTTGTCTCCAGTCTGGTGCTTCGTCGACTGTCGGCACGGAGTAACTCTCAACACATTGAACATTATTCCTGGGACAGACCAACTCACGACCTATTATGTCAACCAAGTGGTGAGCATGATTCAAAACTGCTAAGGAAGCGGCAAGGCCTGCTAGGGCATCGGCTTCAATATTCTGGAGCCTGGGAACGTGTTCTTGAAGAACCCCTCCAAGGACGAGATGATGTCAATCGCTATTTGGTGATAGGGGATCATGTCTTCATGACGAAGTTCGTATGAGCCTCGGACCTGGTTAACGATTAGCTACTAATCGCCGTATGCTTCAAGGTACTCTACCCCCAGCTCCTTTGTAAGTCGGAGGCCAATCACCAAAGCATTGTACTCTACCACATTGCTTGAGCAGGACTCCGTGAGAGAATAAGCCCGATTGATCACTAGCCCGGTGGAAGAAATCAGTACCACTCCGACCCCAGCGACGATGTTGCCCTTGGGCCCAGTTATAGAAGCGCCATCGAAGAGCATTCGCCATACGGTATCATGAGAGGCCACATTTGAATTGGCGACCTCATCTGGAATCTCTTCATCTATTCTGGTTGACTCCGAACCTGGATGAGCTGCTAAAAAGTCTGCCAGAGCTTGACCTTCAACAGCCTTGTGCGGGACGAAGATCATGCGGTAGGGAGATAATAAAATCGCCCAGGTAGTGAGGCGAGAGCTGAGTGCACCTGGCTTGGTCATGAGGACCCTGAAGGGGTTAACTCTTGATACGACATGAATGGTTTGTCCCGTGACGTAGTGTCGCATCTTCTGAATGGCGAAAACCAGAGCAAGGCACTCTTTCTCCACGGCAGTGTATCGATGCTCCAGCCCCATCATCATTTGGCTGAGGTAATATATAGCTTGCTCATGGCCAGCATCATTGTTTTGTGCTAGCAGAGCACCGAGAGAATGTTCCATCGCTCGTACATAGAGCAGGAATGGTCTTCCAGCAACCGGGTCTACCAGGACTGGAGGGTTCGTCAGATATTCTTTGATGCTGTCGAAGGCGCACTGTCATTCTTCATCCCATACGAATGAAATGCCCTTCTTCATGAGGTGGGTGAATGGCTGACATCATTCGGAGATATTAGAGATAAACCTCCTGATGTAGGCCAGCCTCCCTTGAAGGCCTCGGAGTTCACGGAGATTTCTCGGAGGACCCATCTCCATGATTGCCTTCGTCTTCTCAGGGTCTATATGGATACCCTGGGAAGTAATGATGAAACCCAAGAACTTCCCGTTGGATACGCCCAAGAAAGATTTTATGGGATTCATTTTTAAATTGTGCGCTCGCAACAGATCGAACACTGTCCTCAGATCATGCAGATGATCTTCCTTAGAGCGGCTCTTGACGGCGATGTCGTCGACGTAGCATTCCACTGTCTTGCGCAAGTGGTATCTAAAGATGACGCTCATAGCTCTTTGATAGGTGGCGCCAGCATTCATTAAACCGAAAGGCATGACTGTGTAGCAGTATATGCCAATTGGTGTTCGGAATGATGTGTATTTTTCGTCATCAGGGAACATCTTGATTTGGTTGTACCCCAAGAAACCATCCATAAATGACATACGCTCAAAGCTGCAGGTGTTGTCAATCATGATGTCTGTAATAGGGAGGGGGAACTCATCCTTAGGACAAGCCTCATTCAGATTGCGAAAGTCGATACAGATTCGAATCTTTCCATTCTTCTTGAGGACTGGTCCTATGTTGGCGACCCAGTCTGGATGCTGTTCCTGTTGGATGAAGCCGCTGGCTATCAGTTTGTTGACCTCAGCTTCAATGGCATTCATGACGTCGGGGCGGAACCGTCGTTGCTGTTGCTTGACCGGTTTTGCGTCCGGACGAATATTGAGTTTATGCAGTGCAACCTCGGGGTTCTGTCCTGGCATGTCTTCGTAGCTCCAGGCGAACACGTCAATGTATTCTCTAACGAGTTGCAGTAGCGATTCTCGCTCTTCATCTGTCAGATTCTTGCTGATGAAGATGGGATTTGGAGAGGACTCATCACCGAGATCAACTTGCACAACCTCGTCTTCGGTGGGAGGCTCTTTTTGTTCGAACCACTTCTCCCATTGCGCATCTAGTTGTTGTACCCACGGCTCTAACTCAAGAAGTTCAGGAATGTCTTCATCTTCTTCGTAGACGTCGACAAATATATATTGATGGACCAGACTTGCCTAAGCATGTCCCCGATGCTGACATCCGAATCGGAAGTGGGTAATCCGGTTGAGTGTGAATGCTAGTCGCATTCCTCGTCTGAGCTTTCAGGGGTCGTTGTCGGTGTGACATAACCTAGCCCACATCTGGTTTTGTTGTAATAGTCTCGTGGTTTCCCAGTCGGGATCGGCAATTGTAAGGGTAACCGCCGTCCAGTGCCGTAGTTTAGGCCTAGTGTAGTTTCCAGATCATACCCTTTTTTTTGCATGAGGTACTTGGATTGGGAACTATACAGATAAAGGGGCAATCTCCCGGTGTCGGGTTCGAGATCAATTTCTTCTACCTTAAAGGGTTGTGGTTCATTCTTTCGGCCGAAGATGATTGGATGATCCTCTCCCTCGACTATGCGGTAAGCGTCTTCCACTGGAGTAAGTTGGTTTGCGGTGTAGACATTTGTCACCTGTGTGTGCAGGTGGGTGCCTATACCGTGTTCCATAGCATATATTGTACAGAGCTTATTAAGCTCGAGATAGTTCAAAGATAGCCCTTTATTGATGAAATAAGGTATCTTTTCCAGTGGGATTACATCATCTGCAGATGGAATATCAGTGTGAGCAGCCACATAATTGGCCAGCTCTGGCTCTTCTTCAACTACCCCCTATGTCAATGAAGACTGGAAGAATGACTTGGGCAGCTTAATCATCAGGGGCTCCATGGGTGGAGCAGAACGTGGAGTCATTGGCGTACTAGCCACCCCTAGTTTGGTGCTCAGTGCTGGGCGGGGATTTGTTGGCTGGCTAGCAGTACCTGGCTTAGCGCTTGGCTGCCGATTCATTCTGGAAAGACGAATCGTCATCGGCTTGACAGAGGGATTGAGCTCCTCTATTTGTTGCTGGCCAGCTCTAGGCAGCTTGATTGTCAGTGGCCCTGTCGTGGGTCTTAGCGCTTGGCCAGACCTTGGCCGTCGGATTATCATCTGCTCCTCCTGTACAGAGAGGCTGATTGCGTCTTTACGCAGAGTGGCTGTAAGGGGCGCAGTTATGCCAAGTTTGTGGGCTTGGAGGTGGATCGTCAGAGGTTCTTCTGATCCAGTTGTCGCCTCAGTTTGAGCTTGAGTATCTCTTTCGGCAAGGTACTTTTTCGACTTCTCGTACAGGCATAAATCTGAGTAGTAGGATTCAACCCCTTTAAAGGGATCGATGTCGGCAAATTCTGTCCTCACAAAGCCGTGCTTGTCGACGTACTTGAAGCACTGGTGCAGTATGGAGGGCACGATCATGTAATCGTGTATCCAAGGACGCCCCAGGAGAATGTTGTAGGAAGTGTCCGAATCTATGACATAGCAGGTCACTTCCGACCGAAGGTCGCCGATTTGGCACTTCAAGCGAATCTTCCCGATCGGATAGATTCTGCCTGAATTGAAACCGCTGATGGCGGTGCTTATCGGCATCAGGCGATGCATTGGGATACGCAGATGGTGTAGTAAGCTCTTTGGGATGATGCTTATGGAAGAACCGGGATCAATATGCATCTGATCCACCTTGATATCGCCAATGTACCCAGTATAATACAGAGGGCGATCGCGCAGGTTGGTCTTGATAAGCATATACTGCAGAGTGAAGACGATATTGGGCATTGTGCCTGTGCAAGCGCTGTCCTGGAGATCTACAGGTGAACTTTCCCTAGTGAGATTGGACTGAGCCAGATATGCGTCGGCGTTCTGGAGTGCCTCGCTCAGGGTGACGCGAACATCTTTGGAGAGTCTCAGGAGTTCGTATAGCGACAATTTGGCCGGTGTGTTGGCCAATTGTGCCAAGATGTCAAAGTTGTATGGCCTCTCCAGCCCATGAGGCGTATCTTTTCGGAGCGGTTTGTCGAAGCGAGTCTCCTTCGGCCTAGGCTTATCGGTCGTCGAAGGCTGATAAGGTCATGGAGCATCAGCAGCTGTCGGCAGATGATCTTCAGCCAAGTTACCCTGTGTAGGTTGGGATTGTGCACCCGACCGGGTGACGACAGCCGTAGCTTCTTCGACCTCTGCCGAGATTGTGCGACATGATTTGGCTTTCCTACTCTTCTTCTTGCTGGTGGAGGGAGGTGCGAACTAAGTCACTTCATGTACCTGGTCCGAATGGACCCACATGACCTCCCATCGTGATGTGGTAAGGGGCACTAGGCCAACATCTTGGTTTCGGGGCGGTGGAAGGTTAGCGACCTCCATCTTTGCTCTGGGGACGGGCACTACTCCATCTTGAGTTTTTATCGGAGAAAAGCTACCGAATTGTACTGACACCATGTTGGCTGCTACGGTCACCTCTTCGAAATCGATGGCCAAGGCCTTAGAATCGATGAGATTCTGGATGTATCGCTTCAGTTGATAGCAGTCTTGTGTAGCATGGTGGACATAGCGATGGTAGTAGCAGTACTTGGCGCTCTCCATTTCCGCAGGACGAGGTTTACGCCTTGGAGGAGGTAGCTGAATTCGACCTCCTTGTACGAGCATGTCTAAGATAGGCTTGACATGGCCGTCCTCGAAGGAATAGGTCATCTGAGGCCACTGCTTCTCTGTCGGCTTCAGTTCCGGCTTCGGAGCTGTGTCGGCCACCATAGCTTGTTTGCCCTTGTTGTCTCGATTGTTGGAGGGGTTAACACCATTATTGCTATTGGTGTTAGGGCGTTTGCCCTTGTCCTCTCCTTCCGAGACGTGCAATCCCAGCTGGCGAGCTTTCTTCAACTTATCTTCTGTGCTAATGGCACTGATAATGAAAGTCTTCCAATCCTTAAATTGACTTTCGCCCATCCAGAGGCAGATCGTGGGAAGCAGCCTCTTTTGGCAAATTTTAATCAAGGAGAAATCAGGATTACCGGAAGGTAATTTTATCACAGTTTGGCGAAACCGCTCGATATAGTTCCTTGTCAGCTCCTTTTCTCCCTGAACAACGTCCATGAGGGTGGACATTGTCACATCTTGTCCTACTTTGTAGAACCTCTCTAGGAACATATGTTTGAAGCCAGCGAAGGAATGGATGCAGTTGTCCGGTAAGTTGCGGTACCAGTCGAAGGCGACCACCTCCAGTGCCCCGATGAACAACCGCGTAAGGATGGCGTCGTCATAAGGCAGATGGTCGGTTGTGACTTCGAAGTAGGTGATGTACCTGCTTGCAGATGTCTTCCCATCATATGGATTGATGTTAAATGGTTTATATCTTGGTGGGAAGGGAACATCTCTCTACGCAGCAGGATACGGTTGTCGTATTCTGAGGTCTTGGCAGTTTTTTCCGGCGTAGAACATGGCCCGGAGCTCCTAGACCTCTCTTCTTGCCTTCCTGGCCTCGTTTGCAGCAGTGGGAGCCGATATTTCAGGAGGATTATCACCTAGGTTTGGTGCAGCTGAGTTCGATTCTGCATTGACCGTGGGACCCAAGCTTATTTGGCCAGGCATCCTTTCTTGCAGAGTCGGAAGGGCCGCTTTCATCTCGTCTACAGACTTGACCAACGCATACAGTATGGCCTCCAGAGTGTCGATGCATTGGCGATCACTGGGACCGTCTTGGTTGCTGTCCGTCATGAATACCTTCCTCACATGAGGAGGGATGGAAGGAACGGTAGAGGACGTGCCCTCTGAGTTATACCCTTGTACAGAGAAGTCATCAGGGTATGTGGGAATGTTCTCCTCTGGTTCGGACTCAGAAAGAGTGGTACCCCCAGCTTCAGAGCTTGCCTCGTCTTGAGAGTTGTGGACGTCCTCGGGGACGTCGGGATCTGCTGTATCTATTGGATGAACCGTTTCCCCTGAATTGTCTTCTTTGAATACCGGATTATAGTGGATGTTTGGAGGAGTGCTACCCCCGGCTCCAGCATCTCCCAGGGAAGTAGCAAATTTCGTCTTTGAGCGGGTACCTTGGTAAACCCCTCCTGTAACGGCAGTAGATAGCCGCTTAGAAAAGAGTTTCTTAGTTACGTAGGTTGAGATTTTTGGACTGGAGCATTTGCTTTCTTTCCTCTCCCGCTGCCAGGAATCTTCAGAGCAGAACTGCAGGAGGCGACGAGAAGTACCTCGTCTTCTGAGCTTGGGTGTTGCAGCCGTTGGAAGACGGACCGCCGGTCTTCTTGTACTGCCGCCTTGTTGCAGCAGCAGTTGACAATGACTTGGGTGCATTGATGTCCCTGACAGGACTCTCTGCACACCAAATCTTTGTTACTTTCCTTGCGTTTATGAAGAATCACGTTGAGCAAGTCATCAATTTTGTGGGCCCGGGAGTTCTGAGCACGTGAGTGTATTGGCATCCTGCGTGCTTTCTAATGTGGGGGTAGTACGAGTACTTGCCCCTAATCATTGTTGGGAGATCTTTGATAACTATCCCGTTCGGTGGCCGCCGGAGGCTGGACACGGGTAGTTCTGTACAATTTTCTATCAGGGGCCCGCGTAATAGTAAGCGGGTCGCCCTGATAGTCAGAAGTCGGGACAGTCGACCGAGCTCGACGAGCTCGCGTCATCCTAGACTTCTTTCCTTTTGCACCCGAGAGTGCATAATAGGAAGAGTCCAAGTTGGTCACCATAGAGTCTGGCATATACTCCAGAGAGCCTCCAAGGTCAGGACCGCATGAGAGGCGGTCAAAGGCTGACCGTGAGTCGCATGGAACAGATGGTATGCGACTGGGATCAGCGGCCGTGCAGGCTGTCTACATGCGGCTATCCTTTGTGGCCGCATGAACCTTCTGTATGCAGCTAGAAGCGGTGGCCACATGAACCCTCGAGATGCGGCTGGAAGTCGCGACCGTGCAGGCTGTATGCATGCGGCTGGCAGTTTTGGCCGTATGGGCTTTCTGCATGCGGCTGACTTCGGTGGCCGCATGAGTCTTCTCCAGGCGGCTGGCAGTTGCGGCCGCATGAGCCTTCTACATGTAGCTGGCGCCCTTATGCGGCTTAAACCGCATAGAGTTTCTCTTTGCCCCTGCAAGTCCAGCATCATAGTATTTTCTTCTGCTGGACTTGGTGACAACAAAGTCCTCTATGGTCTGAAGTGGGGCCGCAAGCGAGACTTCTCCGCCGTCTCGGGCAACAGAGAGTACTTCTTCGAGAGCTTGGGGAGGAGCGAAAGATTTGGGTCTCCATTTCTTGCAGGCCTTCTTTGTGCGGGCTCGCCGCTGGACCGGGCCAGCGCTCCCATCGGAGAGCATTTCTTTAAACGCCTGCTTGTCGAACTGGGCGACCAGCATCTGTTGAGTGGAGCCAAGTTTGGCTGCGTCCGATTGCGTCACCAACTCCTCAGCCGTGGAGAAGTTAGTCCCCAGCAGAGTCACCATCGTGTTTGCCATTGATTGTAAAACTACAGAATAATTTTTATAGGAGGACTGAACTTAGACTCACAATACAAACTCGCTCGTACAAAGAAAACCTAGGAATAAAAACCTAGGTACAGCAATCTAAGTACGATTGTTTATTTTTGATTCTGGAGGGTGACGGTAGAGGCTCGGGAAAGCGACGGCAGCTCTGCCTTACTCCTTGGACGATCGGATGTAGCCTTGGCTCCGATAAAGAAATACTCTCGGAATGTGTGGAGAGACTCTTCTGTAAGTACCTTTGTCTCTCTGTGTGTCCAGCCGGGGATCCTCCTCTTCTTCTTTGCCTTTCTTCCCCCATATTTGTAAGGGAATGGCACCTTGCTATTTATAGAAGTGGGGGTGTGATCATTAGGATTTACAATGATTGCCCTTTGAAAAGTCGGCGGCCAATAATCTGAACCATTAATCTTGATTGCATCACATCTGGGCAGTTAATTTTGATTGTACCAAATCCGTATGGGTAATTAATGCTGATTGCCACGAATCTTCATGATTTGTCATGACAAGCTCGGATCTCCCGCCATGTGTTCAATCTGCTTAATTGCAATAAATCTGATTTGATCCGGGTAATTATGATGATTGTAACAAATCTGGGTTGTTATGATTTGCTAGCAGCCATAACTCTGAGGGGATAAGACCGCCACGTGTCTCAACCGTCATGAGGTCCGCCACTTGTCTCAACCGTCATGAGGTCCGCCACTTGTCTCAACTGTCATGAGGACCGCCACGTGTCTCAACTGTCGTAAGTGGGACGTCCTGACAGAGCCACATGAGTGCGATCTCTAAGTGAACCGCATATGGGTGGCCCCCACGATCCTAGCCGTATAAAGGTAGCAGCCGTATGAGGGTGGCGGCCTCGTGAAGGAGGCAACCGCATGAAGGAGGCAGCCGCATGAAGGTGGCAGCCGCATGAAGAGGCAGCCGCATGAAGGTGGCAGCCACATGAAGATGGCAGCCGCATGAAGGAGGCAGCCGCATGACGAAGGCTGCCGCATGAAGATAGCAGCCGCATAGGGGTGGCAGCCGCATAGGGAGCTTGGGATTTGGCGGATCATGCCAGCTATATAAAAGATTTTCTTTTCCCTAGGAGCACGCCATCATGTCAGAGCTATCATTTTTAGCTTTATGTCAAAGTTGTCACTTCGCCTTTCTGTCAGAGCTGCCATCAGGGCATTTAATGAGGCAGTTGCTTTATGGCCAGCTGTAGAGGCGAACTGCTTCGGGCCACGTGGCTCCTTCCTGAGCCGCATGGAGATATCCGAGCCGCATGACGTTCTAAAGGACTTTTGAACCGCATAAATTTCTAATGGATTCCTGAGCCGCATGAGGCTCTTTCTGTCTAAGCCGCATGGGCTTTTCTTCTTCTTTTCCATGCTTCTACATACACCAGCCAGCACCTGTCCGACAACAACTCGAGAAATAGGTGCAAATTTTGGAAGACGAAGAATTTTCTTTCGTCTCATGTAATTCAACTCAGAAGATTCATGCCGACAAGGGAGGAATTAAGACAGGCTCCTCCAGCCTGACAATCACAGTTAGCACTGCAAAGAAACTCTCATCTGGAGGATTGCCGCCGACAACCGCAGGGGGTGTCTACCTAGGCACCCAATCCAGAAAGAAGCTTCCAACACTCGGGGGTGCATCCTCGACCTCCTTGGGGATAGATAAAGCTGGGGTAGCAGTCCCCTCAATGTATGCGATAACCCGGTGTTCCAAGAGGTTACACAGGTATTAGCGATCCACTGGAATTATACAACAGACTTGGACGTCCTCGAGGGTGACCGCCTTCGCCAAGACAATGCAGCTTCCTGCACAGGGGGTGGTACCCCTTCCGAATCCGAGGAGGTGGACATTTCGACGTTCCCCGACGATTTCTCTGTATAACGAGGGTACGACACGGAAAGCACACCCTCTATGGTCCCATCTGTCTCTCCCTACCTACGAACAGTGTTCATGGCGAAAGATGATCATAAAGGACCTACATATCAACAACGTCTAGAAGTACTTGAAGCCATGCTCCTATCCTTGGTCAAGTCAGCAGACGAAATCAAAGCTGCCTTGCCCACTCAACCAGCAAGGATGCCTGGACAAACAAGCATGGGACCCGCAGTCAATGCGGACTCCAACACGGCCATTCCTCCTTTGGGTGACAATCATCTAGGAGCATCCGCTCCTTCAGCTGCAGATGAAGCCAGGGATGCAAGGAGGGAAGTCCAGGAGCTTCGAGCAATGTTTAATGCCCGAGTCTCCTCCCGGGACCTCAGAATATGACAACCGGGATATCCCGTTGCCTAGAGAGATGTTCCTTTTCCGCCATGGTACAAACCGTTTCATATCGATTCATATGACTGGAAGACCTCTGCCAGCCGATACACGATGTATTTTGAGGTTACGACAGACCACTTGTCGCATAGTGATACCATCCTCACACGATTATTTATTGGAGCCTTGGAAAGGATTGCGTTCGACTGGTACCGTAACCTCCCGGACAACTGCATCCATTCCTTTGACGGCTTCAAACACATGTTCCTGGAAATGTTCTATGAAGTGGGACATGATGTAACAATGTCGTCTCTCATGGACGTCACTCAGGAAAAGAGGGAGCTAACGAAGAACTATATAGAGCAGTTTCTCTAAACCGCGATGAGATTGCCCCAAGGCAATCCCGAAAGCTCCTTGATTGAAATCTGCCAGAAGAAGTTGCTCCCCGCAATCAGCATCTGGATGGGCGAAGATCAATTCAGGGACTGGACGACCTTCATCATAAGCGCTAGCAAAGCGGAGGCAAAGTTAAAAAAGACTCGCCAGCTAGGATTGCACATCCCAGACGGAGAGGACAAGGGTAAACGTCCTGATACCACCTCCAACAACAATGGTGGCTGCACCTCCAATAACCGGGACAATAAAGGTAAACAGGCCATGGTTGCTGGTACAACCAAAAAGCCTGAACAAAAGTAGACAGAAGATCAGTGGCCCAAGGGGAATTACTCATTTGAAGATAGTCCTGTCAAGCCTATCTTCGACATGCTCTTGCAAGGGGATAGGATCCAACTCCCTCCACCAAGGCACGAGCCTCGAACGGCGGAGATGGAGGACCCAAAATATTGCCACTTCCACTGCTATGTCCATCATTCCACTCATGATTGCTTCCAATTAAAGCGGTACATCCAGAATCTTATCGACTCTAAAGCTCTGTCGCTAGATTTCGAAGAGGTTACCGTTGTTGCGAATATGGTATCAGTTCAGTTTGGTGACTTCCCCCGAACAAAAACTCAAGACGGGGTAGTACCTGTCCCCCGGGCAACGATGGAGGTTACTAATCTTCCACCTGTCCGGGACCAGACGACCGGCTTGGTACCTCTCACCATGTCACTAGGAGAGGTCATGTGGGTGCACCCAGACTTAGTGCCCGAAGTTACCCAGGCGGTGCCATCTTCAACCAACAAAAAGAAGGGTAGGAAGTCCAGATCCTGCCATACAATTTCAGCCGAAGCTGAGGAGGCGGCGACCGTTGTTACCCGGTTTGGTGCACAAGTCCAGCCCACTCTAGGTAATTCAGTCAAAGACCCTCATTCGACAACGCTGCCTATTACTGATATTCCATGGCCATCTCAGCCTCCGCCGACGGACAGATCCAAGCCAAGGTAAACCCGTTTCGACAGGCCGCTCCGTAAGGATGCACCTCAGGGGTTGAAGAGACATTACAACTTTGATATACTAGCACAACTGGCTAATACGCCGACAAAGTTGTCGTTATACGAGCTCCTAATGCTCTCCAAGGATCTTCGTGTCGCATTGAACGAAGCGCTCCAGAATGCTGACGCCTACTTTGCCCAGGTCAAGCCTACAAGGGAGGACGCATCAACAAATCTCCAGGGCAACAATTGTGCAGACGTAATGCCCAACATCGTGTTCACCCCACAGGACATGTTAATCAAGACCAACTTGCATGATTGCCCCTTGTACTACACTGGTTACATAGGCGACATCAAGGTGGATCGGATGCACATTGATCCTGGCTCGTCAATAAGCATCATCCCGAAAAGCTTGCTTCATCTCCTCGGCATCCCTATGCACCGGCTAGCGGCGTCCAACACTGCCATTAGCGGTTTCAACTCGAGAAGGAGCTATCCCCTAGAAAAAATCCGCTTGAAATGTCAGATTGGCGACCTGAAGACGGAGGTTACCTGCTACGTCATAGACGTAGATACATCCTACAATATCCTCTTGGGGCGTCCGTGGATACATGAATATATGATCTTGCCATCCACACTCCACCAGTACTTCAAGTATGTTAGTAAGCACGGCTTCATGAAGACAGAATTTGTCGACATCGATCCCTTCAAAGGGGTTGAGTCTTACTATTCTCCGGAGGCTTGTCTATATGAAGAATCCAAGAAGCACATAACTGACAAACTGGAGGCCATAATAGGGTTAGAGGAACCTTTGAAAATCTATCTAGAGGCCCGTAAACCGGGCAAAGCTGCACCCCTTGTCACAATTTTGCATAGAGAGGTGGCCAGTTCCCCTGCCCCAGCTACGCAGTTGGAACCGATGGTCATCCGACTCCCGAGGTCCAGCCAAAAGCCAAAATCCGTCGTAGGGCCGATGGTAATCCGATTTCCAAAATCCAATCAAAGGCGGTCGAAAGATGCGAGGCCCTCTGTGGTGCCAATGGTGATCCGATTGCCAAAATCCAATCAAAGGCAATCGAAAGATGCAAAGTCCTCTGTCGAGTCGATGGTTATCCGTCTCCCCAAGACGAGCCGACAACCAAGTGTTGATCCGAGGCCCTCAGGCAAGCCAATGCCACAAGCAGAACCCTTGGTGGTCAAGCTGTCCAAGACAGCGTCCCAACCTCCGGTCACGTAGGGGGTAGCTGAAGAGGAGGCATAACTTGCAAAATATCTGGTTGCACAGGTTGATATTCCCTCTCCTGATGATGTAATCCCTGTAGACAAAATTCCTTATTTTATCAATAAGAGGCTACCTTTGAACTACCCAGAGTGCAATCTGATGTATACTGTGGAGCACGGTCTGGATATTAACCTGCACACACAAGTAGCAACCATCCATACCGAAAACCAACTTACTCCCATTAGAGGTGCCTACTTCCTAGTCCCAGGCAGAAGAAAAGGGGATCACGCGATCATCTTCGACCGAAATGAAGGTCCTCAACCTTTCATGCCAAAAGAGTTCGATCTCGAATCCGACACTGGAAGATTGCCGCTCTACCTGTATAGTCCCCAAGCCAAGTACTTCATGCAAAAGACAATTTAAAATATAATGTGGATATAACATATTTAAATTGTAACTTAAAGTCCTAACCTGATTTGGACTTAATATACTATCCTATATATGGACACTAAAATATTCATAAATATAATCTGCTCCCACCCCCTTTCCCACGGAACCCTAACAATTTCCTCTTTTTTCTCTACGAAATATTCACAAGCCCTAGCAATTTCCGACAATTCGCTCCCCTTTTTTTTCTCCACAAAATTATTTGCTTGCAAATTTCCCTTCCCCCATTCCCGCTATATATTCCCCCCTTTCTCACTGAAGGGCACCTCTCAAAAACCCTCTCCCCCTAAAAAAATCAATTGAAGAAGAGGTATAGGTTCTCCCTCACTTCTATAATTTTTTCTATCCTTGAATGATATCACTACCAAAAAATTAGACTTTTAGAACATTTAGTTTTTGGGAAGACTATATTTTTTATAACAAAATATTGTATCATTTGCGACATATTAAAAATAAATCTTTTATTTGGACCTATTAAAAATTTTCGTCCTAATACAAATTCTAGAACGGTCCCAAATTATGTAAACCGGAATGTCAAATATTTGAAGACTCGTTACCAATTTTTTTGGAAAAAAAAATCCCTCTCCTATTTTCTCCTACCCGTTAGATCTCTCAACACACATTCCCACCATTGATCTCTCAGCAGAAATACCTATTGTAGCCCGAACATTTTTCCCAAAATTAAAAACCCTATCAGTTCGATATCCCCTCCCAAATCTTCTCTTCTCCAAAATCTCAATTTCTTCTCTATCTACACCTCCTCTCCTATGGCGGTGAGCAACAAGTTGAGGTGGGAGCACTCCTTGGTGTTGTAGCAGATGATGATGGAGACGGCTATGACGGGAACGACCGCGAGGAAATCCATCTAGTTGAACCCTTCCTGCAGCCCATCGACGGTGATCCGCCACCTCTGCGTCGTGTCCACCCCGATCGCACTGCCGAGGTACGCGGTGAAGCTCCTTCTCCCGAATCTGATCCCCTCTATCCTACGAACCCCTCTCCCATGGTGGAAACCCTCTATTCTCCTCACCTCCTCCTTAGTGACGGGTGCATGTATGAGGGCGATTGGCACCGCGACAAGTCCTCGGGGAAGGGCAAGTTCTCATGACTATCCTGGGGTACGATCGAGGAGGAGTTCTGTGACTGGTAGACGGAGGGGTTCGACGGAGTCCTTTATTGGGGTGCCTGGTCCGAGGACTACAAGAACGAGAATAGTTTTATTTCGTACGCCAACAGTGACCTCTACGATGGGGACATAGTAGCACAACTTGTAGTATTGGCACGATTGGTACATTATTGACTTCTTTAATACTCTATTTTTATTGCACTTCTCGATGAAATTTATAGTTTAGATGACAGTGAGGATGATACATTGAGTTTATTGAATGGGAAAGAGAATAAGTTAGGGTCTTTCTTTGCTATTTACTTGAGAGTATATTCAGAGGTAGTTTTTAATATTTGCAGTATAGAAATTCTTAGTGGCTACTAGGTGTTTGATGAAATGTTGATGTGAAATTTTGTTTAGGTTCTCATTGTCTATTGTGTGTGGGTTAGGGTTGGGGATATGGCTATCAAAGAGCAGTTTGCAAAGTTTGATGAAGTCTTTGAGCCAGGGTGCCACTTCATTCCGTAGTTCTTTTTTAAGGATAAGCATGGCTTCGGATATGACAGAGGTAGCAGTTGTTTAGTATGAGTCATTATTTGACCATTTTTTTAGTTCAGTTTTTTTAGTTCCGAAAGAGTGATTCGAATTGCAAAGTTTTTTGGTTATTTTTTGGTAAATAAGTGATAATCACTGCTTGATAATTAGGTTGTCGTAATCTTCAGTTTAGTTGATCAAGATTTGACCCATATAGATTTGCCCTATAGGTCTTGTCCTGTGAATATATGTAGATAATAATTAATTCTACTTAGCTTCTTGTTGTTTAATATTTTATGATCATATTTATTTGTATGCTGCCAAGGGAAGTTTAGTTTATACTTTATACTTGATTGTATATTTGTATGAGTGTTGCATCCTTGTAGGTTGTTTACTCTTATCACACGCTTTTGGATGAAAATCTCGGATTATAGTTTTCAGTTTTCATGTTTTGTCAGAATTTAGCAAATAATTATATTAGGTGATGAGCCTTCTGCTTTTAGTTTTGATCACTCTTAACACATGGGACAAATATGCTTAAGGAAGATATATAAGGTACAACATCATAAAATAATTACAAAAATACTGTTCTACATGGCTGGACGTTTTGAGGATCTGTGTGTAGAACTTGTAGATATCGATTCTATTATGTCAATCTTTTCCATCCATATGAAACATTCAACACTTCTCTGATTATCAAAATACTGTGATCTTCATGGGACTGTAGGTTTTGATGATCCACATACAACATTTGCAGATGTCGACAGACTTAAACTAATCAGGTTACCTTTTCCATTTGTATGAAACAATCAACTCTTCGGATAATCAAGGTCTGTAGGTTACAAAATCTTATGTTATGCATAGGCATGTAGGTTTTGAGTATCCACATTCAAAAAAAATTTGATGCCGGCTCTATTCAGATTACCTTTTCCATTCAAATGAAATATTCAGCTATGCTCTGATAGTCATGGTGCTGTAGGTCTCACATATGGTTGGATTCTGGAACAATAACACTTAGATGATCTGATGTAAATATAGGATGCACATGTTATTGTATTGGTGCAAGATGGTAATCCTGATATACTTTGTCCAAAATTCTGTTTTGGACTTAATATTATCTTTTGACTTTTCAAACAAATTAGCTGATACCTTACCTTGACATTCAATCCATGAATAGCAACTCATCCATGTCATCCACGACCGGTGTCAATCAGATGCACCTTCTGATGACATAAATAGATATGACGCACACAAACTTGCAAAAGAATGTGCAGTAGTAGGAGATTCGACAACAATATAATATACCTTATGATGCTTACTCTACAAGACTTTTAGAAGGTTGTTCCTATTAGGAGATCCGACAACAATATAGTATACCTTCAATCTTCCCTCAACCTCAGCATCTGCCATTCCCTCAAAACCTCTCTTCCAGTTGCTTAAAGCCTCGGGTAAACGGGCTCATCCTGGCTCTGTTGAAGACTTCAGTCATATACCTGTAGTGCAATTTCAAAACTTTTAACAATAATGATAAGTAATATGTATATACAGGCAAAAGTAACACATTTTGGCCCATGGTAGTATGATGTCTAGATTTGAAGGTATAATGTTTTTAGCAGATTGAGCACAACACACTGTATTGGTAGCATGATGTCTAGATGTCATGAATAAAGATTGATTTTACCAGCTAAGGATCCCTCAGGTAAGGACTGGCTGAGAACATAGAATTTCACCAAGGTCACTTTTTATCAGTCACAAGTTCATCTTTAAGCATTTAGCTTGTCTATAACTTAAACCCTAAAAATGATCAAACTTTTGACCATGGTTCATAGTATTGGGATTGGACACTTCTTAATTGATAGTTCAGAAAGGTTTCAGAGGGTTCGACAGTTTTGAATAAGTTTGTTTTGGTAGTTTCGGCAGTTTTGGTATCGGTTTCGGTATCAGCCGACACCTTGAACTATGCTTCTGGCAAGCATGAGGTATACCATCATAAATATCTCGACATTTACATCAATTAGAACCTTAGAGGTGACATCTATGACATAATAGGTGGCCGATACAATGGGGCTTTTGACCTCACACAACAGGAAGCTCATAGCAAAGTGTCTCTGACTTTGAATCTTTGATCAAGTTCCTTTGACAACACAGAGCTGGACAAAAAGGTAAATTATCAAAAAGGTTTCTCTTACTTTGAAGATAAAAATAGGATCATGTTTCAATATCTATTTTATACAGAATAAGTGTATCCACCAAACTCAAAGATAAAGTATAAACTCCTTGTTTTGAGAATCATTTACGTACACGAACACAATCTTGAACAAATTTTTTTGCTACTTACGGATTTTAGCAGTATTTTATTATTTATATCTATGTTGTACTTCTACATATCACCAAAAAAATATTTATTGACTATATTTCCAGAATCATACCACAAAACCAACGTACAACTAAGTAAAGGCAAGCGAAATAGTCAACTGATACTAAAAGCAAAGAACAGGTATCACATGTATCAAAAGAAATGATAATATAATCTGATACTTACTGAAACGTAAATAGTCAGCATCATATAATGTTTGATTTAGGCAACAACTTTGTGAAACTGAGGCACTAGCCAACCAAGCCGACATAGAAATAGGAAACAACCAAGCCGACATAAAAATCATGTTCTCTTCGACAACTTGAAGCTTCAAACCTTGGGGATGATGTTGTGTTTCTATTTTTTGCACCTAAAAGTATGACTAGCTTAGTTCCTTTAGTTGATTCATTATTTCCAACATTCTTATGAACACTTTCTTTAAGGTGCAAACTTTGTGTTTCTTTGCCACTGTGGACCTTGACATTGTTTACAACACCTTCCTTGATAGTGTTGCTAGTTTCACGTTCAACGAGTGGCTTCTCTCTGCAACTGCCTGGACTTCTGATATTATGAGCTAAATAAGTCCCCTTCCAATCTGATTCAGATGACTTGCATGTGTACTTTTCTCATCTTTAAAGCTACTTTTCAGTGATTTTAGCTCATGCTATTTTTCTGTATTTTGATGTGGCTCTTCAGAATTACCGCTGGATTTTAATCGATGCCCCTTATTTCCATACTTAGTACTTGGTGATGAAATATGAAGGAATTTCTTCCCATATTCTTTAGACCTCTTATCATCGAAATCCTTCCCTGAAAAATTTAAGGATCCCCCATAATTGTTCTTCAATAAAAGTGAACCACTTTCATCATCATCTGAAAATGGATACATAGAGAAGCCCAGGTAGTTGCTAACCAAGCCAACTTAGGAATAGGCAACCCAATTTTTTATAAGCGTTACAAAAGGGTTTTTTTGTAGTGCCTCAAGGTTTTATGACATGAATGATCAAGTTTTATTGACAATTTTTTTCTTGTATATATACTTACGTAACATTCTAAACATTACCTTTATTAATTTATGTAGGTCATTAAAGATTGGTTATCACTAAGACAGGAGCTGTATATGCAATTGATCATCAGTTTATATTTATATATTACTCTAGGTTTTATGTACCAGCTAGTTTGGATACTCTTTATTTTATAAGTACTAAATATTACTTCTCTTCATGTTATATGTACTGAATTTTGAGGAGCAAAATAATTACTTTTAAGTATTGATATAATTACTTTTCATGTTGTTGTTGTCTATAATTATTTTGAGTTAGTCGCCTATATAAATGCCTTTTAGAATTTATGAATGTTAGTTCTGGTTTACATTGGAAAGTCGATGGGGGGTTCTTGGAAGATGAGCACAATCATGCATACCCTCTTCTACAAAAATTGTGTGATATTGTATTATGTGTTCTTGTGTTTCAATGTATAATGACAATGACAAAAAAAATATTCGTGACAATATTGATTTGTCACCAAACATATAAAGTATACACTACAGTAATAGCATTTACCTTCACTAAACATATAAATATATAGTGACAACAATAAATGTGTTACTGCAAGTGTGATGACATGTACTTGTCACTAAACATATTCGTTTATTGTGACAACAGTAAAAGTGTTACTAAAATTATTTTGTGACATCAAATGTCGTCACGGAAATAATTTTTATTTTTTTGTCAAAAAAATATATATTTATTTTTAACTACAATAAAATGCTATTGTGACAATACCGTGCGTCACTTATAATATTTTTAGTGGCGCATTTGCTGTCACAGAAAGTATACTATCACTGACAACATATTCTTGTCACAGTAGAGAACTTTTTGTGACAATGACGTTTGGTCGTCACTTATACTTTTAGCTACAGAGGTATATGCTACAAAAATAAGTCGTCACTGGACTCATCACAGAAGATGTATTGTGACGAGTTTCATAACTTCTGTGACAACTGTACATGTCATATAAACCATGTTTTCTTGTAGTGAAGCAGGGGTACGACATGGAGACTACCCCAGGTCTTAATTACAGCAACGGCCGGCGGTCGCCTCTGCAGCTGTCAGCCCCGGCTGGAAAACCTCGGGATTATTACAGCAAGTCCAGACGCGGTCTCGGTTATGTTACACCAGCAACAATGCCTGAAAGTTTCGATGAGGAATATGAGTGGCATTCTCACTCATCCGAATCGCCTACATACGATTACGATGATAGCATTGAGAATATATTCAGACAGACATTGTCTGTCAACATGGCATCCGCTGACATTGAAGATGAAGATGAAGATCTACTTGAACCTCTTGAATTGGAGCCATGGTCCCAACAACTGGATGCACAATGGGAGAAGCGCTTTGAACAATGAGACCCTCCCACTGAAGATGAATTCATGAAAGTTGACCTCGACAACTAATCCTTCCCAAAGCCAATCTTCGTCAGTAAAAGCCTGACGGACGACGAGCGGGAGTCGCTGTTGCAACTCGTCAGAGAATATATTGACGTCTTCGCTTAGAGGTGGAAGACAGTTCCGTCCAGACTTTATGAACTCTATTGAGGCGGAAGTAAACAAGCTTATAGCTAGCGGTTTCATCCGCGAGGAGCAGCACCCGAACTGGGTAGCTAATATAGTACCAGTCATCAAGAAGAACGGAAAGATCTGAATCTGCATCGACTTCCGCAATCTGAATGCGGTATGTCCTAAGGATGAATTCTCTCTTCCGATTATCGACATAATAATCGATAATACGTGTGGCTTCGAGCGCATGTCCTTTATGGATGGCTTTTCAGGATACAATCAAATCAAAATGTCTCCAGATGATGAGAAGCATACGTCATTTCGAACACCGATCGACGTGTATTGTTACACAGTCATGCCCTTCGGCCTAAAGAATACTGGTGCTACATATCAACGAGCTATGAGTGTTATCTTCAGAGATCACTTACGCAAGACAGTAGAGTGTTACGTTGACGACATCGTCGTTAAAAGTCGCTCTAAGGATGATCACTTACACGATTTGAGGACAGTGTTCGACCTTATACGAGCATACAATCTGAAGATAAATTCCACCAAGTCTTTCTTGGGCGTGTCCAGCGGGAAGTTCTTGGGCATTGTCATTACTTCACGGGATAAGACAAAAGCAATCCTGGGGATGAGTCCACCGAGGAACCTCCGCGAACTCTGCGGCCTTCAGGAAAGACTAGCCTACATCAGAAGGTTCATATCTAACCTCTCAGAGCAATATCAACCCTTCACACAACTCATAAAGAAAGATATCTCTTTTGTACGGAATGAGGAATGTCAACGCGCCTTTGATGATATTAAGGAATATCTCTCGAATCCGTCGGTTCTGGTAGCCCCGGTCGCCGAAAAAACCCTTCCTGCTCTATGTACGGACAATGGAACACTCCATCGGTGCCTTGCTAGCACAGAATAATGACGCGGGGCACGAACAAACCATCTACTATCTCAGCCGAATGATGGTGTGGCCAGAGCATAGGTACACAGTCGTGGAGAAGTAATACCTTGCCTTTGTGTTCGTCATTCAGAAAACACAACACTATGTGACAAGGCAGACCATCCATGTTGTCTCATGAGTTAACCCCCTCAGATTTCTCATGACCAAGCCAGGCGTACTCAGTTCTCGTCTGGCCACCTGGGCGATACTGTTATCCCCCTATGACATGGTTTTCGTTCCACATAAGGCTGTCAAAGGTCAAGCCTTGGCCGACTTCCTAGCAGCCCATCCAGGCTCAGAAACAACCAGAATCTATGAAGAAATCCAAGACAAAGTCGTTAACTCAAACATGACTTCACATGATGACGTTTGGCGAATGTTCTTCGACGATTCTTCAAGAACGGGGCTCCAAGGTGATATCATCGTTGGAGTCGGGATAGTATTAATTTCTTTCTCTGGATTGGTAGTCAATCGGGTATACTCACTCACAGAACCCTGTTCAAACAATGTAGCCGAATATAATGCTCTGGTCATCGGGCTCCGGCTCGTAAAAGAAGTGGGGGTCAAATACATAGAAGCATATGGCGACTCGTAGCTGATTGTTAATCAAATTCTAGGCTCATACGAGGTTCGCAACGCGAACCTGATTCCTTATCATCAGACAGCAATTGCCATCATTGCAACCTTGGAAGGATTCTTTATAGAGCATGTTCCTAGGCTCCAAAATATTAAAGCCGACGTCCTAGCAGGCATCGCCGCTTCATTGGCGGTTCCAAATCATGCTCATCATCTAGTCGACGTGTTAGGCCATGAACTGGTCTGTCCCAAAAACAACGTTCAACTAGGTACGAGTTACTCCGCCCAGATAACCAATGACGTGCAAGACTGGAGACTCCCGTTCATCGACTTTGCAGTCTATGGAATACTTCCTGAGAATGTGAAAGAAGCAACTTCAATCAGAATGCGTTCTTTCAGATTCTTTTATGACACAGAAACAAAAATGTTATATCGACGATCCTATGACGAGCTACTGTTAAGATGTCTGTCAAATGCAGAAGCCAAAGAAGCCCTACACGAGGCTCACGATAGCGTTTATGGGGCTCACCAACCTGGCCGAAGTTGCAAGACCGTCTCCGTCGGATGGGCTATTACTGGCCTATGATGGTAGCAGATGCTGTCGATTATACAAAAAAGTGTATGGCTTGTCAGATCCACGTAGATTTCATACATCTGCCATCCGAATTCTTGTACCCAACAGTAGCCTCTTGGCCATTTGAAGCATGGAGAATGGATATCATTGGCCCAATTACCCCACCATCGTCTAGGGGACACCGGTTTATACTTGCAATCACCGACTACTTCTCCAAATGGGTGTAAGCTATTCCGCTGGCAGAGGTAAAGACATCAAACGTGATTAGTTTCATAAAACATCACGTCATCTACCATTTTGGACTGCCTCGGAGGATCATTCATGACAATCGTCCGTAGTTCGCAAGACATGCCTTCTATCGATTCTGTGATAAGAATCGAATTCAGAATGTGGCTTCAACGACATACAACCCATCGGCTAATGATCTGGCTGAAGCTTTTAACAAGACCATAATTAAGCTTCTTAAAAAGTTTATGTCTTCAAACAAGCGCAACTGGAATAAAAAGTTGGGCGAATGCTTATGGGCGTATCGCACTATAATTCGGACGGCTACAGAAAATACACCGTTCTCTCTGGTTTACGGGAGCGAGGCAGTTCTCCCATTGGAGACCCAGATCCCCTCATTTTGCATGGCCCTTACTTACCAGTTGACGTCGGACGATAACTACCGTCGACAGCTACAAGAATTGAAGCCTTAGACGAGAAGCGTTTGCAAGCTCAACAAAGCATCGAGCTCTATCAAGACGCATCTCTCGGGCCTTCAATAAGAAAGTCAAGCAGAGGACATTCTGAGTAGGCAATCTCGTCTTGGTCGTTCGCAGACCGATGGTCATGACTCACAAAATTGTCGGCAAATTCCAGCCCAAATGGGAGGGTCCATTCATCATCGAGGCCGTATTCTCCAATAGCGCGTACCGGCTCACGAAACAGAATGGAGACTTGCCCATGATGCCCATAAACGGCAAGTTCCTGAAGAAATACTATGTCTAAAGACATGTTGGTACTTCCTCAAACAACCAAATTTCCCAGACTGTCGAGTTATGTACACCAAGTACCTCTGAACTTATATTTTATTAGCTACGAGTGGATTCACATTGCATCCCCCTGGGTGACAAGTCATGTATACAAAATACCTCTGAACTTCCACCCTGATGCTTCACCCAGCTGGAGTTCACAGGCTTATTATCATCTCTGAGCAGACTTCCTGGTCCTGATTATCGCGTGTCACGTCTATATTACCTCTGATACCGATAATCTCTTGACTTAACACTTGTACCCAACCCGGGATAAAATCATGGTGTTAAGACCACAGAACCTATCACGTCCATATTACCTCTGTTGGGTTTTGTCTCAAAATCTATTACTCGCACCACCAGTGCGCAAAAGGGTAATAGGTCCACCAAAAATTATTCCTGAATATCGTATGTCACGTCCATATTACCTCTGATATAGATAATCTCCTAACTTAACACATGTACCCGACCCGAGATAAAATCACGGTGTTAAGGCCACAGAACCTATCACGTCCATATTACCTCTGTTATGTTTTATTTCAAATCTATTACCCGGACTACCAGTACGCAAAAAGATAATAGATCCACAAAATTGTTTCAAATCTATTACCTGCACTACCAGTGCGCAAAAGGGTAATAGGTCCACAAATATTATTCAAATCTATTGCTCACATCTCCGGATGCATAAAAGGGCAACAAGTCTACAAAAAGTCCCCCAGTGGGCTGTCCTTTACCAATCACAAATGCTGTATTAGGCCCTCTAGTACAAGCACCACAGATACCACAAGTAAAGAATAAAGTGAATGTATTCAAATCAGTTACATTCATAGGACTACATCTCCAGCAGTAAAAAGAAAAATGGGACATCCACTACTCATCAGCAACACACAGTTTGGCCAGTTTGGCAGTACCACACCTTCATCAAAAAGCAGTTTCGTAGCCCTCGAAAGGAGTCGTGTTTTACAGCTGAGAAGCAAACAAGGCTGTTGAACCTTCGAGAGGCCCCACGAAGGAGGGCAAATATAGCATGCTAAAAGCATCTACAAGCGCTAACTTTCTCTCCTCCGTATTGCGGACGTCCTAGGCCCGTTCCTCCAAAAGGCCATACCTTCAAAACAACATCCCTAGTGTTGCCTTTGCCTACTTGGAGAGCCGTGAATATAGAACTTTTACGACGATGCCCAACCACCGTCCGACTCTTCGATGTATAAAGGTTCTTCCTACCATCTAAGGAAAACCCTTTCGAAGCATGGAGAGTTCTGAGCTATCTGATGTGTGTGTCAAATATTGTATCTTCATCATATCCAAAATCGCCGATATCGGTTCTGGGGAAATTTGCTAGCCAGATCCCTATAAAATATAAAAAGGGGAAGAGGTTAGCAGTCAGAAGAAAACAAAGTGAATGGGTTTCTATCTTTGTTCATGCGGCCTAGCCACAAAAGAACACACGCAGCCCAGATCAGGGGAGAGCTCATACGGTTCAATCGTGCAAAATCTATGCGGCCCAGATACAGACAGGGTACAAGCCGCATATGCTCTGATACTTATGCGGCTTGGCCCATGCGGCCCAGTCACACAAAGCATATGCGGTATATGCCCCATAAAGGCCAACTGTGCGCTAAAGGCATTGAAGCCACGACACAACGGTGAAATGTGGTCAGACCTGTACAAAAAGCATACGACGTGGCCGTCTGAGTTCAAAGCACTCGTTCTTCTACTATCCTTACAGTGGATAGGAGGCTGTCTGTCAAGATAAGCAGAGAATGAATCCACAACTATCGACGAAAAGGCAAACCCCTTTCCTCCGTTAGCAGCGCCGGTCAACTTGGAGGCTTCAGGGGCCATGTTTAATCGATAGCAGAAAAGAATGTTGGAAGAAAAGAGGATGAAAAGTAAAAGCAATAGGAGTTCTCTCGCTGCCATATGCCCTACATATTTATAGGCTACCAAGAAGCATAAACGGATAGGCACCACTTTGGTTATCGTCCCCACTAAGAGATAATGATGACCGTCGAGATTCGATCCTTTATAACCGTCACTGTAACCGAAAAGATAGCACCAAATCCAAAATCGAATTAGAGCATTAAATACAGCAGTGACAGCTAGACAACCTGGACGAAATCTTCCTGCGGCTCAAATCTTCCCTGCGACTCGACGTTTTATGTATGACTCCATGCTTCTTATTCAAAGGATTCTAAATTTGCAATTTGAGAACTTTGAAGGGGGTCTTATAGAAGCAATGAAAAGATGGAGTTTATGTGGATCATCACTCCATGCGGCTAAGAGAAATCAAGCCGCAGAGGGAAGACTCTCGAAGATCCCCTGCGGCCAAGTGAAACTAAGCCGCAGAATGAGTGCTCCTGGAGACCCAATGCGGCTGTAGAAGCATGGAAAGAACAGAAAAAGCCCATGCGGCTCCAACAGATGGATCCTTATGCGGCTCCGAAATCCTTTAATGGCTTATGCGGTTCAAAGTCCGTTAAAGCCACATGCGGCTCAGGTAGCCCTACGCGGTTCAGAAAAGAGCCACGTGACCCTGAGCAGTTTCCCTCTACAGCTGGCCATGAAGTGACTGCTCCCATTAAATGCTCTGACATAAAGTAATAACTCTAACGTCAAAAGCTGAAGTGATGAACTCTGACATGATGGCATATTTTTCGGAAAATAAAGAAATTCTCCTATGCAGCTGGAACGATCCACCAACTCCAAACTCCTTATGCGGCTGCCACCCCCCCCCTCCCCATGCGGCTGATGCTCCCATGCGGCTCGGATCGTGGAGACCATCGTCATGCGAGTCAAATCCTAAGAAGCCACCCCATGCGGCCGCTGTCCTCATGCAGCTCGGATCATGGGGATCATCTCCATGCGGCTCAAATACTGAGAGGCCATGCCCATACAGCGTTGACACGTGGCTAGTCTTATGCGGCTCAATTGGAAGCTACCTTCATGCGGTTCAAAACCAAGAAAGCTACCCTCATGCGACTGTGGCTCGCGGCTATGACACATGGCAGAAGATCAGTTTCTCCGTAATGATGGTTAGACACGTGGCATTAAATCAATCAAGATTTATCAACAAATCCTAACAACCAGATTTAGTGCAATCATCATAATTACCCAAATCAAAGCAGATTTATTACAATCACACGTGGCAGGAGATTCGAGCTTCCAAAGATTCATGACAATCAGCATTAATTGACCATACAGATTTGGCGCAATCAAGAATCAATGGCCCAGATGTAATGCAATCACAATTAATGGCCCAGATGATTGGCCGACGACTTTTCAAGGGACAATTATTGCAAACCCTAATGATCACACCCCAATCCTATAAATAGCAAGGTGCCATTCCCTTGTAAATCCCCCTGGATCAAAAACTAAAAAAAAATATAGCAAGGTGCCATTCCCTTGCAAAAGAGATCCTCTCCACCCGGCTGGACACATAGAGAGACAAAGGCGCGCACAGGAGAGTCTTCCCATCTTGAGAGCAGTTCTTCATCAGAGCCAAGGCTACGTCTGATCGTCCAAAGAGTACGGCAGAGCGGCCGTCGCTTTCCCGAGCCTCTATCATTACCCTCCAGAATCAAAACTAAACAATCGTACTTAGATTGCAGTACCTAGGTTTTCGTCCCTAGGCTTTCTTTGTACGAGCGAGTTTGTATTGTGAAGTAAAAGTCCGGTCCTCTCATATAATTGTACTGTTCTTTTATAATCAATGGCAAACACGATGGTGACTCTACTGGGGACTAACTTCTCCACGGCTGAGGAGTTGGTGACGCAATCGGACGTAGCCAAACTTGGCTCCACTCAACAAATGCTGGTCGCCCGGTTCGACCAACAGGCGTTTGAAGAAATGCTCCCCGACGGGAGCGCTGGCCCGGTCCAGAGGTGAGCCCGTACGAAAAAGGCCCGCAGGGAGTGGAAGCCCAAATCATTCGCTCCTCCCCAAGCTCTCGAAGAAGTACTCTCTGTTGCCCGAGACAGCGGAGAAGTCTCGCTTGCAGCCCCACTTAAGACCATAAAGGACTCTGCTGTCCCCAAGTCCGGTAGAAGAAAACGCTATGATGCTGGACTTACAGGAGCAAAGAGGAACTCTATGCAGTCCAAGCCGCATAAGGACGCCAGCCGCATGGAGAAGGCTCATGCGGCCGCAACTGTCAACCGCATGGAGAAAGCTCATGCGGCTACAAAAGTCAACTGCATGTAGAAAGCCCATGCGGCCAGAACTTCCAGCCGCATGCAGGCAGCCTGTACGGCCATGACTTCTAGCTGCATACAGAAGGTTCATGCGGCCACAAAGGATAGCCGCATGCAGACAGCTTGTACGGCCACGACCTCTAGCCGCATACAGAAGGTTCATGCGGCCATAAAGAATAGCCGCATGCAGACAGCCAGCACGGCCACTGATCCCAGCCGTATATCATCTGTTCCATACGGCTCACGGTCAGTCTTCGACCGCCTCTCAGGCGATCCTGACCCCAGATACTCTCATGTGCCAGTCTCCGTAGACTCTTCTTACTATGCACTCCCAGGTGCTAGAAGGAAGAAGTCGCGGGCAGCACGAGCTCGGCGAGCTCAGTCGACTGTCCTAACTTCTGACTATCAGGGCGTCCCGCTGACTATTATGCGGGCCCCTGATAGAAAGTTGTACAGAACTACCCGTGTCCAGCCCCCGGCGGCCAACGAACGGGATAGTTATCAAGAATCTCCCAATAAGGATCAGGGGCAAGTACTCGCGCTACCTCCACATCAGGGAGTATGCAGGAGGTCAACACACTCATATGCTCAGGACTCCCAAGCCCACCAAGCAGGTAACTTACGCAACGTGATTCTTCACAAGCGTAAGGAAAGAGACGAAGATATGATGTGCAGAGAATCCTGTCAAAGACATCAATGTACCCAGGTCATCGTCAACTGCTACTGCAATAAGGCAGCAGTACAAAAAGACCGGCGGTCCGTCTTCCAAAGGCTGTAACACCCAAGCTCAGAAGACGAGGTGCTTTCTGTCGCCTCTTGCAATTCTGCTCTGAAGATTCCTGGCAGTGGTAGAGGAAAGAAAACAAATGTCTCTAGCCCAAAAATTTCAACCGGCATAATTAAAAAAATTTCTTCTAAATGGTTGTCTACCACCGTTGCAGGAGGAGTTTACCAAGATACCCGCTCAAAGACGAAATTTGCCACACTGGGAGATTCGTCCACATCTATGGAAGATACTGGAGCCCGGGGTAGCATTCCTCCAAAGATCCACAACAACCCGGTGTTCCAAGAAGATAGTCCGGAGGAAATGGTTCACCCAACAGATGCAGCAGATCCCCACGTCCCCGAGGACGTTCACAATTCTCAAGATGAGGCATACTCTGAAGATGGAGGTACCACTCTTTCTGAATCCGAACTAGAGGAGAACATTCCCACATACCCTGACGACTTCTCTGTACAAGGATACGACTCAGAGGGCACGTTCTCTACCGCTCCTTCCATCTCTCATCATATAAGGACGGTATTCATGACGGACAGTAACCAAGATGGTCCCAGTGATCGCCAACGCATCGACACATTGGAGGCCATACTGCAGGCTTTGGTCAAGTCCGTGGACGAGATCAAAGCGGCCCTTCCAACTCTGCAATGAAGGACGCCTGGCCAAACAAGTTTGGGTCCCGCGGTCAATGCGGACTCGAACTCAGCTGCACCAAACCCGGGCGATAATCCTCCAGAAATATCGGCTCCTACCGCTGCAGACGAGGCCAGGGAGGCAAGAAAAGAGGTCCAGGAACTCCGAGCCATGTTCCAAGCCCGAGAAACCTGCCAGGACATCAGGATACGACAACCGTATCCTGCTATGTAGAGAGATGTTCCCTTCCCACCAAAATATAAACCATTCCACATCAATCCATATGATGGGAAGACATCTGCAAGCAGTTACATCACCTACTTCGAAGTCACAATCGACCATCTGCCTTATGACGACGCCATCCTTACGCAGTTGTTCATTGGAGCATTGGAAGGGGTCGCCTTCGACTGGTACCGTAACTTGCCGGACAATTGCATCCACTCCGTCACCGGCTTCAAACGTATGTTCTTGGAGAGGTTCTACGAAGTAGGATAAGACGTGACAATGTCCACCCTCATGGACGTTGTTCAGGGAGAAAAGGAGCTAACAAGAAACTATATCGAGCAGTTTCGCCAAACCGCGATGAAGCTGCCTTCTGGTAACCCTGATTCCTTCTTGATTGAAATTTGCCAAAAGAGACTGCTCCCCACAATCAGCCTCTGGATGGGCGAAAGTTAATTCAAGGATTGGAAGACGTTCATCATCAGTGCCACTAGCGCACAAGACAAGGTGAAGAAAGCCTGCCAATTGGGATTGTACATCTCAGAAGGGGAAGACAAAGGCAAATGCCCTAACATCAACAACAACAATGGTGGTAATTCCTTCAGCAACCGAGATAACAATGGCAAGCAGGCTATGGTGGCCGACACAGCCCCAAAGCCCGAATCAAAGTCGGCAGAAAAGCAGTGGCCTCAGGTGACCTACTCCTTCGAGGATGGCCATGTTAAATCCATCTTAGACATGCTCATCCAAGGAGGACGAATTCAGCTCCCTCCTCCCAGGCGTGAGCCTCGTCCTGCAGATATGGAGAGTCCCAAGTACTGCCATTACCATCGCTATGTTCACCATGCTACACAAGACTGCTACCAGCTGAAGCGATACATCCAACATCTCATCGATTCTAAGGCCCTGGCCATTGATTTCGAAGAGGTGACAGTGGCGGCCAACATGGTGTCAGTACAATTTGGTAACTTCCCTCCGACAAAGACTCAAGACGGAGTAGTACCCGTCCCCAGAGCAAGGATGGAGGTCTCTAACCTTCCACCTCCCTGAGACCAAGCTGCTGGTTTAGTGCCCCTTACTATATCACGGGGGGTGATCATGTGGGTTCATCCGGACTTGGTACCTGAGTTGACTCAGTCTGCACCTCCCTCTACCAGCAAGAAGAAGAATAGGAAAGTCAAATCATGTCGCACGATCTCGACAGAGGTCGAAGAAGCTACCGCTGTTGTTACCCGCTCCGGCGCACAAACCCAACCTCCATCGAGTAACTCGGCTGAATACCATCAGCCGACAGCTACTGATGCTCCAGGATCTTCGCAGCCTTCGACGACCGACAAGCCTAGGCCGAAGGAGACTCGCTTCGACAAACTGCTCCAAAGGAAGACGCCTCATGGTCTAGAGAGGCCATACAACTTTGACATCTTGGAGCAATTAGCCAACACACCAGCCAAATTATCGTTATAGGAACTCCTAAGACTCTCCAAGGATGTTCGTGTTGCACTAAACGAGGCACTCCAGAATGCCGACGCATATCTAGCTCACTCTAATCTCACTGGGGAAAGCCCGCCTGCAGATCTCCAGGATAGTGCTTGCACAGGGTCAATGCCGAACATTATCTTCACTCTGCAAGACATGCTCATCAAGACCAACCTGCACGATCGCCCTCTGTATTATACTGGGTACATTGGCGATATCAAGGTGGATCGGATGCTTATTGATCCTGGTTCTTCCGTAAGCATTATCCCGAAAAGCTTGCTACACCATCTGCGCATCCCAATGCATCGCTTGACGCTG
Source organism: Iris pallida (assembly GCA_029216955.1). Classification (NCBI taxonomy): domain Eukaryota; kingdom Viridiplantae; phylum Streptophyta; class Magnoliopsida; order Asparagales; family Iridaceae; genus Iris; species Iris pallida. The sequence goes on from JANAVB010000195.1 coordinate 2,620,264, forward strand.
ACAAGCATCGCCATCAGCAGTTTCAATTCGGGCAAGAGCTACCCAATCGGGAAGATTCGTTTAAAGTGCCAAATCGGCGGCCTTCAGTCAGAAGTAACCTGTCACGTCATAGATGCGGACACTTCCTACAATATTCTTCTGGGGCATCCTTGGATACACGAGTACATGATCGTGCCTTCCATACTGCACCAGTGCTTCAAGTACGTCGACAAGCACGGCCTCGTGAGGACAGAATTTATCGATATCGATCCCTTTAAAGGGGTCGAATCCTACTACTCAGATTCATGCTTGTACGAAAAGTCGAAAAAACCATCATGTCGAAGGAGATACCCAAGCTCAAACTGAGGCAGCAACTGGATCATAAGAACCTCTGACGATCCACCTCCAAGCCCGCAAACCTGGCATAACTGTGCCCCTTACAGCCACTCTGCCTAAGGACACAATTAGTCTCTTTGCACAGGTTGACGACAGATGATAATCACCATCACCGACTACAAGAGTTGGAGGCCCTAGACGAGAAGCGCCTATTAGCTCAACAACGAATCGAGCTATACCAGGCACCTATCTCTGGAGCCTTCAACAAAAAGGTTAAATCAGAACATTCCAAGTGGGCGACCTCGTTCTGGCAGTTCGGAGGCCGATGGTTATGACTCACAAAACCGCCGACAAGTTCCAGCCAAAGTGGGAAGGCCCGTTCATCATTGATGTTGTATTCTCCAATGGAGCTTACCACCTCGCAAAACAAAACGGAGACTTGCTCATGTTGCCCATCAACCGCAAGTTCCTAAAGAAGTATTACGTCTAAAATGACATCCTCCAAGGTGATGAGTCATGTACCCACTGGTACCGCTGAACTCACATCCCGCCTTCAAATCTACCAAAATGACGAGTTATGTACCCGCTGGTGCCGCTGAACTCACATCCCGCCTTCAAATCTTCCATAATGATGAGTCATGTACCCTCTCGTACCACTGAACTCACATGCCGACTCCAAATCTCCCAGATTTTTGAGTTATGTACCTACAGGTATCGCTGAACTTATACTCTGGTCACTACAGATGAATCTATACCATGTCTTTTAGGTAGTAAGTCGTGTATGATTATACCTCTGAACTTTCTTCCCAAAAGGAGCTCCCTTCTTATGATCCAATACCCGCACTTTCAGTGCACAAAAAGGGTAACAGATCCACAAATTCTCCGAAACAACCACGTCGATGTTACCTCTGTGTTGTTTTCCTTCCATCAAAAACAAACCGCCCCTCACATAGAACCTCCATGTCCTCATTACCTCTGAGTTGTTCTATATTCCCTTCATGGAGCTCACTCCTGCCATGTCCTCATTACCTCTGAGTAAGAAGGTTCTATCGAAGAAACCCTCATATTTACCATGTCCTCATTACCTCTGAGTAAGTATGTTGGTTCTCTCTCGACTTATTATCCGTACCAAAAAAAACCCAGGGTACGACAAGGATAATAGGCCCACAAATGTCCACTGTTGACCACAAATGTCCACTGTTGACCACAAATGTTGTACTAAGTTTCCTAGTACATGCCCCTCATTTCTCATCATGCCCCAGGGCCCAGCTGCTCCATGGCATTCTTTCTTCCGATACCAGGAACTTCCATAGCCACCTTATTGTGGAATTGATCCAAGTATCCCCATCAACTTGTTACCTGTACCTAAAACCAAGGTATACCCAGGGTAACTAGTCCACAAACGGTTCTCCAGTGGGGTGAATGCCACAACACCACAATAAGCAGTACAAACGAAGGGTAGAATAAAGTATACTCTTTTATTTGAAAGGTAAAAGTACTACATGTTCTGGGGACCACGTCCTCCTCAAGAAAGGAAAGCAACAAGAACAAAAAGAAGGAAAAAAGCCGACTATTGTTCGGCGATACACAATTCCCTGAGACGGTCCCTCAATAAGGCAGTCGACCGCTCAAACCTCTGTTTGGCCCGATGCTCCGCCTCCTGAGTTAGCAGCGCTGCATCTTCCAAAGGCACGTGAGCCCGCCAGCCCTCCTCAAACTTCTTCAGAGCACGTTCCAGGTTAGCAGAGGCTCTGGAAACCCTTTCGGCATCCTGAATAATCAGCTCTTTGTCCGCACGGGAAGCTTCAAGCTCAGACTCCAAGAAGGCCAGCCTCTTCTGAAGCTCGAGAATCTGCTCCCTTGTATCGATTACTCCCTGGGAGGCAGCCACCTCCCGAGCCCTGTAAACCTCGCTCCGGTGGCTCAGATGGTCGTACAAGAGAGACACATCGCCAAGGTCCTTTATTATAACTGGCTTAGATGTATCTCGTACGAGCCTTATCTTCTCCAGGGCGGTGGTAAGGAACCCCCGCTCCTGATCAATTGCTGGAGACAGATCAGCTTGTCGCAGCACTTGAAACTGGGCCACAAGCTGATCAGCCTCCAACAGTTTGGGCTCCAGAAGCGCAGCTATTCCTGCCCCGCCGGGAAGGGTTTTGAGAATGTCAACTTGTCCTTGGGCGTATTGTCGAGCCAAGGCGAAAGGGGTTCGTCACTCCACAGTAGCTTCTACTCCTCTTTTCAAATGGCAGTAGAAACTATCAACTACATCCTGCGACGCCTCATCCAGAACTTCCGTAGAGGACGGTGTCAAAGGAAGTGTGGCTGGCAGTGTCGAAGAAGACGCAACAGAACTTGCTGCCCCTGCCACAAGGGAAATAAATTCGGAGCGAAAGGACGCTTGAACAGCGGCCAATTCTTCCTCCGCGGCCCGAACAATCTAGATACTCGGTAAGGCTGAGAGGTCAACCCCCAAAGTCATACGAGCAGAGGAAGATGCAGGGACCATTACTCCCTGTCCAGGCTGTGCCGCCATATGACCTCCCGAACTCGATCCGGCGGGAGGCCCCTCAAGATAAGTCGGAAGAGGAGGGGGGACGCTCCCTTCTACCAAATCCCCGCTGGCAGAGCCTACCTTAACAACGTCCGTCATCGGCACTGAAGAGACGGGACCTGTATGTCCAGAGCAACCATCAATCAACGTAACCCGAAGGATGTGATGATAGAGCAGATAGGCCTCCTCACTAGTTAGGATTTGTCTTATCTTACCAGGGGAGGAGTGTGGAGGCTGAGGTTCGCTCACAACCGCCATAGTCCCCTCACCAGTACCCTCCAAGCCGAATTCAGCTGGCTCTTCTGTCCAAGCCGCCCCGGAAGGAGGTACGACTGGATCAGCGTCACCTTGATGAAATTTAGCAGTTTTGGGGACAGGTTCATCGGCGCCCCTGTCATCTCGAGTCGCGACCTCAGCGACGTGAGATCCTTCAGCTGCAATCTAGAGAGCCCCGACAGAAATAATCGTGGTACACATGTCACTGACCAAAGTGGTCAGGGCCGGATCGACTTTAGCGGTCGGTTCTTGAGAAACCGACTCCTCTGACGCCTACAAAAGCAAAGGAAAGTAATTTGGCCATAGTGCAGGAAAACGAAGGAGAAGATAGTTATAATTCAAGTCACCTCAGAAACAGCGTTGACATCCTCGATAAGTAGCCGACGGGACCTGACTGCAGCATGTTTTATGGAATAAGTCATGCTGATAGCAGCAGACTCACTTCTGCTTCTCTTGCACGAAGGACCAGGCACATCAGGCGGCTGATCCGCCACCACTTCATCGGACACAATGGGCGGCTGATCCGCCGCCACCTCGTCTAGAGGAGGAAGAGAGTCATCGGCACCCTGCTCGCCATCTTCTTCATCCGCAGTGGTGGATTCCGAGTCCGGCACAGGAACCGTATTCGCCCTCTGCTTCCTCGTCTTCGACCCCTGGAACTTCTTCGCCAAGCCGGTACCAACAATAAAACTGGTAAGCGGATCAAAGTTAACAGGAAACCTACTCGCAGTGACGTGGTAGAGAGCCGCTAAATACAAAATCTCCCCTTGTATCTCAGCATCAGGGACCGAGAAACTAGCACGGGTATGAACAATATTATAGTAATGCTAGACCCTGATGCCATCCAGAACGCTGCCTTCAAAACCCAGGCAAGAGCTGGGACTCTCTAGGAACAGTTGGCTGTACCCAAATTGGCGGAAGAACTGGCTGGGCAAGTAAGGTTCCAGGTAGACGGTATTGCGGTTGCGATAGACTAAGTGCGAGGGACGGATGTTACGCAACCAAAGAAGCATCCTCCTCGGTAAAAGGAGAGGAGGCCCTGTACCGTCAACGTGTACACTCCTCATCTCCTCAGCAAAAAAATAGGGAACAGACACGAAGAAATTATATCCATCCACCCTCGCCAGCACCCTCCGACAGGCGGGCATAGTGTTGTACTCCCAGGGCATCTGGCGATACTGAAAGATAAAAGCATCGTCGTCAGTTACCCCATCTTCTGGGCCAGGTCTCATCAAAGATCGGCAATGCATTAATAGCCACCCCATCAAATAGTGGTAGGGCAACTTGATTTGCTTAAAGTTCATCGTCGTGTCACGGGCAATAACCTTGGACGAAAAAGTACGGAGGCTACGGTGTATACTGCACACCATGGCCGGAAGAAGAGCCAGTCTAACCCCGAAGGCCAGCTTTACGGCAAGAAGGATAAAATTTCGGCTGATCCTCTCAATGGAACCAACTCCTCCTGAGACTACGCAATTCCGTAGCTATACCATCAGGAACCCTGCCAGGATTGCCTTCTCCGACAGTGGCTGGGTATCCTGATAAAAATGACTGAAGGAATATGTTTGACTCCCAAAAGTGTCGCTCAAGGCCCTCGATCTCTTGGCGGTTAACACCAGATCCTGTATTTGCTCTCGGGTCCGAGGATTCCGGGGAGTAACCCGGCCGAAGGCACCTTGCTAAAAAAGGTGGGAGAGCCAAACCCTAGTATGCGGAAGGTTCCCTTCCGAACTACCATCCTTCTTGGTCGTCTGCTGACAATAACTGTGGTGACACAGTAGCTCCTGGTAGAAAGCAACGAAACCCGAATATCGTTGCTCCAAACCTTCGAACTCTTTATTCGTTGGAGTATATACTCCGAACACTTCACTGCCCCAGGGCAACCTAGAAATCGCGTGCATCTCATGAAGAGCGAGACCAATCTCCCCTCCAGACACGAAGAAAGTCGCCGTCCGCCAGTTGTACATCTCCAAGAGAGCCATGAACAACTCCCTGTTGATGGGTAGCCCGTGACGTATACCCCGGATGGCGTAGTAGAGACCAACCTCACGCAGGAAAGTCCCATATTCTCGCAAAATCCACCCGGTCAAATTGGCCCACGAAGGGATGGGGCGTATCCAGTTCAAAAGCGAGAGCCGGCCAACGGGATAAGACCCTTTCCGAGCAAGTTGATTCAGGAAGGTGTCGGCTTGAGAGAGTGAGAAATTGGGACCTTGCGCATTTAAGAAGGTACCCGGGGCCAGCCCCATCACGTAGCGGCTGACCGGTTCCCTGCCCGCGTACGCTGATCTAATGTGCTTATTGTAGTGGATGTTATCCACAATCATTCCCGACCAGTTCGGGGTCAAGAATTCTGGCTTCTTCCTGTCCACCGGCAACATATTGAACCACGCCAATGGGAAATGATGCTCCATCTGGGGGATGTGGATCGCCCTTCCAGCTGAAATAAAATTCCAATTCTCAGATATATCCAATACCCGAGAGTTCTTCACAGTCAGGGCATCCCCGAAGAAGAACGCCGGCTTCAGGTACTTTCGCTTAAACCGCCCTGAGTTCTGCATGGCACAGAGAAAGTGAAAGGGCTGGTTCTTGATGAGATTCAGCCTCTCCTCAGGCTCGTTCTGGGGTAGTTGCTCCACCACTAGCTGGACTAGATGGTCAAATCGAACTCCTATGGCAAATTGGACCTGACCCACCAGGGGTTCTCCTGCAGCATTGACTGGCAGGTTTACTGAAAAGAGACAAAAGAAACAAAGTCAGAAGACGGCCAGAAAATGTTTAGAGTTCATGCGGCTCTGATTAAACGAGTTCTTATGCGGCTCGGTTTTTTACAGAGTACATGCGGCTCTGTTTAGACGAGTCCTCATGCGACTCCGTTTAGGTGGGTTCATATGCGGTTCTGATTCGCGGAACACTATGCGGCTCAGTCCATTAGGAGCTCATACGATTCTGTTCAGAAGGGCTTCATGCGGTTCAGTTCTAAAGACGTTTATGCGGCTCAAACATTCTCGTATGGCTCAAACATAGGGCGTACCCCATACGGCTCGGGTATGAGAAGTTCATGCGGCCCATACAATATATACGGCTTTATAAAGACGAAGAACACATTGAATGCTGAGGGGAAGAAGGCTTGTGCATAAAAAACATACAACAGAGCCATTATTTCAGGGTTGAAATGTCCGATCTTCTATGTAGTCCTTACCCTTGATAGCAGGGTGGACGTCAGGATGGACTGGAGGCGCTACAGTCGGCGATGAGGTCGCCGCCTTCTTGCCTTTCGTCGCAGCAAAGGCCTTGGAAGCTTTGGGGGCCATGGTCGATCGAGGAAGACGAAGGCAGAAATCAAAGGCAAAAAGAGTAGACAGGAGAAAGTAAAGAATCCTCTCTGTCCTAACACGCACCTATTTATAGGCAGAAGGAGGGGGGCTCATGAACCGACGGACGCTTCGATTCGCGTACAGCATAAAAAGAACGAACCGACTCTTCGGGCATCGAGGCAATCTAATAATTAAAACTAACCCTTGGGATCCTATCCCAAAAAGTGGCTTTAAAACTAAAAACAAATCAAGGGCAATCAATGCAAAGATTTGCACACGTGGCAGGGAAGACGTGGCAGAGAGCCGATGCGGCAGGACAGTTTATGCGGTTAGAAAATCCATACGGCTAGGAAGTCATGCGGCTAAGAAGCCCATGCGGCCAGGAAGCCTATACAGCCATAAGAGCTTATATGAACATAGCCATGCTTCTTATTCAAAGTATTTCAATTTTGCAAATTGAAAACTTTGAAGGGGGTCTTGTAGAAGCATAGAAAGAACAGAGAAAAGCCCATGCGGCTCCAATAGAAGGATCCTTATGCGGCTCCGAAATCCATTAATGGCTTATGAGGTTCAAAGTCCGTTAAAGCCTCATGCGGCTCGGGTAGCCCTATGCGGTTCAGAAAAGAGCCACGTGGCCCTGAGCAGTTCCCCTCTACAGCTGGCCATGAAGTGACTACTCCCATTAAATGCTTTGACATAAAGTGATAACTCTGACATCAAAAGCTGAAGTGATGAACTCTGACATGACAAAGTATTTTTCGGGAAACGAAAAAAATCTCCTATACAGCTGGAACGATCCACCAACTCTAAAGCTCCCTATGCTGCTGCCACCCCCCCTCCTTCCCATGCGGCTGCTGCTCTCATACGGTTCGGATCGTGGAGACCATCGTCATACGAGTCAAATCCTAAGAAGCCACCCCATGCGGTCGCTGTCCTCATGCGGCTCAGATCATGGGGATCATCTCCATGCGGCTCAAATACTGAGAGGCCATGCCCATGCAGCCTTGACACGTGACTAGTCTTATACGGCACAATTGGAAGCTACCTTCATGCGGTTCAAAACCTAGGAAGCTACCCTCATGCGGCTGTGGCTTGCGGCTATGACACGTGGCAGAAGATCAGTTTCCCCGTAATGATGGTTAGACACGTGGTATTAAATCAATCAAGATTTATCAACAAATCCCAACAACCAAATTTAGTGCAATCATGATAATTACCCAAATCAAAGCAGATTTATTGCAATCACACGTGGCAGGAGATTCGAGCTTCCAAAGATTCATAACAATCAGCATTAATTGACCATAAATATTTGGCGCAATCAAGAATCAATGGCCCAGATGTAATGCAATCATAATTAATGGCTCAGATGATTGGCCGCCGACTTTTCAAGGGACAATCATTGCACATGTCATAGCCGCGAGTCTAACCACGTGTCTAACCATAATTAATAATTAAGGTGCCATTCCCTTGTAAACCCCCTGGATCCAAAACCAAAAAAATATAGCAACGTGTCATTCCCTTGCAAAAGAGATCCTCTCCACCCTGCTGGACACATAGAGAGACAAAGGCGCGCACAGGAGAGTCTTCCCATTTTGAGAGCAGTTCTTCATCAGAGCCAAGGCTACGTCTGATCGTCCAAGGAGTAAGGCAGAGCAGTCGTCGCTTTCCCGAGCCTCTACCGTCACCCCAGAATCAAAACTAAACAATCATACTTAGATTGTTGTACCTAGGTTTTCGTCCCTAGGCTTTTTTTATACGAGCGAGTTTGTATTGTAAAGTAAAAGTCCAGTCCTCTCATACAATTGTTCTATTCTTTTATAATTAATGGCAAACAGCGGCAAAGAAAACTCGAGCCACAGAAGTAAGGCTCTCGAAGACCTCCTGCGGCTAAGTGGATTCGAGCCGCAGAGGGAAGGATCTTAAAGATCCCATGCGGCCAAGAAAAACTAAGTCGCAGAAGCAAGGCTTTCGAGGATCCCATGCAGCTAAGTAGAACCAAGCCGCAGAGGTAAGGCCTCGAAGATCCCATGCGGCCAAGTAGAGCCGAGCCGCAGAAAAGGTTCCTAAGTCTACTATGCGACTAAGACGGTTCAGGCTCTACTTTATGGAAGGGACACATGGCAATTTGACCAAGTCCTAACTACCCAGATTTATAATAAAGAAATCTCAACAACCCCACCAGCTGGCAGCCCAAGATCGAGTCTTCGTGTGCTGTTACAGATGCGTGGCTACGTGGCCCTCTATGCGGCCCAAAATTTGCTTTATACAGGAATCACTATAAATAGCAGAGTACCACACCCATGCAAAAGGTTGGCAATCAAAGACTGGCAAATTTTTTCAAGAGCAAAGACTGTGTCTGATAGTCCAAGGAGTAAGGCAGAGTTGCTACACTTTTCTGAGCCTCCATCATCACCCTCCAAAATCAAAAAATTAAACAATTGTACTTAGATTGTTTCCTAGGATTTTATTCTAGGCTTTCTCTTGTACAAGCGAGTTTGCAATCAAGTTCAATTAATCTGTAATTTTTGTTCCTGATGTTTTAATGGCAAACACATGCTACTAGTTGTCCAACATTCAAATTTTGAATATTTTGGACAGAATTCTGGTCGAACTCTGCCTCCCCTGACTATTATAAATAGGATTTGAATTCTCTTATTTCAAATCATATCTCACTCTCAATCTTCTAAGCCTTATACATTCTAAGCCTTACTCTTCCAATCTACTAGCCACAAAACTTCCTAAGCCCCAAGGTGCTCTAGTGTGATTCAGCTAGAAGTTCTGTACAAGAGTTGAAAAAAAGTCACTTGGACAATTCCAAGTTTTGCCTCTGCAAAGTTGTAAGAAGTTGGCATGTTCTTCTGAGTAAAGGCACGTGTGTGTACCTTATTTCACAAATAGTGAATTTCAATCTTGAGCGAGAGTTCTCAGGCCTAGACTGGTCCTCCACGAGGGAAACCAGGTTAAATTGTTATGTTTGCGTATGCTCTTCTAATCTCTCTTAATTGCCGTATTACTACTCTGATTACATATTTCTATTGGTAGTTGCTTCTGGACTGGCATAGAGTTTAACTTTTAATTGGTTATTTTTAATACAAACTCTATTCATCCCCTCTAGAGTTGCCTATACATAACTTCAAGAAGTAGCTTCCTTCGGGTCTTTAGGTAGGATTTCGTAGACTGCGTAGTCTACAAGAGGGAATCGCCAGTCCCGAACATCAACATTAGTATCTGTTTGTACTGAGTAACTTAGACACGTATGTAGATTGTTCTTTGGGCAAACTAGCTCTTGCCCCATTATCGTGATGGCATATTAGGTTCCAACAGGAGCTGCCAGAGAAGCTGTGAGGCCTGCAAGTGTGTCGGCCTCCAAATTTTGCAGTCGAGGTACATGTTTTATAAAGAATCCTATAAAGGTGGAAATGATATCGATTGCTGCCTGGTGGTAAGGAATTAGATCTTCATGACAAACCTCGTATTGTCCTCGAACCTGGTTAATGATCAGTTTCGAGTCGCTATCAGCCTCGATGCAGTCAACCCCTAACTGTTTAGTGAGCTGGAGTCCAATGATGAGAGCATTATACTCAGCAATGTTATTGGTGCATGACTCCATGAGAGAATATACACAGTGGATGATCAGGCCATCTTGGGTGATAAGAACGACTCCGACCCCTACGATGTTCTTGCCTTTGGGTCATGTTCTTGAAGCACCATCAACGAACATGCGCCAAACCGAATTATCTGAGATGTCATTTGACTCTAGGACTTTATCGGGAATATCGTCATAGAGCTTCGATGTCTCTGGCACAGGATGTGCTGCAAAGAAGTTGGCTAATGCTTGGCCTTTGACGGCCTTTATGGGACAAATACTATGTCATAAGGAGTCAAAAGTATTGCCTAAATGGCCAATCGCAAGTTTAAGGCCCCAGGCTTGGTCATGAGGACCCTTAGGGGGTTGACTCAAGAGATAACATAGATTGTCTGTCTGGCTACGTAATGTCGTGTCTTCTGGATGGCGAAGAGCAGAGCAAGACACTCCTTCTCCATGGGATTATACCGATGCTTAGCTCCAATCATGGTCATGTTGAGATAGTAGATCACCTATTCATGGCCTTCATTGCTTTTTTGGGCTAGTAAAGCACTGAAAGAATGGTCCATAGCTCAGACGTATAGCAGGAAAGGTCTCTCTACGACTGGTGCTACTAGTACTGGAGGACTAGTGAGGTACTTCTTGATGTCGTCGAACGCGCACTATCATTCCTCAGTCAATACATAAGAAACCCCTTTCTTCATCAGTTTGGTGAAGGGTTGACATCGACCAGAGAGATTTGTTATGAATCTTCTGATATATGCCAGGCGTCCTTATAGGCCTCAAAGCTCAAGGAGATTCTTCGGAGGATCCATGTCCAAGATCGCCTTAGTCTTCTCAGGGTCAATATGAATACCCTTGGCTATGACAATAAAGCCCAAGAACATGCCACTGGAGACTCCCAGGAAAGACTTGGTTGGGTTCATCTTTAGTCGATGTGTCCGTATTAAGTCGAATACCGTCCTTAGGTTATTCAATTGACTGGATTACTTTTTGCTCTTGACGGCAATATCATCAACATAACATTCTACCGTCTTTCGAAGGTGCTTGTGGAATATGGTGTTCATATCCCGCTGGTATGTTGCTCCCATATTCTTCAACCCGAAGGGCATCATTGTGTAACAGTATACCCCTTTTGGAGTCCGAAATTAAATATGCTTCTTGTCTTCGGAGAACATTTTGATCTAGTTGTAGCTTGAGAAACCATCCAAGAAGGACATACGCTCGAATCCACACATGTTATTGATCATCACGTCGATGATCAGGAGGGGAAACTCATCTTTTGGACAGGCCGATTTGAGATCCCTGAAGTCTATGCAGACCCAAATTTTTTTGCTCTTTTTAGTGACTAGGACAATGTCGACTTCTTTCTCAATAGCATCCATGACGTTGGCGAGGAAACAGCGATGTTGCTGTTTGATCAGCTTAGCGTCGGATAAGATGTTGAGACGGTGTATGGCAACTTGCGGGTCTAAACCCGATATATCCTCATATCTCTAAGCAAAGACATCAATGTATTCTCGGATAAGCTGTATTAGAGATTCCTTGTCTTCTTCCGTCAAGCTTCTGCTGATGAAGATGGATTTTGTGGAAGCCTCATCTCCTAGCTCGACTTGGACGACCTCATCTTCAGTGGAAGGTTCATGCTATTCGAAGCGCCATTCCCATTGGAATCTCAGGCATTGAGCCCAGGGTTTATCTTCAAAGAATTTAAGTATTTGGTCTTCCTTCTCGACTAGGGGATCTACAGAGACTATACTGACGGATAATATCTTCTTGAATACTTGGTCGATACTGGTAACAGAGTCCCAGGTTGAGTAGCGGAAGAGTGTGAATGCATCAGGACCTCCAGCTCTGAACTTTCCGGAGTTGTTGTGGGTGTAACGTAACCCAATCCCCGGTGAGTACGTTGTTAGTAATTTTGGGACTTTTCCTTTGGAGCACGAAGTCACAAGGGAAGGCGTCGGCCTTTGCCATAGTTTAGCCCCATATTGCTATTCAAGTCATATCCCATCTTCTGGATAAGGTGTTTGGCTTGAGTAGTATAACGGTAGAGTTGCATATTACCGTTATCGGGTTTTGGTTTTGCCGGAGCCAGCCATCGAGGATGCTCCAATAGATCGAAGATGATGGGTTCCTCCTCCTTCTTTCTTACTAGAACCAAAAAGTGGGCACCTTGAGGAGGGACAACTCGGCTTGTGAGACTAGCGGTTGTCACTTTTATTTGTAACATATATAGAGCATTGTCTAAGAAATTTCCAGTGTTCTAACGCGAACAAGAGTAATTCAGAGACAACTTACTATTAATAAAATACAAATTTTATCCCGAGGGATTATATCATCTAAAAAGTGTGCCTCGGTATTGGCAAACACGTAGTCTCCCAACTCTTCATCTGTGAGCGCTAGGGCTATTGCGGGAGACGGTGGAGGAGGTTTCCCCTTCAACTTGACTACCAAGGGAGGTATAGTCGGAGGTTCCTGCGACTTCAGAGTTTGCCTTGGGGCCTTTCGGGGAAGCCTTATTTGCATAGGCTCCTGGCTAACGGCTGATATTGTCGAGGGTGACCGAGCCGGAGCCTTGTCTCGAAGCTTGATGACGAGAGAAGCTGATATTTTGGGAAGTTTTTCCTTCAATCGAGCCTTCAATGGTTCTTCCGTGACAGCTGCGCTTTCCGATACAGTATCTGCCCCATCGTCGACATCATTGGCATCACCGTCCCATGGGACTGACTTGTACAGCTCAGCATCTGTACAGTATAATTCGAGTCCTCGGAATGGGCCAATATCAGCAAATTTGGTTTTGATGGTCCCGTCGCTGGCCATATACTTCATGCATTGATAGAGAGTGGAGGGCACGATCATGTACTCATGAATCCAAGATCGTCCTAACAGCATGTTGTAGTTTATATCGACGTCCAAGTTACGTCAGTCTGGAGATCACCTATTTGGCATTTCAGGCAAATCTTGCCCATAGGATCACTCTTTCCAGCGTTGAAGTCGCTGATTGTAGTGTTTGATGTAGTCAATCAATGCATTGGGATCCCCAAAGCTTGGAGTAAACTTCGAGGGATGATGCTAAAAGAAAATCTATGGTCGATGTAGATGTGATCGACCTTAATGGCACCAACATACCCTGTGAAGTACAGGGGGCTATTATGCGGTTGTTCTTCAGCAACATGTCCTGCTGGGTGAAGGTGATGTTAGAAATCACCTCAACCATATTGTGACAATGTGGGCATGTAGCAGGGTCTTCCTTGGGCGGTTTCACCTGGGTGAGGAAGGAGTCAGCGTTATATAAAGCTTCATTGAGGGCATCTCGAGTCTCTTTGGAGAGACGGAGGAGCTCGAAGAGTGACAGTCGAGCCAGAGTATTGGCAAGCTGTGCCAATATGTCAAAGTTGTAGGGTTTGATCGATCCTACTATCAAGTCTTTTCTCAGAGGTTTGTCAAAGCGAACCTCCTTCTGCCTTTGCTTGTCTGCGGCAGAGGCTTGAGACGAGCCAGCTTTCGATGTATCATGGGTAGTGGCTGCAATAAGGGGAGGTGTTTCCTCTTTTGGAGTCTGATTTTCTTCTCACTGGTGAGCCGAGCGAGTGGTAACCAGAGTGTTATCAGCCGATGTAGAAACCATACGACATGTTTTGACTTTCTTTCCCTTGACAAAGTGCGCTGCTGCAGGCACCATCATGTCTTGGGGGAGATCAGGATGGATCCACATCACTTTTCCTCCTGGCATTGTAAATAGGATGAGGCCTAGAGCGTTGTCACGGGCCGGTGGAAGATTGACTACTTCTATCGTTGCTCTCGGGATGGGGACTACGCCGTTTTGAGCCTCTATTTTCGAAAAACTTCTGAACTGAAGAGTGACCATGTTGGCAGTAACAGTCTTTTCCTCATAGTCGAGCAAAATGACATTGGCGTCGATGAGGCACTAGATCTATCTTTTAACACGTAGCAATCACATGTCGAATGGTGGACATACTGGTGGTAGTGGCAGTATTTTGAATTGTCAACCTTTCCACTTCATCGGGACGCTTAGGGGGTGGGTGCTGAAGCTTGCCACCCTTCGTCAGCATATCGAAGAGTCCTAGTGTGTCTTCGTCGTTGAAGGAGTAGGTCTTTTTTGGCCTCTGTGCTTCAGCAGGCTTAGGGTTCATTATTGCTGAACCCTTAGAGATATTGACGGCCATAGCTTGTTTCCCTTTACCGTCCTTGGGAGAGGGATTGTTGCTAGATGAGCGCCTTCCTTTGTCTTCGAGCGATGGAAAACTCAGTCCCAATAGTTGCGCGTCTCGAGCTTTCCTTTCTGCCACATCTGCCTCTGTAATGAAGGGCGTCCACTCTATACAAGGAGCACAGTGCCAAAATTTGATTGCAGGAAGAAGGTTTTATGGAAGGAGTCCATATGCATGGGCTCTGGTATACCGAGGGGTAATCTCAGAGCAGCCTGACGGAAGCGCTCAATGTATGCGCATACAGGTTCCTTCTCTTTCTGGACAATATCCAAGAGAGTCGACATTGTCATGTCCATTCCCCTTCGCAGAATCGATTGAGGAAATAGGCGCTTCAAGTCTTCGAACAACGAAATGTAGTTTTTTGAAAGGCTACAAAACAATTCGTAGGCTACCCCCTGCAGTGCTCTTACAAATATGTTGGTAAGGAGAGCGCCGTCTTTTGGTAGATAATATGTTACTGAGGCGAAGTACCTCAAGTATCGACGGAGAGACTCCTTCACATCGAACGGTGTGAGCATCTGCAGATTGTATTTAGGAGGATAGATCACATTATCCTATTCAGCAGGATATGGTTGCCGAATTCCAAACTTTTGGAGTAATTCTCGCTTTTCTCAGGCATCCTGGCGAGTGTACAACTCTTTAAAGGCATGCTGTACTACACTCGACATTGCAGGTCCTATTGTTGATGGAGTAGATGATGGGGGCGCTGCTTGGCTCAAGATGTGAGGCATATTGGACCCGCCGTTAGTCCCTGGGTCTTGGTTTGTAGGACTGGAGACAGTGGGTGTCAATTTCTTCTTGATCTCCAAGACGATGGAAGCCAAGGCCTTCATAGTATCATTCAACGTATTTAGGCCCGTCTCAAGGGCTTCTATACGTTTCTGCTGACTGGATTCTTCATTGCTATCCACGTTGTCACCTTCGGCCATGAACGCGAACATCATGTGCAGATGGGTAGAAGGGATGGTGGATCTTTCTCTCTTTAGCTCAAATGTCTGAGTCCCGTCATCTTGAGGATAAACCGGTAGATTACAATCATCCTCAGACTCATTGTAATTGCTACCCCCAACTTTTTGGCTACCTACACTTGCAGAGGTATCCGTATCATATAGTCCCTCATTGGATTGGAATGCGGGATTGTCATGAATGGTGGAGGGTTGGCCACCCCCAGCTAATGTTGCATCCACAGCGTCATCTCCTTGAGCCAAGGATCCAGATTTGGGATGTGTGCTTTAGAATACACCCGTACTGGGTAGTGCTGTCTTGCATGAAGCAACGTCGAGTTCATTTTCTTCTTCACCAGATGCCATCGGTTACAGTCTTTGGAAGAAGGACCGCCTCTTTGGTGGCGACGCGACTGTTTGGCAACAGCAGCAGTTGATGGTGATCTTGGTGCAGTTTTGCCTTGGTTTAGACATGCCTTGCCCAACAGACCCCTTCCTCGCTTTACACTTGTGGGGAGTTGTTGAGGTCTCCACTCCTGCGCGCAGGAGTGAGGATGTGAAGATAGCTTCTCCCTTCTTAGTTCCTGCGCATGAGTGTCACGAACCGCACCCGAATTTCGGACGCGAGCGCGTGAGCAAGCCAGCTACGTATCGAGCGGACTCCAGTCCGACTCTAGTACTATAAGCTGTCAAGGTCACGGTATCATCGCTAATATGGTAATCTACAGTATATCTCAATCCACAAGAATATATAAGACAAGAATGAACAATTATGGGTCATGGTCTGCAGCCCATTAGCATATTGTCCGATTAGACTCCAAAAATGAAATGAGTCTATAAAATAAGCAGAATATATCATGGTATGGAATATAAAGCACGAGAGGATAATAAAAAATATCACAAGCAAATACATATATCCCTGCAGATATAATCACTACCATCATGAGCCGCTAACTAACTCCATGCAATCAGCTACTTGAAGAGATCATCGGGTCCTCAGGGGACATAGCAAGATACATAAAAACATGTCTATCTAACAGTTTAATCATGCAATAATATAAACAGGGTATAAACAGGAACTAGACATGAGACTGACATGTGGCTACTAACCGGTAACTATGAACACGAAAACGGGATCAACTATGCATAAATGAACTGCTGGAAGAACAAAAGATCATTGGAATACCAACCCTCGCCCCGACGTGGACTCGCAGGTCAGTTTCAAGACAAGTCACCCTTACACCATGTGTGGACTCGCAGGAGCAAACGGACAACCCTCGCCCCGTGTGTTGACTCGTAGTTTGGGGAAACGATACAGGAATAGTTGTTCAATCACACATACTTGCAGACACGACTCAGTCAAAATACAGGTAATGATAGGTACAACTCAGTTATGACACAGGTAAGGGCAACTCTAGCATGGACTATAATATGGACAAGCCTGGTGTAACTATGCTATCAAGTCAGGAAATACTAATATACAAGCAAGACAATAAACTAGTAAACATGGTATCATATAAATCTACAGCAACTACGGTAACTAATGATAACATACTAAAACAGATGAACTATAAGTATGAAAATAAACTGTAGAGGGAGACAAGGTATCTTGCCTGGAGGTTGCACGCAGATCCAATAAAGTATAGTCAACTACTAAGCCATAAAGTCCAAATCATCACAACTGCCTCCGAAAGCTGAAATAAACATTACTAATGTTCTCAAAATAGTCAAATTAGCTAGGGTTGCATGTCCTTAAGTCCAATTCTGGACACAAGGGCAAAACGGAAATTTTGGGCCAAAACGGTGTCCGCCGTTGGACCCACTTTGTACCAAAAAATATGCCAGAGTCAATGGTCTCTAAAGTCGTCAAACTATATTTCTACGAATTCGTTTTGATGATACGAACCCAACAGTATGTCCAGTTTTGGCTTTCGGTGGGCCGTGCACAAAATCGCCCGTTGAATCGGATCGTGGGGCCCGAAAAACGGTGAACCAATCAACTGTCTCAGAATCGGACCAAACTTGGCATAAAGGACCAGAAAAATGATACGGTCCTGTTGGCACATGTTTCGTCTCGATCTGACGGACATACATAAAGTAATTGAGAAGTTTGCACAGAGGCCGATACGGTGAATTTCGACGGATACGCATCAAATTCGTCGCACACACGCGACCAATTTGAATTCCGTCAAAATCCACACGTCCACGAAGTCGATACGCACCTTTCTATGCTTTCGGTTCGCGACCACATCGCCCGGATTGGCCGGACGCACGTTGGTTCGGAAGAATTTTAAAGTTTTCAAAAAACAGTTTTTAATGATAAAATCTCGATTTTGAAATCTGTTTTCTCTGCGTATAATTCATGAAAATTAAATATATAAAATAGGTTAGGAATCCCTACATGTTGTCTCTAAATTGGTTTAATTATAATGCAAAAATAGTAAACGAGTTTCTTGGAAACTGGACACGAACATGGGTATTTGGGGTACATAGAAACTGTTTTCGAAACAGTTTTTCCTAATATTTAGATCGATTTTCTAAACCGATCACTCGACTACATTAAAAACTAATTAATGGAGAGTCGAGAGGGTCATGTAGGTCCTACGTAGGATTTGATAGAACGAAAAACGATCAAGAAATAGAAGAGAAATTTGACCTTGAAAAGTGGCATTCGGCCTAGGTGCGGCTGTTGCTTTCTTTGCGGTTTCTGCGGCTGCTGTCGATTTCGTACGACCGTGGCCACGCACGGCGGTGCTGCGGTGGCTGGGGGGTCACCTAGTCTCAACCTGAACCTTAGGGGGTGGCGTGGCATGGCGATTGTTTAGGGTTTAGGTGATTCCCCATTCGCTGCTATCTCTCGACCTCTCCCTATATATACGTATATATATAGGTACTGTTAAACCGAACAGAGGGTGGACCAAACTGGAATGGGCTGCTGGCTGGGCTGGGCTCGGCCCACTGGGAGTGGTTTGGGTTTTAATCCTTTTTTCTTTGTTTTTTCTTGTTTTTATATGTAACTAATTTACATATAGATATTTATATATATATACATATATGTATATACATACTAATAAATTTTTATATATATACACATACACTACACACATGTATCTTATATACTTCTATACATACACACATATATAATATATTCGTATATACACCTTTATATGTATATATATATATATATATATATATATATATAATATATATATATATATATATATATATATATATATATATATATATATATATATACTTTATTTCATAATTAAAAATGAGGGTATATAATTACAATTATTTAATAGGCATCCATATATCTATATATTCATATATATAAATATACTTATATAGTAATCTCCGTAAATCTAAACAAACCTCAATATTATCTATTTCTAGTGTAGGGCTCGTTCATGTAAATACGAATATATATATATATATATATATATATATATATATATATATATATATATATATTATATTTATTTGACAAAAATAATATAACCAATAAAATAATAATATTAAATAACAATCCTAATAAAATAATAATAATAATAACGAAATTTAATAAACCAAGAATGGTGTATATATACCATTTATACAGTCTACAAATCCCAAAAATGTACAAGAGCCTATTTTATACAAATATCATTGAATATCAACTAATAATAATATTTATAATATTAAATTACGAATACTAGAAAATATTCATTAAATCATTAAAACAAAATACAATACCCTCATACCAAATTCTATTAACACGAATGTCATTGGACGTGCCGCATGACTACATGGGCTTGGGCTCAGTTCGGGTCCAGTCCGGGCTAGTTTGGTACAACCGAATTTCCTAAAAGTCCAAATATTAACAAATAACTAATTAAACTATTTATAGGGATTAACTCGCAACTTGGCCTGGTTTTCTTAGTTAGGTCACACTTATGGCTGGGTCTTCCCTGGTATGTCTAATACACTAGTCAAGGCACGCCACTGCACTATCCGTGTCCTGATTCTAGTCGTCTGATACTTCAAAACTCTACCATAGCTAAAGTCATCTACCGTAATAATTAACAAAATAATTAGTTATAAAAAGAAATTTAAAAAATCACCATTAAATCAAATAAATGAATAAATAAATATTTCAAAAAATATATTTTTGGGAAGGGGAGCTACAAGTCTACCCACCTTAAAATTAATTACGTCCTCGAAATTCTAATTCATGACTATCCCTTAAAATTCAAAGTCTACTACTGCATTAATCTTCTCAAAATAGTTTACATCCTGCTCCTAGCCATTTGTAGTTATGAAACCTCGAGGACTTCTACCCACCTTTGGTCATGCTACTCCATCAAGGGTATGTCACTAAAACTTTATAACCTTCCATCAAGTTGCTAGAGTCATTATCCTTAGATATCTAAGACATGGCATCTATATCCCCACATATCTATCAAACAACCAAATATTCCAAATCAAGCAATATTATACTATAGCTTAAGAATTTCTAATGAATTCTAGACAGCACGATCATTCGTCACCCCGAAATAGGAAGAGATGAAAATCAATGGTTCAAAAAGCAAGGAAGAATAATCGAGAACAAATACGAGGTTTCAAAGATGGTAGAGAAATTTCTAAGAGAATTTTCGAGGCAGAGTGGATTGAGATTTCTAAGGGTTTAGTCATATTCGCAGGCTCGTATCAATACAGTTACCTAACCGATACGATATGCTCTGACCTGTATGGGCCACCACAAAAACTTATGATCACGACCCGCACCCGGTTTTCGGACGCGAGCACGTGAGCAAGCAAGCTACGTATCGAGCGAACTCCAGCCCGACTCGAGTACGTATAAGCTGTCAAGGCCATGGTATCATGGCTAATATGGTAATCTAGAGTGTATCTCAATCCACAAGAATATATAGGACAAGAATGAACAATTATGGGTCATGGTCTGCAGCCCATTAGCATATTGTCCGATTAGACTCCAAGAATGATATGAGTCTATAAAATAAGCAGAATATATCATGGTATGGAATATAAAGTACGAAATGATAATAAAGAAATATCACAAGCAAATACCTGTATCCCTGCAGGTGTAATCACTACCATCATGAGCCGCTAACTAACTCCATGCAATCAGCTACCTGAAGAGATCATCAGGTCCTCAGGGGACATAGCAAGATACATGAAAACATGTCTATCTAATAGTTTAATCATGCAATAATATAAACAGGGTATAAACATGAACTAGACATAAGACTGACATGTGGCTACTGACAGGTAACTATGAACACGGAAACGGGATCAACTATGCATAAATCAACTGCTGGAAGAACAAGAGATCAATGGAATACCAACCCTCGCCCCGACGTGGACTCGCAGGTCAAGTTTCAAGACAAGTCACCCTTGCCCCGTGTGTGGACTCGCATGTGCAAACGGACAACCCTCGCCCTGTATGTGGACTCGCAGGTTGTGGGAACGATACAGGAATAGCAGTTCAATCACACATACTTGCAGACACGACTCAGTCAAGATATAGGTAACGACACGGTACAACTTAGTCATGACATAGGTAAGGGCAACTCTAGTATGGACTATAATGTGGATAAGCATGGTGTATCTACGCTATCAAGTCAGGAAAATACTGATATACAAGCAAGACAATAAACTAGTAAACATGGTATCATATAAATCTATAGCAACTACGATAACTAAAGATAACATACTTAAACATATGAACTATAAGCATGAAAATAAACTATAGAGGGAGGCAAGGTATCTTGCCTAGAGGTTGCACGCAGATCTAACAAAGTATAGTCAACTGCTAAGCCATAAAGTCCAAATCATCACAACTGTCTCCGAAAGCTGAAATAAACATTACCAATGTTCTCAGAATAATCAAATTAGCTAGGGTTACCTGTCCTTAAGTCCAATTCTGGACACAGGGGCAAAACGATAATTTTGGGCCAAAATGGTATCCGCTGTTGGACCCGCTTTGTACCGAAAAACGTGCCAAAGTCAATTGTCTCTAAAGTTATCAAATTACATGTCTACGAATTCTTATTGATGATACAAACCCAACGGTATGTCCAGTTTTGGATTTCAGTAGGGCCGTGCACAAAATCGCCCGTTGAATCGGATCGTAGGGCCCGCAAAACGGCGATCCAATCAACTGTCTCAGAATCGGACCAAACTTGGTATACAGGACCAAAAAAAATGATACGGTCCTGTTGGCGCAAGTTTTGTCTCGATCTGACGAACGTGCACAAAGTAATTAAGAAGTTTGCACAGAGGCCGATAAGGTAAATTTTGACGGATACGCATCAAATTCGTCGTGAACACGCGACCAATTTGAATTCCTTTAAAGCCCACACGTCCACGAAGTCGATACGCACCTTTCGATGCTTTTAGTTCGTGACCACGTCGCCCGGATTGGCGGGATGCACATTGGTTCGGAAGAATTTTAAAGTTTTCAAAAACAGTTTTTAATGATAAAATCTCGATTTTGAAATCTGTTTTCTCTGCGTATAATTCATGAAAATTAAATATACAAAATAGGTTAGAAGCC